>CM038145.1:178416053-178880132 GCA_021437245.1 Aegilops speltoides
CCATCTGCCACATAACCGTGGGCACGGCTCTCGAAAGTTTATTCCCTGCAGGGGTGTCCCAACTTAGCCCATGACAAGCTCTCGCGATCATCGAAGGAATAGACCTTCACCCGTGAGGGATCGAAGAAGGTGAGAGTGTCTAGAGGGGGGGTGATTAGACTACTCGACAAGATAAAAATTCCGTCTTTTATCAAGGACAGATTTTGGCAAATTTTGCATAACACACAAGTCAAGTAGCACACTACACATGCAATTCTAGAGTATGGGCAGCGGAAAGTAAATTGCATAAGTAGTAAAGAGAAGTGGAGAAGATCAAACGCAATTTGGAGACGCGGTGATTTTTCTCGTGGTTCCGATAGGTGGTGCTATCGTATTTCCACGCTGATGGAGACTTCAACCCACGGAGGGTAACGGCTGCATGAGTCCACGGAGGGCTCCACCCACGAAGGGTCCACGAAGAAGCAACCTTGTCTATTCCATCATGGCTCACGCCCACGGAGGGCTAGCCTTACTCTGGGTAGATCTTCACAAAGTAGGCGATCTCCTTGCCCTTACAAACTTCTTGGTTCAACTCCACATCTCGATGACGGAGGCTCCCAAGCGACACCTAACCAATCTAGGAAGCACCACCCTCCAAAAGGTAATAGATGTTGTAGATGTTGATGAACTCCTTGCTCTTGTGCTTCAAATGATAATCTCCCCAACACTCAACTCTCCTCACCGATTTGGCTGTGGTGGAAGAAAGGATTGAGTGGAAAGCAACTTGGGAAGGCTAGAGATCAAGCTTCATATGGTGGGAGTGGAGCAACTTGATCTCAACACAAGGGTAGGTAGTTCTCTTCTCGTAAATGTAAGGTAGGAGTGGTAGTTCTTTCTCGATGGCTCTCTCCACGAATGAAGAGGGGGTGGAGGGTATAAATAGCCTCCACACAAAATCCAACCGCTTACACACATTTGAGCAATCTCGGTGGGACCGTGGACAACTCGGTGAGACCGATAGTTCAAATAATGTGAACGTTGGGATTTTCGTGGGACCGAATATACAATCTCGGTTAGTCCGATTCGTGCAATGACAAGAGCATGCCAGGTTTGGTGGGACCGACTTCATCATCTCGGTGACACCGATTTGATGACGAAGGTTCTGAAGCTTGGCAACTCATGTTTCGTGAGACCGAGTTCGAATCGGAAAATCCGAGTTTACTAGGGTTTGGCTTATGGCTTAGGTGGTTCATCTCGATGTGACTGAGTTTGGAATATCGGTGGGACCGAGACTACTTATGAGTGTCTATGGCGGTGAAAGTTGCGATAGTTTAGGAGATGTATCACTAAGCACTTGAGCAACCAGATCATCATCATAACCTCATCCCCTTTAATAGTATTGGCTTTTCCTATGGACTCAATGTGATCTTGGATCACTAAACCAAAAATGGAGTCTTGAGCTTTTGCCAATGCTTGCCTTAGCATTTTGAGGGGTCCACTTCTTTAGTCCTTTTGCCATGCCAATGTGATTGAATTTCCGAAACATACTTGATAAAAGCATTAGTCCAACCACAAAGTATGTTGTCATTAATTACCAAAACCACCCGGGAGCAAATGTGCTTTCAATCTCCCCTTTTGGTAATTGATGGCAACACACTAAACAAGACATCAAAGCTTATTGAAAGAAAGACAGAATTATCACAAAGCTTTGACAAACATGTAGTACACAGGCTCCCCTACAAGTGTGCAAGATTTTCATAAATTATGGTTTTGGACTACCACAAGCACACAAGAGAGAAAAGCAGATGTGCTACATGCAGCTTGGCTATATGCATCGAAAGCGTATGAAAAGAAGTGAGTGATAATGCATATGTGCATGGTGATTTCTTGCAAACAAGTATTCACAAGCAAGTCACCATCATGCACATTCTCGCAAAGTGCATATACTTACCTTGAGGTTCCTTGGCATTGTACCAAGAGATAAACTTGGGAAAACAAGGTTAGATAACACAAGAGTATTTCTTCAACCAACTGCAAGAACATCAAGAGTACCAAGCCAGGATGACATGTATAAAGAGTGTCTCATATTGAGCACAAGCTTGAATCAGCAAACATGTCTCCAAATTAAAAGATTTTCAATGAACTCGAGATATTTTGCTTTCCATAAGATATCAATTGTGAAGATTCCTCTCCTTTGAGTTTTCTCGATCAAGGGTTTGATGGAAAGAGCAAAATCAAAAGAATGATGCCAAATGAGAATGACGCCAATTGTAATGTCCAATGTGAAACACGGCAAGAAATTCTCTTATAAGGAAAAACACGGCAAACCTTTGATGTGATTCTCTCCCCTTAAGGTAAGATTGCTCTTCTTCTCCCCTAAATCTTCTCTTCTCCCCTAAGTCTTCTCCCCTTGACATCAAGTGCCAAAAGGACAGCAAACTATGAAGGTCGTGGAAGATGGAAAGAAAGAAGGGATCCTAAGAATCACAACAGGCAAAAAGGAACATGCATCGAGAATCATTGAGTGGAGCTGCGAAGATGATATCCTGGAAGAAATAAATCGGTGACACCAATTAAGATGGATCGGTGGGTCCGAAAGTCGTGGACTTAGGTAGATCCTTTTCGTTAGACCGAAATATTTAAATCGGTGATGCCGAGTTTAATTCCAAGGAAATACTGAAATAATTCAGCTCACTTTACGAGGAATGTTTCAAAGGATTTGCAATGAATTTGTGGATGATTTTCGAGAAATTGATCGAGCTGAAGGATATTCACAAAGACGTAAGAATAGAAATGAAAAAGATTCCTAGATGAAGTTTTTTTAATGAAAACTCAATGAGAGAACATAAGAAAAATAGAAAGACTCCAAAACATATGTATTTCATCTAGATAAAGGTCATGACAAGGTCACCTATGTTTGAGTATATTGACTTAGGAGTCGAATGAGGACATTTGATCATAGGTCATACTCATCATTTAAGCTCAAAATGGGGTTGCCATTTTTCGATTAAGCATTCGATGTGATTACATCTTATGAAGCTGCTTGTACTCATGACTTTGAGCAAAGCTCCTTAAAGATGTGAAGAACATACCTTGGGCTTGTTGTTGCTTTGCTCATGTTGGTAAACTTGATGTAGGTGCTCATTGAATGTGAAGTTGGAGCGCCATTTCCACTTGTGTAGTTCATCTTCCTACATGGGTTAGGCAAGCAAGGAAATACTCAAGGATATCCAAGATGACAAGAGTGAAATACTAGATGTATAAGATGTCAAAAGGATATGTGGAATTTTGTTCCTTGAACTCAACATCCCAAAGGGCTAGATACTTGGTCAATGACAAGATTACTCATGATTTGAGTGTGTGGTAATCTTGTGGAATGTAGATCATCCAAGTACCGCAAGGAGTTAGATGCAATACAAGGAGGCAAATGTGTCCAAGACATATGATCATCATCATAAGAGAAATATCAAGGATTAGTCAAGTGGGCTCATGCCTTGCATGCATCAATGGAGTTCTCACTCCAAGTTTGAAGCATCAATGATGTTCAACTCACTCCTTAAGCGACAAAACACCTTCTCATCAAGAGGTTTTGTAAAGATATCAGCGAGTTGTTTGTCAGTATGAACATGCTTAAGATTGATGTCACCCTTGGCAATGTGATCACGAATGAAATGGTGACGAACTTCAATATGTTTCGTTCGAGAGTGTTGCGCGGGATTGTGTCCAATTTTAATTGCACTCTCATTGTCACAAAGCAAGGGAACATGTCTCACATGTATCCCATAATCCTTAAGCGTTTGCGTCATCCATAGCAATTGAGCACAACACGAACCAGCAGCAATATATTCCGCTTGGCGGTGGATAATGATATCAATTTTGTTTCTTGGAGGACCAAGATACAAGGGATCGACCAAGGAATTGACACGTGGTCAAGTTGACTTTCTATCAACCCCATCACCGCATAGTCCGAGTCGAATAGCCAACAAGGTCGAAAGAGGCCCTCTTAGGATACCAAATGCCAAAGTTTGGTGTGTGTATCAAATATCTCACAATCCTTTTAACAGCTTTAAGATGACATTCTTTAGGGCTGCTTGATATCGAGCACACATGCATACACTCAACATTATGTCGACGAGAAGCACAGAGATATAGTAGAGAACCAATCATAGATCGGTAAACCTTTTGATCAACGGGTTCTCCATCTTTTGTCAAGTCATTATGTCCACTTGTAGGCATGGGGTTCTCATACCTTTGCTTTCTTGCATGTTGAACTTCTTGAAGAGATCCTTGGTGTACTTTGTTTGTGAGACAAAGGTACCCTCCTTAGATTGCTTGATTTGCAACCCAAGGAAGAATTTGAGTTCACTCATCATGGACATCTCATACTTCTCCGACATGAGCTTTCCAAACTTCTTGCTAAAATGAGGGTTAGTTGAACCAAAGATAATATCATCAACATATATTTGGCACACAAATAGTTCACCATTAACCCTTTTTGTGAACAGCGTTGGGTCTATCTTTCTAATCTCAAAGCCTTTTTCAAGAAGAAAGCTAGTCAAGCATTTGTACCAAGCTCTAGGAGCTTGTTTAAGACCATAAAGAGCTTTGTGCAACGTGTAAACATGATTAGGCTTTTGGGATTCACAAATCCGGGAGGTTGTTTCACAAATACTTCCTCCTCAATTTCACCATTTAGGAACGCACTTTTGATATCCATTTGATAGAGAGTAATATCATGGTGATTGGCATAAGCAAGAAGAATGCGAATGGACTCAAGTCTAGCAACGGGGGCATAGGTCTCACCATAGTCCATACCTTCGACTTGTGTGTAACCTTGAGCTACGAGACGAGCCTTGTTGCGATGACTTGTCCATCTTCATCTTGCTTGTTCAAAACACCCATTTGGTTCCAATGACGTTTTGATCATCCTTGGGCTTCTCTACCAAAGTCCATACCTTGTTCCTCTCGGTTGTGAAGTTCTTCGTGCATGGCGCTCACCCAATCCGGGTCTTCAAGTGCTTCTTCTACCTTCATAGGTTCAATACTAGAGATAAATGAGTAATGCTCACAAAAGTTAGCTAAGCGAGTTTTAGAGCGAGTAATTCTCCGGAGTTGATGTCGCTCATCATTTGTTCCACGGGATGATTTTTCTTGATTCTTGCTCGGACTCGGGATAGCTTTTGTTGAGGTTGTGGCTGAGCTTCCTCATCATCTTCATCTTCCTCTTCTTCTTCTTCATTGTTGTTGGTGTTGTCTTGAGGTGGTGGAGAAGGAGGTTGTGGTGGATCTTCTTGTTGCACTTCCTCATCTTGGTGAGTTCCACTTGTGGAGGCCTCCATGTTGCCTTGAGGTTCATCTCGCCGTGAGGTAGGGGGCTCCACATATGTAGATGAGGTACTCTCCTTCACTTCCATGGGACGGATCTTTCCAATAGATAAATCTTGGATAGCTTCCGATGGGTCCTTGTCTCCTACATCAATAGGCATTTGCTCTACTTGCGAGCCATTAGATTCATCAAACTTCACGCTCACCGCCTCTTCAACCTTTTGGGTGAAATTATTGTAGACACGGTAGGTGTGGGAGTTTGATCCATAACCAAGAAAAAGCCTTCATGAGTTTTAGGAGCAAATTTAGACCGACGATGCTTATCAAGGATATAGCATTTCAACCAAAGACACGAAAGTATCCCACTTGGGGTTTGTTACGGTGAGGAGCTCAGATGATGTCTTGCCGAGGAGCTTATGAAGATAAAGCCTGTTGATAGCATGACAAGCTGTCTCGACCGCTTCCCCCAAAAATGCTTCGTGTCTTGTATTCATCAAGCATCGTTCTCGCCATCTCTATGAGCTGTTCGGTTCTTCCTCTCAACAACTCCATTTTGTTGAGGAGTGTACGTAGTCGAGAACTCATGTAGAATCCCTTCCTCATCGAGAAAAGAGTCTACATTGGCGTTCTTGAACTCCGTTCCATTGTCACTCCGAACTCTCTTGATCTTCACCTCAAATTGATTTTGGGCCTTTCTGGCAAAGGTTTTGAAGATTCTCTGAACCTGCGATTTGTCATCAAGGAAAAATACCCACGTAAATCTGGAATAATCATCAACTATAACTAGACCAAAGGAGTTACCACCAAGGCTTTTGTAAGCATTGGGACCAAGAGATCCATATGAAGAAGCTCAAGCGGTCTCCTTGTGGTCATGATGTTCTTCACGGATGACTTCCACCTACTTGTTTTCCTGCTTGACAAGCACTACAAAGTCTATCTTTGTCAAAGAAAACATCTTTAACGCCAAGAATATGATCACCTTTGATCAGCTTGTCTAGATTACGCATACCAACATGTCCAAGCCTTCTATGCCATAACCAACCTTTAGAGGATTTAGCAATGAAGCAAGCTCTAGGTTGGGCTTTCTTAGTGAAGTCAACAATATATAGATCACCTCTACGGATACCAGTAAACGCCATGTTATGATTGTCACGACGAAAGACTTGGCAATCTACTTTGGTGAATAGCACATTGAACCCAAAGTCAGCTAATCTAGACACGGAAAGTAAATTGTATCCAAGAGATTCTACAAGCATGACATTTTGAATAGAGCTATCATGAGATATGGCCACCTTACCAAGGCCAAGTACCTTACCCTTGGAGTTGTCTCCAAAAGTCACATACTTGCGTGGACCATCATTCTTTGCAAGCTCTCGAAACATGTCTTTGTCTCCGGTCATGTGGTCGGTGCATCCACTATCAAGAATCCACTCTTTTCGGCCGGACATGTAGTCTCTCAGATTTGCCATAAGATTGAGACTCTTCATGATCTTGTCTAGCTCGGTGTCCGAATCGGAGTAATCATCATCATGCTCATGCTCATCACCATATTGACCCATAGATTGTTCATCATCAACACCTAGGTCAATTTGATAACAACTTGCATTAGTTTTGTCAATGTGACAGTAATCATCGGAATGCAATACAAGAGCATTTCTAATTAGAACATTGATAAGACCGGCATCACCCTTCTTTTTCATAAGATCACGAAGCTCAAAGAAGCATTTATCAAAGTTGGGATCATTGGGGCGCATCATATCAAATTCAATAGTCTTGTATAGAATTTCATTAAGACCTCTCAAAGAGTAGTCCGGATAAAGTTCTTCCAAGAACTTCCACATAGCATAGGCGCACTCAAAGTTTGTAACGAGCTTAAGCAAGTTATCGGGTAACCCTCTAATGATAAGATTTACAGTCCTAAGGTTACGAAGCAAATCAAGCTCTTCATCCATGGTAGGGTGCAAGGGGTCAAATGGAGGCACATAGGGGTCTCAACATATTTGCATAAATTGTATGTCTTAAAGATAATAAGCATTTCAATCCTCCATGAGTTATAGGACACTCCATTAAGAATAGGCACTCTATGGCTAACACTCCCAAACGTGAACACGCCCATCTTCCTCCAATGGTGTGTAAACCAAAGCAATGGAGACCAAAGCTCGATACCAATTGAGGGATCAAGAAGGAGAGTGTCTAGAGGGGGGTGATTAGACTACTCGACAAGATAAAAATTCGCCTTTTATCAAGGACAGATTTTGGCAGATTTTGCATAACACACAAGTCAAGTAGCACACTACACATGCAATTCTAGAGTATGGGCAGCGGAAAGTAAATTGCACAAGTAGTAAAGAGAAGTGGAGAAGATCAAACGCAATTTGGAGATGCGGTGATTTTTCTCGTGGTTCCGATAGGTGGTGCTATCGCATTTCCACGCTCATGGAGACTTCAACCCACGGAGGGTAACGGCTGCATGAGTCCACGGAGGGCTCCACCCACGAAGGGTCCATGAAGAAGCAACCTTGTCTATTCCATCATGGCTCACGCCCACGGAGGGCTAGCCTTACTCGGGTAGATCTTCACGAAGTAGGCGATCTCCTTGCCCTTACAAACTTCTTGGTTCAACTCCACATCTCGACACGGAGGCTCCCAAGAGACACCTAACCAATCTAGGAGGCACCACCTCCAAAAGGTAATAGATGTTGTAGATGTTGATGAACTCCTTGCTCTTGTGCTTCAAATGATAATCTCCCCAACACTCAACTCTCCTCACCGATTTGGCTGTGGTGGAAGAAAGGATTGAGTGGAAAGCAACTTGGGAAGGCTAGAGATCAAGCTTCATATGGTGGGAGTGGAGCAACTTGATCTCAACACAAGGGTAGGTAGTTCTCTTCTCGAAATGTAAGGTAGGAGTGGTAGTTCTTTCGATGGCTCTCTCCACGAATGAAGAGGGGTGGAGGGTATAAATAGCCTCCACACAAAATCCAACCGCTACAAACATTTGAGCAATCTCGGTGGGACCGAAGTGGACAACTCGGTGAGACCGATAGTTCAAATAATGTGAACGTTGGGATTTTCGTGGGACCGAATATACAATCTCGGTTAGTCCGATTCGCAATGACAAGAGCATGCCAGTTTCGATGGGACCGACTTCATCATCTCGGTGACACCGATTTGATGACGTAGATTCTGAAGCTTATAACTCATGTTTCGTGAGACCGAGTTCGTAATCGGAAAATCCGAAGTTTACTAGGGTTTGGCTTATGGCTTAGGTGGTTCATCTCGGTGTGGTGAGTTTGGAATATCGGTGGGACCGAGACTACTTATGAGTGTCTATGGCGGTGAAAGTTGCTGATAGTTTAGGAGATGTATCACTAAGCACTTGAGCAACCAGATCCTCATCATAACCTCATCCCCTTTTAATAGTATTGGCTTTTCCTATGGACTCAATGTGATCTTGGATCACTAAACCAAAAATGGAGTCTTGAGCTTTTGCCAATGCTTGCCTTAGCATTTTGAGGGGTCCACTTCTTTAGTCCTTTTGCCATGCCAATGTGATTGAATTTCCTAAAACATACTTGATAAAAGCATTAGTCCAATCACAAAGTATGTTGTCATTAATTACCAAAACCACCCGAGGAGCAAATGTGCTTTCAACCCGAGATACTCCGATCAGACTCGGTATCCCGGTACATCAAGACATTTCGACAATGGTAAAACAAGACCAGCAAAGCCGCCCGAATGTGCCGACAAATCCTGATAGGAGCTGCACATATCTCGTTCTCGTGGCACACCAGATTGTCCAAACTTCCGTAGAGCCAGCCCAGAGTTGCCCTGGTACACCGGCGGTCGACGGTTTGGACCAACACTCACGACGAGCACTGGCCCAGGGGGGTAAAAATAAGATGACCCTCGAGAGCGCGACTCCCAAGGGAAAAAGGGCTAGGTGAGGCAAATGGTGAAAGTCAATGTTGGGCCTTGCTGGACAAGTTTTATTCAAAGCGAACTGTCAAGGGGGTCCCATAAATCACCCGACCGCGTAAGGAACGCAAAATCCGGGAACATAACACCGGTATGACGGAAACTAGGGCGCCAAGAGTGGAACAAAACACCAGGCATAAGGCCGAGCCTTCCACCCTTTACCAAGTATATAGATGCATTAATAATATAAGAGATATTGTGATATCCCAACATAAACCCTGTCCACCATGGAGAAATCTTCAACTTCACCTGCAACTAGCAACGCTATAAGAGGGGCTGAGCAAAGCGGTAACATAGCCAAACAGTGGTTTGCATAGGAAAGGTGTCAAAGGTTAGGGGTTCATGGCAATATGGGATGGCTTGATAAATAGGTAATAGGTAGCGCAACATAGCGATAGAACGAAGCAACTAGCATTGCAATGATAGTAGTGAGATCCAGGGTAGCGGTCATCTTGCCTGAAATCCCGCAAGGAAGAAGAACGAGTCCATGAAGAAGACGAACGGGAGTAGTCGAACGAATCCTCACAACTCTGGAACGAAACCGAAGCTAACGAGAGAAGCAAACCGGAAAGAAGCAAACAACATAGTAAACAACCAAGCATAATCATGGCATGATGCGCAGACAAATATGATGCATGTCCGGTTTAATGAGGCATGGCATGGCAAAACGCAACAAACAATACTACAAGTTAAGTGGAGCTCAATATGCAACGAGTTGCATATTGACGAAACACCACATGCAATTATTTAGTTTGATCTCGTTATAAGCTACTCAACAATATTAAATGTTGTTAAACATGGCAAGGGGTGAAGCATAATGGAAACTAACTATTTAAGCAAGTTTAAATGAGGCCGGAAGAATAAACAACAATTCCGGAAAACCCTCATATACATATTTTAGATTCGGTACTGTTCTGCCCTAAACACCATTTTAATGTTGATAAACAAGAAAATAAAGTGGACCAAGTTAATCTAGGCATTTTTCCACCCCATTTACATATAAAGTTTGTTAAATTCCGAGTTACGGTTATTTAGTTATGAAATAAATCATTTTAGAATGGCATTTAAAAAAAATTTAATCAAACAACATTCTAAACATTTTAAACATGGATGAAAGTGGCATATTATTAATCTACACAAAATTCTAAGCAGTTTACATGTTTAAATCATTTTAATCCAATGCACGGTTTGTGAGATATTATATGCATGAAGAATAGGGGGTTTTCTGCAAATCAGTAAATCCTGGATAATGCTAAAATCGCAGACAGGAAAAAAAAGACTAAACGGGCCGAAACTTGGCTCGCTGTAGGCTGAACAGAGAGGGGGGCTGCTGTGCTCACCATGCGCCAAGCCCAGTCGGTGGAGAGGGAGGCCGGCATGGGGCTCTTTGGGCCTTGGGAGGCGCCTGCCCACGCAATGGGCGACGGGTCAACGAGCGCAGGGGCTCGAGCGAGCTGCTCTGTTCGTCCCGGAGCAGGGCATGGCGGTGGCGGTGGAGGGCCACTCCGGCGACGGTGAAGAGCAAGGAGGGGGCGGGTCGACAGGGAGCTCGGGATCGAGGGACTCCTCCCCTCGATCCAGATTGAAAGCGGGAGGCGCGGGGCGCTTGGCCCGGATCCAGCCCGGGGCGGGCCTCGGATGGGCCTGCTTGGCGGCGGGAGGCTGCTGGGGGGCGCAGGGACGCGTGGCGCCTCATGTTGGCTGCGCATGACAAATTGAGGCGGCGCGGCCTATGGGATGGTGCCAAGTGGCGGGGAGGAGGTGGCCGGCGCCGGATTACGAGGAGAAGGTGGGAGGAGGCGGTGGCTGATGATTGGGGCGCAGGATTCGAGGAGGGAGTCTAGGGGTGACAAAATGGCAAGGAGGGCTGCTATTTATAGCAAGAGGGGGTTAGGGTTGGGGGTTTTGAGGCTGTTTCGGAGCCGTTCGATCTCGATCGGACGGTCCGGAACGGAGGGGGGTTAGGCTAAACTAGTGGGCTGAGAAGAGGGGAGAAAGAGAGGTGCGGCCCGGTGGCAGTTTCGGAGACCGAAACGTTCGACGATTAAACCGACTATATCGCGGTTATATATTTAACGGTTGGGCAGTCAAACGGACTCCGAATGCGATGAAACTTGGCAGGCGGCCTATCTACACTATAATAAGACCGCACGACAAGTTGCAACCCATTCCGAGAACATTTTATGCCACTTATAAAATAATATTTCGGAGGTGCCGCGGGCGCGTGCGAGTGTGGTCGGGCTCAGAACGGACAACGAAGAGTACCGCGAACACGAACGGATGCAAGTTTTGAAAACATGCATTTAAATGCGATGATGACATGATGCAATGCAAATGATGCAATGAACAAAACAAATCACACGCATTTAAACTCAAGTAGCTAGAAGTCTTCTGGATCGTCGGTCTCGGGGCGTTACAACACTCCACCACTACGAGAGGATCTCGTCCCGAGATCTAGGATGGCACCGGAGGGAAAACGGAAGAGAAAAAGAAAGGTAAAACTAAGTTGCTTCTTTGACGAACGAGTGAAACCACGAACCTTGAGAGGTTGAGCAATTTAAAAGAAAGACTACAACGGAGATGAACGAGATTGCAAACAATCCGTTAGAAAAAAGGAACAAGGAACATTATGGGGACTTGAAGGTTGCAAAGACATGAATCAAGAGTTTAATGGACAAGATAGAATTCGAAACCACTCCGGTTAAAACAAGATAGAGGAGGAATAAGATTGATATAATTTGGGCAGCACTCCGACTATAAATGGAAGGAATTGAACATGAACTTGACAAGATGAGAAGGTACTTGATGAAATCAACAATACACTGCCTCTGGAACTATTGAAAGAATGGCACAAGGGGTAAAAAAGATTACAAACCGCACTCCGATTGAGAAGGAAGGCAAAACTTGATGAGATGAAAGAACTTGAAGAGATGACACAACACTCCGGTTAAATGGATAAGCATGAAAAGAACATGATCCTCACAAAACGAGGTGATGGGTGAAGAGCACAACATCACAATGCCTCCGGAACGAAAGAATAGAAGATAGATCACTGGAATAACAGAATGTAGGAGAAAAAAACAAACTTCTGCCACAAATGGGCTCGGAAAGCACCCTTCCAAGAAGGTTACAACGGGGTTGTTGGGAAAAACCAACAACAAAATGAATAAGCTTGTAGTGGGCTTATGGAAAACATCTCAAAACTATGAGGTGAGCTTCTGCCACCAACGGAAACAAATGATTGGATTGATATCAACAAGGAGACGAGAAACTTATTTCACCGGGAGGACAAATGAAGAACTTGGGTCATTTATAAGCACCACAAATAGCAACAATCCTTAGGGAAAGCTTTAGGTGAAATATAACCCAAGATAACTCCAATGAAGAGACTGATGGATTTAAAATACCTCATTCTTGACAACACTATGAATCATGAAACATGAAGGAAATTGTCAAGAGTGACATAACACCACCTCAAAAGATAAGGTAGAAAGAATTGCACTTTGGAATGCAAGACAAAGAATACTTGAGCGCCTCAAAACAAAACATGTGTTGAGCACCATGTTTATTTTAGAGTATAGCTTGGCGGGTCATAACTTCGAGAGATATCTTGAAGAACAATTGAAGAATGAAAAGAATCCTTGACGAACCACCATGTAGAGTCTCCATGACGAACTCCGGTAAACAAAAGGAATGAAAAGAAAGAGAAATTGAAAGCACAAGGTGAATCCTTGCAATGATTTAGATGGATCTCCGTGATCATTAGAGCTTGGAACTCCGGGAAAAAGAAAAGATGAAACAACTGAAACCGAGAATTTATTCATCATGAACAAACTCCGAAAGAAGGAATTAATCACTTGGATGAAACCAGAATAAGAATTATGTTATGCGTATCCTTCACCAATTTAAATTGATGACAAGCAACGGATTTGGCATACTACTTATTCCCGTAGAAAGGATTAAGGTAGATAGGGCGCAAGCTTGGGAAGGTCTTCAACGAACCACCGGTAGGATTTGGAAAGAACGAATGAATTAAAATGATAACGAAAGAGTTGAAATCTTGAACGAACCACCGTAAGAATTGAAAATGAAAGTAGCAAAGGCACAATTCACCGGGAACAATTGGAAAACGAAAGAAGATATTTGAGGGGATTTAGATACATGAGAACAAAGAGAACATGAACTGATTAGAGGATATTTGAATGATGCACCGGTAAGATTTGGAGAATGAACGCTCAAATCTGAGAATGAAGAATTATGACATGATGGCCTTCGAAGGAAAGAAATGGAAACAACTCATGAAATGCTCCGGATGGTAAGAAAAGAATTGTCACAACCAAAAACAATTATGAGAGGATAGCATGAAGCTAGAACCATGAATATTCAAGAGAATGGACCAAGATTTAAGAGAAATCCTTCTTCGGTCTTCACATGTTGAGAATGACAACGAGAAACACCACCAAGAATTATTGAGGCACGCCGGAAGAATCAAAAGCGAAGAGGTTGAGCCAACTATGAAAAGAATTTGAAAGATCTTGGAGAAAAGCATTTGGCTGATGATAACTCATTCTTACGTCAAACTTTGAAATGAATTTGAGAATAGCTCCGGGAAGATAGAAGAGTCAGGTAAGATCCTAGGAAAAGACCTGTGGGTTAGGGCCCACTCAAAAGAAAACACCGTTGAAAAGATTTAAAAGAGATGTTGCACCGGTTGAATTAAATGACTTGAATGAGATACCAATCTCGAAAGAGCTTGAACGAATGCAGAGTGGAAACACGAATCTTCGAGATATCTTGAGCACTCCGGAATAACAAATAGCGAGAAGTAGAATGATAATGAGGTGTACCGATATGAGAAGACATTAGAAACGAGGAAATGAATATGATGAACATCAAAAGCTTGAATTGGATCCACCGGAGAAGAAACAACAATGGAGGATGATGAACTTGAAACTGTTGAGCATCTTCATGGGAAATCACCGGATAAGAACATTGAAAGAAAAGAATGAAGTGACTTCACATGAATAAATGGATACTTGATAAAGAAATCTGTGTCCTTGAAGAAAAAGGGTGGGAGGGCGGGAAAACAAAGGCAACTTGGGGAGGGATGAAACAAACACCGTTGAGAAGAAATGATAATTGGCCTTGCTGATGTTGAAGTGATTGGATCCATTTGAAGAGAAGCACACCGGTTGGAAAGGAGTTGACATGACAAAATCAATGATCAAAAGGATTAGTATTCACATAGCAATATGAGAACACCGTTTAGGAAAGGTATGGATTAACACTTGACATCGAAGCAACTCGAATACCACAACTCAAAACAAAAACAAAGGACTGGCTTGCAGAATAAGCCGGAACAAATACATATGATAGAGACTTACCCAATCCCATATCATGCATCTGTCGGAAAGATATTCTAGGAGCTACTTGAATTCCCACCTATAAAACTCCCAAACTTTCTCGGTTATGCAATCTGTGTTGGGGATACAGGGAAGCAATATATCTCACCCAAACTAACAATACCTACATCCAAGTCAGATCCATCCGTCAACACATAACCAAGAAACCTTCGAAATCGTGTACCTCAACCTTGAAAAGCATCCGTTATACGAGTCATGGCAATACTCCGTACTCACCTCAAGATCGGGTTATCGGGGTTATCTCACCAACAACTGTATAAAAGAGATTTTCGATGTCGGCGTACTAAACTCAGGTATTCCAGAACTGCAACGATAAAATTATGACAACAACACTTCGGAGCTCAGATTTTCGATGTCGGCGTACTAAACTCAGGTGATCCTAAACACCTACTTACGTCAAACATAACACAGAAACCGTGTTCACTTCCCGGACTCCGCCGAGAAGAGACCATCACGGCTACACACTCGGTTTATGTGTTTTAATTCGGATCAAGTGTCAAGTTATCTACAACCGGACATTAACAAATTCCCATCGCCACATAACCGTGGGCACGGCTCTCGAAAGTTTATACCTGCAGGGTGTCCCAACTTAGCCCATGACAAGCTCTCGCGATCATCGAAGAATAGACCTTCACCCGAGACACTCCGATCAGACTCGGTATCCCGGTACATCAAGACATTTCGACAATGGTAAAACAAGACCAGCAAAGCCGCCCGAATGTGCCGACAAATCCTGATAGGAGCGGCACATATCTCGTTCTCAGGGCACACCGGATTGTCCAAACTTCCGGTAGGCCAGCCCAGAGTTGCCCCTAGTGACCACCGGCGGCTGACGGTTTGGACCAACACTCACGACGAGCACTGGCCCGTGGGGGTAAAAATAAGATGACCCTCGAGAGCGCGACTCCCAAGGGAAAAAGGGCTAGGTGAGGCAAATGGTAAAAGTCAATGTTGGGCCTTGCTGGACAAGTTTTTTTCAAAGCGAACTGTCAAGGGGGTCCCATGAATCACCCGACCGCGTAAGGAACGCAAAATCCGGGAACATAACACCGGTATGACGGAAACTAGGGCGGCAAGAGTGGAACAAAACACTGCATAAGGCCGAGCCTTCCACCCTTTACCAAGTATATAGATGCATTAATAATATAAGAGATATTGTGATATCCCAACATAAACCCTGCCCACCATGGAGAAATCTTCAACTTCACCGCAACTAGCAACGCTATAAGAGGGCTGAGCAAAGCGGTAACATAGCCAAACAGTGGTTTGCATAGGAAAGGTGTCAAAGGTTAGGGGTTCATGGCAATATGGGATGGCTTGATAAACAGGTAATAGGTAGCGCAACATAGCGATAGAACGAAGCAACTAGCATTGCAATGATAGTAGTGAGATCTAGGGTAGCGGTCATCTTGCCTGAAATCCCGCAAGGAAGAAGAACGAGTCCATGAAGAAGACGAACGGGAGTAGTCGAACGAATCCTCACAACTCCGGAACGAAACCGAAGCTAACGAGAGAAGCAGACCGGAAAGAAGCAAACACCATAGTAAACAACCAAGCATAATCATGGCATGATGCGCAGACAAATATGATGCATGTCCGGTTTAATGAGGCATGGCATGGCAAAATGCAACAAACAATACTACAAGTTAAGTGGAGCTCAATATGCAATGAGTTGCATATTGACGAAACACCACATGCAATTATTTAGTTTGATCTCGTTATAAGCTACTCAACAATATTAAATGTTGTTAAACATGGCAAGGGGTGAAGCGTAATAGAAACTAACTATTTAAGCAAGTTTAAATGAGGCCAGAAGAATAAACAACAATTCCGGAAAACCATCATATACATATTTTAGATTCGGTACTGTTCTGCCCTAAACACCATTTTAATGTTGTTAAACAAGAAAATAAAGTGGACCAAGTTAATCTAGGCATTTTTCCACCCCATTTACATATAAAGTTTGTTAAATTCCGAGTTACGGTTATTTAGTTATGAAATAAATCATTTTAGCATGGCATTTAAAAAAAATTTAATCAAACAACATTCTAAACATTTTAAACATGGATGAAAGTGGCATATTATTAATCTACACAAAATTCTAAGCAGTTTACATGTTTAAATCATTTTAATCCGATGCACGGTTTGTGAGATATTATATGCATGAAGAACAGGGGGTTTTCTGCAAATCAGTAAATCCTGGATAATGCTAAAATCGCAGACTGGAAAAAAACACTAAACGGGCCGAAACTTGGCTCGCTGTAGGCTGAACAGAGAGGGGGGCCGCTGTGCTCACCATGGGCCAAGCCCAGTCGGTGGAGAGGGAGGCCGGCATGGGGCTGCTGGGCCTTGGGGAGGCGCTGGCCCACGCAATGGGCGACGGGTCAACGAGCCAGGGCTCGAGCGAGCTGCTCTGTTCGTCCGGAGCAGGCATGGCGGCGGGTGGAGGGCCACTCCGCGACGGTGAAGAGCGCGGAGGGCCGGACGGGCCGCAGTGGCCGGATCCGTGGAGAACGGGCGGGTCTCCGCTCCGGATCGTGAGGGCCACCGGCGTCGAGCGGAGCTTCACGAGGCGGCGGAAGCAGATCCTGCGGGGAGAAGAGAGAGAGCGATGTGAGGGAGAGCTTGGGCCAGAGAAGGAAGGAGAAGGAGGCGGGGGTCCAGCCTGACCCTGGCGCGGCGGCGAGGGCGCAGGGAGTGGCGGAGGCGCGCCGGCGGCGGGTCGACGGGGAGCTCGGGATCGAGGGACTCCTCCCCTCGATCCAGATTGAAAGCGGGAGGCGCGGGCGCTGGCGGATCCAGCCCGGGCGGCCTCGGATGGGCTGCGGCGGCGGGGGAGGCTGCTGGGGAGCGCAGGGACGCGTGGCGCCATGGGTTGGTTGGGCATGACACAGAGGCGGCGCGGCCTATGGGATGGTGCCAAGTGGCGGGGAGGAGGTGGCCAACGCCGGATTACGAGGAGAAGGTGGGAGGAGGCGGCGGCTGATGATTGGGGCGCGGGATTCGGGGAGGGAGTCTAGGGGTGAAAAAATGGCAAGGAGGGCTGCTATTTATAGCAAGAGGGGGTTAGGGTTGGGGGTTTTGAGGCTGTTTCGGAGCCGTTCGATCTCGATCGGACTGTCCGGAACGGAGGGGGGTTAGGCTAAACTAGTGGACTGAGAAGAGGGGAGAAAGAGAGTGCGGCCGTGGCGCTTTTGAGACCGAACGTCCGACGATTAAACCGACTATATCGCGGTTATATATTTAACGGTTGGGCAGTCAAATGGACTCCGAATGCGATGAAACTTGGCAGGAGGCCTGTCTACACTATAATAAGACCGCACGACAAGTTGCAACCCATTCCGAGAACATTTTATGCCACTTATAAAATAATATTTCGGAGGTGCCGCGGGCGCGTGCGAGTGTGGTCGGGCTCAGAACGGACAACGAAGAGTACCGCGAACATTTAACGGATGCAAGTTTTGAAAAACATGCGGACGAAATGCAGATGATGACATGATGCAATGCAAATGATTCAATGAACAAAACAAATCACACGACGAAACTCGAAGTAGCTGGAAGTCTTCTGGATCGTCGGTCTCGGGGCGTTACAGGCTCCTATGGTCGGTTGAGGCTCTGATACCAACTTGTGTCACGCCCAATATGTGATCCTATCCGAGAGGAACTCGAAGGTCCACCATGGATAGAGCCGCATATTGAAGACGCTTTTGCATGGTGGATATCATTACATCATACCATTACATAATAGATGGGGATACATACAAAAGGAATACAATGCCACATGAATACAGTAGCATCATACATAACAGCGACATCCGACTATGGATGACACACAAGCAGAAACTGAAACGACATCCACCCGGCTAGCCTAGGCTGCCGACCAGGAACCTAACCCCTCAATGACGAAGAAGCAGAAGTAGAACTCCAAGACAAGCAAACATCGCTCTCATGTCATGATCATTGCATTACCTGTACCTGCAACTGTTGTTGTAGTAATCTGTAAGCCATGAGGACTCAGCAATCCCATTACCATGGGTATCAAGACTAGCAAAGCTTAATGGGTATGGAATGGATAAGTGGTGAGGTTGCAGCAAGCGACTAAGCAATGTATGGTGGCTAACTTACGAGTACAAGAATAAGATGAGAAGCTACGCAAACGGTTGCAAATTAGTAATGATCAATAAGTGATCCTGAACTACTTACGTTCTAACATAACCCCACCGTGTTCTCTTCTCGACCCACTCGAAAAGAGACCATCACGGTTATGCACGCGGTTGGTGTATTTTAATTTGAATTTGGTGTCAAGTTCTCTACAACTGGATATTAAAAACTCCAATCTGCCACATAACCGCGGGCAAGGTTCTCGAATGTTTAAAACCTACAGGGGTGTCCCAACTTAGCCCACAATAAGCTCGTGATCTAGGGAGACAATCCTCCATTGCAGGACACCCGATCAAACTCCGGATCCCAGTGCACAAGGCATTTCGACAATGGTAAAACAAAACCAGCAAGACCGTCCGATGTGCCGACAAATCCCGATAGGAGCAACACATATCTTGTTCTCACGGCACACCGGATGAGCAAGACGTCGGGTTGGCTGAGACCCTGGTTGCCCAGGGGGCGCCGGACATCGCCCGGTTTGGACCAACACTTAGAGGAGCACTAGCCCGGGTGTTGATTAAGAGTCCTCGGGTGCTAGCTGGTCCCTATGCAAGTTTTTAGTTGTTATTAGGCAAATGGTAAAACCAAAGTTGGGCCTTGTTGGAAGCGTTTTATTCAAAGCGAACTGTTAAGGGGGGCCCATAAACCCCGACCGTGTGAGGAACGCAAAATCAAGGAACATAACACCAATATGATGGAAACTAGGGCAGCAATAGTGGAACAAAACACCAGGCAAATGGCTAAGCCTTCCACCCTTTACCAAGTATATATGTGCAATAATTAAATAAGATATATTGTCATATTCCAAGATATCCATGTTCCAACAACCTGCAACTAGCAACGCTATAAGAAGGGCTAAGCAAAGCGGTAACATAGCCAAACAACGGTTTGCTAGGAAGGTGAAAAAGGTTAGAGGCTAACATGGCAATTTGGGAGGTTTGATAAACAAGTGGTAGGTACCGCGACATAGTGATACCATAGAGACAACTAGCATAGAAAAGATAGTAGTGAGATCCAAGGTAACGGTCATCTTGCCTGAAATCCCACTAGGAAGAAGAATGAGTCCATCAAGAAGACGAACAGGCATAGACGAACCAAGCGTAGTCGAACGAATCCTCACGATCGCGACGAAACAGGAACTATCGAGAAGAAGCACAACCAGAAAGAAGCAAACAACATGGTAAACACACAACACATAAACATGACATGATGCTGAACCAAGTATGATGCAAGACAAGGCTATATGATGCCACGCATGCCAAGAGATGAAGCATACATGAACTACCTACTTATTCAAGTTTAAATGAGGCCGAAAAGAACAAACAACAATTCTGGAAAATCCCCATATGCATATTTCGAATTTGCTACTGTTCTGCCCTAAACCATATTTTAGAGTTGTTAAACTTGCAAAGTAAGTGCATCATGTTAATCTATGAGTTTTTCTAGACAAGTTACATATAAAGTTTATTAAATTCGGAGCTACGGTAATTTAGTTATGAAATAAACCATGTGAACATGACATATATGCAAAAATGCTAACAGTAATTTTAAACATTTTTAACATGGATGAAAGTGTGATATTGAGAAAATACATGAAAAACTGAGCATTTGGCATATATGACATGTTTTTATTTGGATGCATGCATATCTAGTCATTAACAATTTTTTTAAAAATGGCATTTCTGTAAATATGAATGCATTGAAAAATGCTAAAATGCACAGAGTAAAAAAAATGCACGGGCCGGATTGCAGCGCCACTCGACAGCTTATGAAACAGGGCGAGAGCTGTTACTCTGCGTAAGCAAAAATTACAGAAGAAAAGGAGCAACCGTGGGGATTTGATCTCTCGACCTCCAGGATGCAAATGAGTGGCGCTAGCCAGTGCACTCAAAGTGTGTGTGTGTGTGTGTGTGTGTGTGTGTGTGTGTTTGTGTCCAAAACTAGGGGGCCATGCAATATGAACAAAATCGAGGGCTAGGCCTTGATTTTCATGAACGCATGCTCTCGGTGTCATAACCGGCAGATCTCGGGTAGGGGGGCCAAACTGTGCGTTTAGGGATCAATGGTAACAGGAGACTAAGGGACACAGTGTTTACCCAGGTTCGGGCCTATTAAGGGAGGTAAAACCCTACTCCTGCTTGATTATATTTGACGAATATGAAGATTACAATAGTTGATCTACCTCGAGATTGTAATGGCTAACCCTAGATGTTTAGCCTATGAGGATTCCAATGATGGTGAAGAAGGTGGCCCCTACGGGCTAACCCCTCCAGTTTTATACACACCGGAGGGGTCTAGGGTTTGTACAAGGTCGATTTATCAGGGAAGGAAACTACCAGACTCTATTCTTGCCGTCCACGTAGTGAGAAGTCCCATCCAGAAACGGTAGGTAATCTTCAACTTGATACTGCACGGGCCATACAATCCTGCCATACTCCCAGGCCGGACACTTGAGGACCACCGAATCCAGGACTCCCTCAGTAGCCCCCGAACTTGCCTTCAATGACGATGTAGTGTGCGGGCGCAAGTCTTCGGCTTTGCAAGGCGGGTTCTCCACCACATTCCTGATTGATGATAGTCTGGCATCGGTTTTCGTGTCTAGTCTTTATGATTCATCCCTGCCGTTGCCTCAATTTCCATGCGTCTGACTGAATGCGAATGGTCCACTACCCTTATTATTTTAATATTTCTGACAGGCTCAGGCTGCGCCTATATAACGAGGTGAGATCTCCAAAATGCCATCTCACACCACTCCAAGAGCAAGAGAGTAAACCACGGGAAGATTCAGACCATGGCTAGCGTCCCTGGCTCCTCCTCGCGTCCCCATGGCCCTCCAGAAGGGGATTGGCAAAGCTGCTCCATATCCCATCTCTAGCTCAGTCGACTCCAGATGCAAGGATATCTCCCTCCCTCGGATCTAGTCTCCGTACGTGCAGGGTTAACTTCTATGGGCGTTGACGCATTGGCGGAGAATTTTCCTAATCCCAGCCAAGGGGAGAGGGTGTGCTTCATCTCATTCCTCTTGAGGGGTGTAGGATTCCCAATCGACCCCTTCCTAAGGGGCCTACTGGAACACTAAGGGATCCAACTGCACAACCTCACACCAGGTTCTATTTTCCATATCTCTGGCTTCGTCGCCCTTTGTTAATTGTTTTTAGGGTGCAAGGCTCACTTTGAACTATGGAAAAAGTTCTTCTGCCTTGTTCCCCGCAATCAGGGTGTTGGATCTATTTTTGAAGTGGGCGGTGCCGAAGTATGGCACATAGCCAGATCCGGTTACCCAATTGGAACTCCGAAGAAGGGATCCGCTGAATGGTCTCCGGAATGGTTCTACATTGAGGTTGTTCCTCTTCCGGACCCTGTTCGGTGCAGACTGCCAGAATTTTCCAGTGCCACTTGAAGAAGCTATATAACTGGCATTCGAAGTCCCCTCGTCAAGAATATAGTACGGAAGTAATGAGATTGGTAAATAAGGTCAGGCTACTGACCCATTCCGGACTCCCCGTAGTTGATGTTATGGCCATTGTGATAAAGCGATGCATCCTGCCGCTTCAATCTAGGGTAACTCCCTTATGGAACTACACCAGGGAGGATGATGCATCCCACTACAAGAAAGAGGGTCCGGATAGCCAAGCCGCATTGGCTGCCATGTTGACCAACCTTTATAAAGGAGAAGAAGAAGACTTCCTTCGTTTAAACTGCCGAGAGGGCTTCTCGATGTACAATCCCATTGAATGGGTAAGTTTATTAACCGTTCCGCACATTTTTACTCATCGCGATGCACTAACCGGATCCCCTGGTTGCTTTTTAAATAGTCATGGAGGCAAATAGTCGAGAACATTAACTGCCCTGCCCCCCAGCCAGAGGATCATAATTGCAAGGAAGACCCCGGATTCCATGAGGATCCGGACATATTTGTAGAATTTGAAGATGGAGTCTACTATTAGGCGAGTCTTGACGGCTCGGAAGTAGCTGTTATGGCCGATTACCCCGACCTCTATCCTTTCATGAAGGTGAGTATTTGGAAATTGTATTCTCAGGGAAGAGAGATACTTCTGCTCATTTCTTACCCTCCGCATCGGACCATGCTTCGCAGGATCGGCGCTCAGTGAGCTGTACCCATGGAAGGGCGACCAAGAGAAGGTCAATACCTTCGTGAAAGGGTTGCACAAAACGAAAGGAAGTTGGAAGCGCCATTGAGCCTGCTCCATCACCAAAAAGGTATATTCCTCCTATTTCATATTCGGACATGAAGCCGAATTGCCATTCGCATCCTCCTTCATAGCAGGAGGGGTATACGGCGAATGGTGAACAAGACCCAAGCTAGCCGAGCTGCGGCCAATACGGCGCCGGAGACATCAACCAGGACGGGGGCGCATGTTGGTGTGGCACAAACTCATTCGCCTCATGGAGAGTCGGATGAAGTGTCCGTCACTAACTCCAAAGTTGAGAGTGCGATGAATCATCATAACTTTGAAGGAAGCCTTGCGCACCCCTTCCTTGACGGAGCCGAAGTTTACTGCCCTTAACACTGTAGGTGCATATATCCGAGCTTCCCAGGACGGACTCACAGGGATTGCTCACCTGTTCTCAAAGGATATGCAGGTACAAATTTATATAAACTTAGTAGATAGATAGCAGTAGCCCCCGAGACTTAAAGCGGGTGGACAAAGCTGATTTGAGGATCGTTTGATGACTGCAGGTTCTCAAGGAGAAGAATAGTGCATTGCCCCAGGAGCTCGAGACAAGGCTGACACAGCTAAATGCCACTGTCTCCGAGCTTGAAGAAATGAAGAGTGCCCCAATGTATTTTGGCAAAGATAAGAAACTAGAAGAAGAAGAAGTGAAGAAGCAAGCCGAAGAGATAAAGAGCTCAAAGGCTCAACTCTTGGAGGCTCAACAGGAAAACCAGAAGCTGAAGGGCGGCATATTCAGTATGACTTGTGAACCGTCTGGACTATTGATATAATCATATAATGCGGAATGTTATAGTTTGGTTGATGCAGGTATGTTGACCGGCCACCCTGAAGAGGAAATGCCTAGCCTACAAAGCGATGTTCTAAAGGAGCTGGCAAAGTTGCATGACCCCTTCCCCACGCCTCCCGAGGCCACCCCTCCCCATATAAAGCCGCCGCCCGGTTCCCCCTATCTCTCCCGCATCTCGCCGCATCTGAGCCGCCGCCGCCGCCGTCGAAGCCGCCGCCGCCGCCGCCGCGCCTCGCTCTCGGCGCGGCCGACCCACCTCCAGACACGCCGCCGAGCCGCCTCCCGTTTACTCCGCCGCCGCCGACGACCACCGGTTGCCCCGCTCAAAGCCTCGCCGCCTCCAAAGATCGCTCCCTCGCCGCCGCACTTCACCGGAAACCGTCGCCGCCACCGGTTTTGTCGCCAAAACCGCCGAACCGCTGCTGAACCGGTATAAACCGCCGATCCTATCCGGTTTTCCTTTTATGTTCGTTTTTTTTAAAAAAAGCTAGACTAGATCTGTCTTTTTTAGGTTTTATTAAACAGCGAACGTCCACTGTTTAGATCCTATAACGAACGTTCACGTTTTAGTTTTTTCTTTTTCTGTTTGTTTTTACGTTAGGGACCCGTCTGTGAATATTTTATTTACAGATTAGCCCCTGGACTTCAAACACTCGCAACGTTTTACTCGTTTGTCCAAATCCAATGAAACCAACGCCCACTTCTTCGTTATGATCTCGTCTATCCAGTGAAACAACTTAAACATGTTTTTGAAAGTTTAAAATTTGAATTCAAATAGTTTTGTATTTGAACTTCGTTTGATCGTAACTTGAGTTTTATAACTCTGATTTGAGTGATTCTTTTTGCAACTCGAAGCTCTTGACCTAAACTTTCTGATAATGCCAAATTCACTTAATTTTGGTACTGTTAGAAATTGTTTTATGTTGCAAGAGTTATTTGATTGATTTTGATGTTTTCCGTATCGTACTCTTCGTTCTTTCCGATGTTTTTGAGTGATTGCTTATGTGTGGTTACCATTGCTTGCTTACGATAGATTGACCGGAGTGTGATGAGTAGAACTATCAAGAGTTTTGAGTGCGAATCATCTTCATCAACATTGCAGGCAAGTTCACACTTTGATCATATCCCTTATTACCCAGTTTTATTGCATTAGTTCAATCCTCCAAACAATTGCATGATTATGATCTGAATTAAATTGTGGGTTTTGGGAAGTAGATGAGGTAGTACCTATTACCGGTTTTATTATCAAACCCTTGGGAGTTACTTCTACGTTTGCTTATTATGCCATGCTATGCTCGTAGACGTGGATTGGGTTTGAGAGAATTTCCATGACAGATGTGAGATTGTTAATTAATGGTTTATTTAAGGTGGCAACATTAATACACATCTGGGTGGATTGAGGCACCTGGTTACTCCAGGATTTGCCTGTCTAGGCACCTGGGTTTCCAGGACTTGCCTGTTTTTCTTCGGACCGCCACCCAGGCTCAAAGGGATCATAAGATTATTCAAACTAGAAACTTACATGTGCAGCCACAAGCCATTATGGGCTCTGGCATAGTTAATTAAGTCGTGCGAACTCTTACGGGTAGACTAGCAGATGTAGGGGAAACCAGGTGTTCTGGTCTACCCTTTATGTAAGGTGCTAGCGCTTCCGAAAGACTATGTCTCGGTCATTCGTTTCTCAAACATCATGCAGTGCGAGAAATCCAACGGAGGCAACTGAGTCTTGTGGGGAAAAGTGTGCAAACCTCTGCAGAGTGTATAAACTAATCATGGTTAGTCGTGTGTGACGCCCTGAGACCGATGCTCCAGAAGACTTCCAGCTATTCTGAGTTTCGCCGTGCGATGTATTTGTTTTTTTTGCATTGCATCATGTCATCATCTGCATTTCATATCATGTCATCATGTGCATCTCATTTTGCATACATGTTCGTCTCATGCATCCGAGCCTTTTCCCCGTTGTCCGTTTTGCAATCCGGCACTCCTATGTCATTCTTGGTCCCCTTCTTCTCTCCTGTTGTGAGCGGGTGTTAAACTTTCTCGAATTGCCGAGGCTTGCCAAGCGGCCTTGGTATAGCACCGTAGACCGCTGTCAAGTTTCGTGCCATTTGAGGTCGTTTGATACTCCAACAGTTAACCGGTAACCGCAGGCCTCTTTGTTTGCAGCCCAACACCCTTCCAAAGTGGCCCAAAACCCACCTAACTCCCTCCATGCTCTCGGTCGTTCGACACGATCGCGTGGACTAAAACCGCTCCTCATTTGGACTCTCCTAGCTCCCTCTACCTATAAATATGCCCTCCCTTCCATTTTTCATGGCAAACCCTAGCCTCCTTCTACCTCGCGCCACGGACGAAATCCCGCCGCCGGACATGTCCGCCACCGCCCTCGCGCCCAATCCCGACGTGCACGTGTCCGCCGCCGCCTCCCGCGCCCTGGGTCCGCTGAGCCCATCTGAGGTCTGCAGGCCCAGATCCGCCGCCCGGCCCGAGCCTCCGCCGCCGCGCCGCCGCCGCCCAGCGCCTCCGTCTCGGCCAGCATCCGCCGCCCGCGCCCGCCGCCGCAGCCGCCCGGCGACCCGCCGCCTGCTGCCTCGCCATCCGCGCGGCCGAGGCGCCGCCCCGCGCCTCGCTTCAGCCGCCTCCTCCCGCCTGCGCCATACGTCGTCCGCGCCCGGCGTGCCGCCGCCGCCATCCGTGCCGCCCCGGCGACGCACTGCGCCTCGCCGCCTCCTTAGGCGCCTCGTGGCGCGTAGCGCCTCCTGCTGCTGGCGCGCGCTGCCGGCCTCCTTCGCCATCACGCGCCGGATCCGCGCGGCCGCCGGATCTGACGGCCACCGCCCGCCCTCGCGGAATCGCCTTGATCGCCGCCGCCATGCCCTCGGGAGGGAGCCCCGATCCACGTCGTCCTGCTCGCGCCGCCGTGGGCCTCCCCGGCCCAGCCGCCGGCCTCCCCAGCTGCAGCCCGCCTCCTCCACCGAACCGGGCCAAGCCCATGGGTGAGGCCATCCCCAGCGCCCCTCCGTGTTCCTTTTTTTTCCCCTTCCATCGGGCCTGATCACAGTTTCGGCCCGCATGTGTTTTTTTTCTGTTCTGGACGTTTTGCTAATTATCCGAGGAATTCCAGTTTTACAGATTGGACCCTAAACATCATGCATATAATAACTCATTAACCGTGCATCATATCAAAATGATCTATATATGTAAAATGCTTAGAATTTCGTCTAGTTTCATAATATGCTAGTTTCATCCATGTTTAAAATGATTAACTTGCTGTTTGTTTAAATTTGCTCAAATGCCATGTTAAAATGTTTTATTTCATAACTAAATAACCGTTGCTTCGTTTTAAATAAACTTTATATGTAAATGGGGTGGAAAAATGCCTAGATTAACATGGTCCACTTTATTTTGCTGTTTAACAACTTTAAAATATGTTTTAGGGCAGAACAGTAGCAAATTCATAAATTGCATATGAGGTTTTTCTGGAATTGTTATTTGTTGTTCCGGCCTCATTTAAACTTGCCTAGTTAGGTAGTTTCATTATGCTCCACCTCTTGCCATGTTTAACAACATTTAACATTGTTGTGTACCTAAACGAGAGCGAACTAAATACTTGAATGTGGTGTTCCGTCAATATGCAACCCGTTGCATATTGAGCTCCACTTGATTTGTAGTGTTGTTTGTTGCACTTTGCCATGCCATGCCATGCCTCATTAAACCGGACATGCATCATACTTGGTTGTGCATCATGCCATGATTATGCGATGGTTGTTTACTATGTTGTTTGCTTCTTTCCGGGTTGCCTCTCTCGTTAGCTTCGGTTTCGTTCCGGATTTGCGAGGATCCGTTCGACTTCGTCCGTTTGTCTTCTTCATGGACTCATTCTTCTTCCTTGCGGGATTTCAGGCAAGATGACCGCTACCCTGGATCTCACTACTATCATTGCTATGCTAGTTGCCTCGTTCTTTTGCTATGCTGCGCTACCTATTACCTGTTTGTCCAGCCATCCCTAATTATCATGAACCTCTAACCTTTGACACCATTCCTAGCAAACCATTGTTTGGCTATGTTACCGCTTTTGCTCAGCCCTTCTTATAGCGTTGCTAGTTGCAGGTGAAGTTGAAGATTTCTCCATGGTGGACAGGATTTTGGTTGGGATATCACAATATCTCTTATATTATTAATGCATCTATATACTTGGTAAAGGGTGGAAGGCTCGGCCTTATGCCCGTGTTTTGTTCCACTCTTGCCGCCTAGTTTCCGCCATACCGGTATTATGTTCCCGGATTTTGCGTTCCTTACGCGGTCGGGTGATTTATGGGACCCCCTTGACAGTTCGCTTTGAATAAAACTTGTCCAGCAAGGCCCAACATTGACTTTTACCATTTGCCTCACCACAACCTACTTTTCCCTTGGGAGTAATTAACCCAAGGGTCATCTCTATTTTAGCCCCCACCGGGCCTGTGCTTTTCTAAGTGTTGGTCCGAACCGAGTAGACTGCGGGGCCCCCTCGGGGCAACTCGAGGTCTGGTTTTACTCGTAGGATGTCTCATCCGGTGTTGCCCTGAGAACGAGATATGTGCAGCTCCTATCGGGATTGTCGGCGCATCGGGCGGCTTTGCTGGTCTTGTTTTACCATTGTCGAAATGTCTTGATGTACCGGATACCGAGACCGATCGGGTCTTCCCGGTGAAGGTCTATTCCTTCGATGATCGCGAGAGCTTGTCATGGGCTGTTGGGACACCCCTGCAGGGTATAAACTTTCGAGAGCCGTGCGCGCGGTTATGTGGCAGATGGGAATTTGTTAATGTCCGGTTGTAGATAACTTGTCACTTGATCCGAATTAAAACGCATCAGCCGAGTGTGTAGCCGTGATGGTCTCTTCTCGGCGGAATCCGGGAAGTGAACACGGTTTCTGGGTTATGTTTGACGTAAGTAGGTGTTCAGGATCACCTCTTGATCAGTGCTAGCTTCACGACCGTTCCTTTGTTTCTCTTCTCGCTCTCATTTGCGTATGTTAGCCACCATATTATGCTTAGCCGCTGCTGCAACCTCACCACTTTACCCCTTCCTTTCCCTTTAAGCTTTGCTAGTCTTGATACCCATGGTAATGGGATTGTTTGAGTCCTCGTGGCTCACCGGATACTTCCAAAACCAGTTTGCGGTGCCTAGGTTACCGAAAGGGTGGCGCAACCAAGCTCAAGGAGGAGCTCGTTGAATATCTTGTCCTTTGTGTTGTTTCGCTTCTAGTTGATCAAGAGTGGAGCCCAGTTGGGGTCGATCGGGGACCTTTGTCGATTTGGGGTTCTTCTTTTATTTTGGTTCCGTAGTCGGACCTTGATTGTATCTGAATGATGTAATGCTTTATTCATGTAATTGTGTGAAGTGGCGATTGTAAGCCAACTATGTATCTCTTTCCCTTATGTATTACATGGGTTGTGGGAAGATTACCTCACTTGCAACATTGCTTTCAATGCGGTTATGCCTCTAAGTCGTGCTTCGATACGTGGGAGATATAGCCGCATTGAGGGCGTTACAAGTTGGTAATCAGAGCCTTCCACGACCTTAGGAGCCCCACTGCTTGATCGTTTTTAGCGGCCGAGTTGTGTCTAGAAAAATGTTTTGAGTCATTTAGGATTATATATATCAGAGAGTTAGGAATTCTTTTTACTCCTCGCCTCTTCGTCGCTCGGTGAGGTATCCTAACGTAGAGTTTTGACTCTTCTCTTCTCAAATTTCACTAAAATTTTTTTAGGATCACGCGGGTATCTTAGAATCGTTCCGATGGTTTTATGATGACAACATTGTCTTGGTGCCTCCCGTCGCCAGGGTTTTTTAGTGGAGGTGTCCCGGGAGTTGAGCTCGAGGTGTTGTCGTCATAATTTTATCGCTGCAGATTCGAATACCGAGTTTAGTATGCCGACATCGAAAATCTCTTTTATGCAGTTGTTGGTGAGATAACCCGCTAACCCAAAGATCGAGGTGAGTACGGAGTATTGCCATGACTCGTATAACGGATGCTTTTCAAGGTTGAGGTAGACGATTTCGAAGGTTTCTTGGTTATGTGTTGACGGATGGATACAGCTTGGATGTAGGTATTGTTAGTTTGGGTGAGATATATTGCTTCCCCTGTATCCCCAACACCTGATTGCATAACCAGAAAGTTTCGGGAGTTTTATAGGTGGGAATTGAAGTAGCTCCTAGAATATCTTTTCGACAGATGCATGATATGGGATTGGGTAAATCTCTATCATATGTATTTGTTCCGGCTTATTCTGGAAGCCAATCCTTTGTTTTATTTTATTTGTGGTATTCGAGTTGCTTCGAAGTCAAATGTTGAATCCATACCTTTCCTAAACGGTGTTCTCATATTGCTATGTGAATACTAATCCTTTTGATCGTTGAGGTTGTCATGTTAATTCTTTTCCAACCGGTGTGCTTCTCTTCGAGATGATCCCATCATTCTCCCCATCCGCAAGATCATTTCTAAGTTTTTCCGAACGGTGTTTATTTCATCCGTCCCAAGTTGTCTTTGTTTTTCCCCACCCTCCCACCTTTTTTCTTCAAGGACTCAGATTTCTTAACCAAGTATCCATTTATTCATGTGAAGTCTCTTCACTCTTTTCAATCAATGTTCTTATCCGGTGATTTCCCATGAAGATGCTCAACAGCTTCAAGTCCATCATCCTCCGTTCTTTTTGCTTCTCCGGTGGATCCTATTCAAGCTTTCAGTGTTGATAATATTCCTTTCCTCGTTTCTAATTCTTTCTCATACCGGTGCACCTCATTATCATTCTACTTCTCGCTATTTGTTATTCCGGAGTGCTCAAGATATCTCGAAGATTTGTGTTTCCATTCTTAATCCGTTCAAGCCTTTTGGAGATTGTTATCTCATTCAAGCCATTTAATTCAACCGGTGCAATCCCCTCTTTAAATCATTTCCAACGGTGTTCTTTTGAGTGGGCCCTAACCCACAGGTCTTTTCCTGTGATCTTACCCGACTCTTCTATTTTCCCGAGCTATCCTAAATTCTTCTCCAAGTTTGACGAAGAATGAGTTATCATCACCAAATGCTTTTCTCCAAGATCTTTCAAATTCTTTTCATAGTTGGCTCAACCTCTTCGTTTTTGATTCTTTCGTGTGCCTCAATAATTCTTGGTGGTGTTTCGTTGTCATTCTCAACATTTGAAGACCGGAGAAGGATTTCTCTTTAATCTTGCTCTATTCTCTTCAAGATTCATGGTGCTAGCTTGTTGCCATCCTCTCATAATTGTTTTCGATTGAGAATCTTTTTCACCCATCGAGATATCAAGAGTCTTCTCGAGTTGTCATCCGAGTCCATCAATTCAGGTTTATTCATTCTCACCGCCGCTTATCATTCTCCTATCTTGCCGGTGCACCAATCGAATATCCTCTAATCAGTTCATGTTCTCTTCGTTCTCATGTATCTAAATCCCTTCAAGTATCTTCATTCGTTTTCCAATTCTTCCAGGTGAATCGTGCCTTTGCTACATTCATTTTCAATTCTTATGGTGGTTCGCTCAAGATTTTGCTTCCATTGTTATCATATCGCCATTGTTTCCAAATCCCACCGGTGGTTCCATCAATACCTTCTCAAGTTTACGCTATATCCCTCTTAATCCTTTCTACGAGAATAAGTAATATGCAAAATCCATTGCTTGTCATCAATTTAATTTGATGAAGGATAAGCATACAATAAATCTTATTCTTATTTCCTCGAGGTGATTCAATTCTTTTCTTCCAGAGATTGTTCATGATGAAGTAATTCTCGGTTTCATTTGTTTCATCTTCTCTTTTCCCGGAGTTCCAAGCTCTAAGTATCACGGAGATCCATCTAAATCATCGCAAGGCTTCACCTTGTGTTTTAAAGTTCTCTTTCTTTTATCGTCCTTTCTAACCGGAGTTCTTCATGGAGGCTCTACATGGTGCTTCGTCAAGGTTTCCTTTCATTCTTCAATTGTTCTTCAAGATTTCTCTCGAAGTTATGACCCGCCAAGCTATACTCAAAAATTAAACAGGGTGCTCAACACTTGTTTTGTTTTGAGGAGCTCAAGTATTCTTCATCTTGCATTCCAAAGTGCAATTCCTTCTATCTTATCTTTTGAGATGGTGTTATGTCACTCTTGACAATTTCCTTCTTGTTTCATGATTCATATGTTGTCAAGAATGAGGTATTTTAAATCCATCAATCTCTTCGTTGGAGTTATCTTGGTAAAGATTTCACCTAAAGCCTTCCCTAAGGAATGTTGCTATTGTGGTGCTTATCAATGATCCAAGTTATATCTCTATCATCTTGGTGAAGCAGTTTTCATCTCTTCATTGATCTCAAGCAAGCAATTGATTTTGATAGTGGCAGAATTTCACCTCAAGTTTTGAGATGTTTACATAAACCCACAACAAGCTTGTGCTTCTCGTTGTTGAATTTTCCAACAACTCCATTCGATTCTTCTTTGCAAGGATGCTTTCCAAGTTCACTTGTGGCAAAAGTTTTCATTTTCTTCTCCGTTCTCTTATTCCAATGATTTATCTTCTATTCTTTCGTTATGGAGGCATTGTGATGTTGTGCTCTTCACCCATCACCTCATTTTTTTTGTTAGGATAGTGTTCTTTTCTTGCTTATCCATTTAACCGGAGTGTTGTATCATCTCTTCCATATCTTTTCATCTCATCAAGTTTTCTTCTCTTTTCTACCGGAGTGCTGTCCAAATTCTGTCATTCTTGTTCCTTGGCTATCTCATTATTCCGAGGTGGTCATATTCTTTTCGTTCTTGAAGCTCTTATTTCCATGTCTTTCAACCTTCAAGTTCTCGTAATACTCCTTGTTCCTCTTTTCTAACGGGATTGTTTGCAATCTCGTTCATCTCTGTTGTACTCTTTCTTTCAAATTGCTCAACCTCTCAAGGTTCGTGGTTTCACTCGTTCGTCAAAGAAGCAACTTAGTTTTACCTCTCCTCTTCCTCTTCCTTTTCCCTCCGGTGCCATCCTAGATCTCGGGACGAGATCCTCTTGTAGTGGTGGAGTGTTGTGACGCCCCGAGACCGATGCTCCAGAAGACTTCCAGCTATTCTGAGTTTCACCGTGCGATGTATTTGTTTTTTTTTGCATTGCATCATGTCATCATCTGCATTTCATATCATGTCATCATGTGCATCTCATTTTGCATACATGTTCGTCTCATGCATCCGAGCCTTTTCCCCGTTGTCCGTTTTGCAATCCGGCACTCCTATGTCATTCGGCGTCCCCTTCTTCTCTCCTGTTGTGAGCGGGTGTTAAACTTTCTCGGAATGGCCCGACGTTTGCCAAGCGGCCTTGGTATAGCACCGGTAGACCGCCTGTCAAGTTTCGTGCCATTTGGAGGTCGTTTGATACTCCAACGGTTAACCGGGTAACCGCAGAGGCCTCTTTTAGTTGCAGCCCAATACCCCTTCCAAAGTGGCCCAAAACCCACCTAACTCCCCTCCATGCTCTCGGTCGTTCGATCACGATCGCGTGGCCGAAAACCGCTCCTCATTTGGACTCTCCTAGCTCCCTCTACCTATAAATATGCCCTCCCCTTCCATTTTTCGCGGTGCAAACCCTAGCCTCCTTCTACCTCGCGCCACCGGACGAAATCCCCGCCGCCCGGACATGTCCGCCACCGCCCTCGCACCCAATCCCGACGTGCCATGTGTCCGCCGCCGCCTCCGCCGCCAGCGGCCCGCTGAGTTTATATGAGGCCTGTGCGGGCCCAGATCCGCCGCCCGGCCCGAGCCTCCGCCACCCGCCCGCCGCCAGCGCCTCCTCTCCGCCGGAGCCCAGCGCCGCGCCACAGCCGCCGCAGCCCGCATTTCGCGCCCGCCAACGCTGCCGCCCGTCCGCCCGCCGAGGCGCCGCCCGCCCCCCGTTCGGGCGCCGCCTCCTCCCGACGCATGCCGCGCCACCATCGTCCGCCCGGCGTGCCGCTCGCCGCCATCCGTCTTGTTCCCGGCGACCGCATCGTGCCTTACCGCCTCCCGTCGCGCCCGTGGCGCGGTCAGCTGCCTCGCTGCTGCGCGCCTGCCGCCCTCCTTCTTCGCCATCGCGCCGGATCCGGCGTCAGCCGGCCGGATCTGGACGACCACTGCCGCCCCTCGCCGGAATCGCCTTGGATCGCCGCCGCCATGCCCTCGGGAGGGAGCCCCGATCCACATCGCCCTGCTCGCGCCGCCGTGGGCCTCCCCGGCCCAGCCGCCGCCCTCCCCAGCTGCAGCCCGCCTCCTCCACCGAACCGGGCCAAGCCCATGGGTGAGGCCATCCCCAGCGCCCCTCCGTGTTCCTTTTTTTCCCCTTCCATCGGGCCTGATCACAGTTTCGGCCCGCATGTGTTTTTTTTCTGTTCTGGACGTTTTGCTAATTATCCGAGGAATTCCAGTTTTACAGATTGGACCCTAAACATCATGCATATAATAACTCATTAACCGTGCATCATATCAAAATGATCTATATATGTAAAATGCTTAGAATTTCGTCTAGTTTCATAATATGCTAGTTTCATCCATGTTTAAAATGTTTAACTTGCTGTTTGTTTAAATTTGCTCAAATGCCATGTTAAAATGTTTTATTTCATAACTAAATAACCGTTGCTCCGTTTTAAATAAACTTTATATGTAAATGGGGTGGAAAAATGCCTATATTAACATGGTCCACTTTATTTTGCTGTTTAACAACTTTAAAATATGTTTTAGGGCAGAACAGTAGCAAATTCATAAATTGCATATGAGGTTTTTCCGGAATTGTTATTTGTTGTTCCGGCCTCATTTAAACTTGCCTAGTTAGGTAGTTTCATTATGCTCCACCTCTTGCCATGTTTAACAACATTTAACATTGTTGTGTACCTAAACGAGAGCGAACTAAATACTTGAATGTGGTGTTCCGTCAATATGCAACCCGTTGCATATTGAGCTCCACTTGATTTCTATGTTGTTTGTTGCACTTTGCCATGCCATGCCATGCCTCATTAAACCGGACATGCATCATACTTGGTTGTGCATCATGCCATGATTATGCGATGGTTGTTTACTATGTTGTTTGCTTCTTTCCGGGTTGCCTCTCTCGTTAGCTTCGGTTTCGTTCCGGAGTTGCGAGGATCCGTTCGACTTCGTCCGTTTGTCTTCTTCATGGACTCGTTCTTCTTCCTTGCGGGATTTCGTGCAAGATGATCGCTACTCGGATCTCACTACTATCATTGCTATGCTAGTTGCCTCGTTCTTTTGCTATGCTGCGCTACCTATTACCTGTTTGTCCAGCCATCCCTAATTGCCATGAACCTCTAACCTTTGACACCATTCCTAGCAAACCATTGTTTGGCTATGTTACCGCTTTTGCTCAGCCCTTCTTATAGCGTTGCTAGTTGCAGGTGAAGTTGAAGATTTCTCCATGGTGGACAGGATTTTGGTTGGGATATCACAATATCTCTTATATTATTAATGCATCTATATACTTGGTAAAGGGTGGAAGGCTCGGCCTTATGCCCGTGTTTTGTTCCACTCTTGCCGCCCTAGTTTCCGTCATACCGTGTTATGTTCCCGGATTTTATGCTCCTTACGCGGTCGGGTGATTTATGGGACCCCTTGACAGTTCGCTTTGAATAAAACTTGTCCAGAAGGCCCAACATTGACTTTTACCATTTGCCTCACCACCACCTACTTTTCCTTGGGAGTAATTAACCCAAGGGTCATCTTTATTTTAGCCCCGGGCGTGCTTTTCTAAGTGTTGGTCCGAACCAAGTAGATCGGGGGCCCTCGGGCAACTCGAGGTCTGGTTTTACTCGTAGGATGTCTCATCCGTGTTGCCTCGAGAACGAGATATGTGCAGCTCCTATCGGGATTGTCGACGATCGGGCGGCTTTGCTGGTCTTGTTTTACCATTGTCGAAATGTCTTGATGTACCGGATTCCGAGACTGATCGGGTCTTCCCGGTGAAGGTCTATTCCTCGATGATCGCGAGAGCTTGTCATGGGCTGTTGGGACACCCTGCAGGTATAAACTTTCGAGAGCCGTGCCGCGTTATGTGGCAGATGGGAATTTGTTAATGTCCGGTTGTAGATAACTTGTCACTTGATCCGAATTAAAACGCATCAACCGAGTGTGTAGCCGTGATGGTCTCTTCTCGGCGGAGTCCGGGAAGTGAACACGGTTTCTGGGTTATGTTTAACGTAAGTAGCTGTTCAGGATCACCTCTTGATCAGTGCTAGCTTCACGACCGTTCCTTTGTTTCTCTTCTCGTTCTCATTTGCGTATGTTAGCCACCATATTATGCTTAGCCGCTGCTGCAACCTCACCACTTTACCCCTTCCTTTCCCTTTAAGCTTTGCTAGTCTTGATACCCATGGTAATGGGATTGCTGAGTCCTCGTGGCTCACCAGATACTTCCAAAACCAGTTTGCAGGTGCCTAGGTTACCGAGCAGGTGACGCAACCAAGCTCAAGGAGGAGCTCGTTGAATATCTTGTCCTTTGTGTTGTTTCGTTCTAGTTGATCAGTAGTGGAGCCCAGTTGGGGTCGATCGGGGACCTTTGTCGCATTTGGGGTTCTTCTTTTATTTTGGTTCCGTAGTCGGACCTTGATTGTATCTGAATGATGTAATGCTTTATTCATGTAATTGTGTGAAGTGGCGATTGTAAGCCAACTATGTATCTCTTTCCCTTATGTATTACATGGGTTGTGGGAAGATTACCTCACTTGCAACATTGCTTTCAATGCGGTTATGCCTCTAAGTCGTGCTTCGATACGTGGGAGATATAGCCGCATTGAGGGCGCTATGTTGGTAATCGAGCCTTCCCGACCTTAGGAGCCCCACTGCTTGATCGTTTTTAGCGGCCGAGTTGTGTCTAGAAAAATGTTTTGAGTCATTTAGGATTATATATATCGGAGAGTTAGGAATTCTTTTTACTCCTCAGTCTCTTCGTCGCTCTGGTGAGGTATCCCGACGAGAGTTTTGACTCTTCTCTTCTCAAATTTCACTAAAATTTTTTAGGATCACGCTGGTATCTTAGAATCGTTCGATGGTTTTATGATGACAACATTGTCTTGGTGCCTCCGTCGGCAGGTTTTTTTAGTGGAGGTGTCCCGGGAGTTGAGCTCGAGGTGTTGTCGTCATAATTTTATCATTGCAGTTCGAATACCGAGTTTAGTATGCCGACATTGAAAATCTCTTTTATGCGCTTGTTGGTGAGATAACCCCGCTAACCCAATCTCGAGGTGAGTACGGGAGTATTGCCATGACTCGTATAACGGATGCTTTTCGAAGGTTGAGGTAGACGATTTCCGAAGGTTTCTTGGTTATGTGTTGACGGATGGATACAGCTTGGATGTAGGTATTGTTAGTTTGGGTGAGATATATTGCTTCCCCTGTATCCCCAACACCTGATTGCATAACCAGAAAGTTTCGGGAGTTTTATAGGTGGGAATTGAAGTAGCTCCTAGAATATCTTTTCGACAGATGCATGATATGGGATTGGGTAAATCTCTATCATATGTATTTGTTCCAGCTTATTCTGCAAGCCAATCCTTTGTTTTATTTTATTTGTGGTATTCGAGTTGCTTCGAAGTCAAATGTTGAATCCATACCTTTCCTAAACGGTGTTCTCATATTGCTATGTGAATACTAATCCTTTTGATCATTGAGGTTGTCATGTTAATTCTTTTCCAACCGGTGTGCTTCTCTTCGAGATGATCCCATCATTCTCCCCATCCGCAAGATCATTTCTAAGTTTTTCCGAACGGTGTTTATTTCATCCGTCCCAAGTTGTCTTTGTTTTTCCCCACCCTCCCACCTTTTTTCTTCAAGGACTCAGATTTCTTAACCAAGTATCCATTTATTCATGTGAAGTCTCTTCACTCTTTTCAATCAATGTTCTTATCCGGTGATTTCCCATGAAGATGCTCAACAGCTTCAAGTCCATCATCCTCCGTTCTTTTTGCTTCACCAGTGGATCCTATTCAAGCTTTCAGTGTTGATAATATTCCTTTCCTCGTTTCTAATTCTTTCTCATACCGGTGCACCTCATTATCATTCTACTTCTCGCTATTTGTTATTCCGGAGTGCTCAAGATATCTCGAAGATTTGTGTTTCCATTCTTAATCCGTTCAAGCCATTTGGAGATTGTTATCTCATTCAAGCCATTTAATTCAACCGGTGCAATCCCCTCTTTAAATCATTTCCAACGGTGTTCTTTTGAGTGGGCCCTAACCCACAGGTCTTTTCCCAGGATCTTACCTGACTCTTCTATTTTCCCAGAGCCATCCTAAATTCTTCTCCAAGTTTGACGTAAGAATGAGTTATCATCAGTCAAATGCTTTTCTCCAAGATCTTTCAAATTCTTTTCATAGTTGGCTCAACCTCTTCATTTTTTATTCTTTCGGTGTGCCTCAATAATTCTTGGTGGTGTTTCTCGTTGTCATTCTCAACATTTGAAGACCGGAGAAGGATTTCTCTTTAATCTTGCTCTATTCTCTTCAAGATTCATGGTGCTAGCTTGTTGCCATCCTCTCATAATTGTTTTCGATTGTGAGAATCTTTTTCACCCATCAGGAGATATCAAGAGTCTTCTCAGGTTGTCATCCGGAGTCCATCAATTCAGGTTTATTCATTCTCAGCTGTCAGTTATCATTCTCCTATCTTGCCGGTGCACCAATCGAATATCCTCTAATCAGTTCATGTTCTCTTCGTTCTCATGTATCTAAATCCCTTCAAGTATCTTCATTCGTTTTCCAATTCTTCCAGGTGAATCGTGCCTTTGCTACGTTCATTTTCAATTCTTATGGTGGTTCGTTCAAGATTTTGCTTCCATTGTTATCATATCAGTTTCGTTGTTTCCAAATCCCACTGGTGGTTCCATCAATACCTTCTCAAGTTTACGCTATATCCCTCTTAATCCTTTCTACGAGAATAAGTAATATGCAAAATCCATTGCTTGTCATCAATTTAATTTGATGAAGGATAAGCATACAATAAATCTTATTCTTATTTCCTCGAGGTGATTCAATTCTTTTCTTCCGGAGATTGTTCATGATGAAGTAATTCTCGGTTTCATTTGTTTCATCTTCTCTTTTCCCGGAGTTCCAAGCTCTAAGTATCACGGAGATCCATCTAAATCATCGCAAGGCTTCACCTTGTGTTTTCAAGTTCTCTTTCTTTTATCGTCCTTTCTAACCGGAGTTCTTCATGGAGGCTCTACATGGTGCTTCGTCAAGGTTTCCTTTCATTCTTCAATTGTTCTGCAAGATTTCTCTCGAAGTTATGACCCGCCAAGCTTTACTCAAAATTAAACAGGGTGCCCAACACTTGTTTTGTTTTGAGGAGCTCAAGTATTCTTCGTCTTGCATTCCAAAGTGCAATTCCTTCTATCTTATCTTTTGAGATGGTGTTATGTCACTCTTGACAATTTCCTTCTTGTTTCATGATTCATATGTTGTCAAGAATGAGGTATTTTAAATCCATCAATCTCTTCGTTGGAGTTATCTTGGTAAAGATTTCACCTAAAGCCTTCCCTAAGGAATGTTGCTATTGTGGTGCTTATCAATGATCCAAGTTATATCTCTATCATCTTGGTGAAGCAGTTTTCATCTCTTCATTGATCTCAAGCAAGCAATTGATTTTGATAGTGGCAGAATTTCACCTCAAGTTTTGAGATGTTTACATAAGCCCACAACAAGCTTGTGCTTCTCGTTGTTGAATTTTCCAACAACTCCATTCGATTCTTCTTTGCAAGGATGCTTTCCAAGTTCACTTGTGGCAAAAGTTTTCATTTTCTTCTCCGTTCTCTTATTCCAATGATTTATCTTCTATTCTTTCGTTATGGAGGCATTGTGATGTTGTGCTCTTCACCCATCACCTCATTTTTTTGTTAGGATAGTGTTCTTTTCTTGCTTATCCATTTAACCGAGTGTTGTATCATCTCTTCCATATCTTTTCATCTCATCAAGTTTTCTTCTCTTTTCTACCGGAGTGTCTGTCCAAATTCTGTCATTCTTGTTCCTTGGCTATCTCATTATTCCGAGGTGGTCATATTCTTTTCGCTCGTGAAGCTCTTATTTCCATGTCTTTCAACCTTCAAGTTCTCGTAATACTCCTTGTTCCTCTTTTCTAACGGGATTGTTTGCAATCTCGTTCATCTCTGTTGTACTCTTTCTTTCAAATTGCTCAACCTCTCAAGGTTCGTGGTTTCACTCGTTCATCAAATAAGCAACTTAGTTTTACCTCTCCTCTTCCTCTTCCTTTTCCTCCGTGCCATCCTAGATCTCGGGGCGAGATCCTCTTGTAGTGGTGGAGTGTTGTGACGCTTGAGACCGATGCTCCGAAGACTTCCACTATTCTGAGTTTCACCGTGCGATGTATTTGTTTTTTTTGCATTGCATCATGTCATCATCTGCATTTCATATCATGTCATCATGTGCATCTCATTTTGCATACATGTTCGTCTCATGCATCCGAGCCTTTTCCCCGTTGTCCGTTTTGCAATCCGGCACTCCTATGTCATTCGGTGTCCCCTTCTTCTCTCTGTTGTGGCGGGTGTTAAACTTTCTCGGAATGGCCCGAGGTTTGCCAAGCGGCCTTGGTATAGCACCGTGAGACCGCTGTCAAGTTTCGTGCCATTTGGAGGTCGTTTGATACTCCAACGGTTAACCGGGTAACCGCAGAGGCCTCTTTAGTTGCAGCCCAACACCCCTTCCAAAGTGGCCCAAAACCCACCTAACTCCCCTCCATGCTCTCGGTCGTTCGATCACGATCGCGTGGCAAAACCGCCCTCATTTGGACTCTCCTAGCTCCCTCTACCTATAAATATGCCCTCCCTTCCATTTTTCATGGCAAACCCTAGCCTCCTTCTACCTCGCGCCACCGGACGAAATCCCCGCCGCCCGGACATGTCCGCCACCGCCCTCGCGCCCAATCCCAACGTGCACGTGTCCGCCGCCTCCTCCGCCGCCGCAGGGCCCGCTGAGCCCATCCCGAGGCCTGCAGGCCCAGATCCGCCGCCCGGCTGAGCCTCCGCCGCCGCGCCGCCGCCCAGCGCCTCCGTCTCGCCGCCCGAGCGCCGCGCCCGCGCCGCCGCCGCCAGCCGGCGACCCGCCCGCCCGCCGCCTCGCCCGTCCATGCGGCGAGGCGCCCTTCGCCTCCCGCTGGCGCGCGCCTCCTCCACGCCAGGTTGCGCACCGTCCGCCGCCGGCGTGCCGCTGCGCCGCCATCCGTTGCCCCCCAGCGACCGCACCGTGCCTCGCCGCCTCCCGTCGCCCGTGGCGCGATCGGCCTGCCTTCGCGCTTCAGCGCGCCTTCGCGAACCTCCTTCTTCGCCGCCGCGCCCGGATCCGGCGTCAGCCGGCCGGATCTGGACGGCCACCGCCGCCCCTCGCCGGAATCGCCTTGGATCGCCGCCGCCATGCCCTCGGGAGGGAGCCCCGATCCACGTCGCCCTGCTCGCGCCGCCGTGGGCCTCCCCGACCCAGCCGCCGGCCTCCCTAGCTGCAGCCCGCCTCCTCCACCGAACCGGGCCAAGCCCATGGGTGAGGTCATCCCCAGCGCCCCTCCGTGTTCCTTTTTTTCCCCTTCCATCGGGCCAGATCACAGTTTCGGCCCGCATGTGTTTTTTTCTGTTCTGGACGTTTTGCTAATTATCCGAGGAATTCCAGTTTTACAGATTGGACCCTAAACATCATGCATATAATAACTCATTAACCGTGCATCATATCAAAATGATCTATATATGTAAAATGCTTAGAATTTCGTCTAGTTTCATAATATGCTAGTTTCATCCATGTTTAAAATGTTTAACTTGCTGTTTGTTTAAATTTGCTCAAATGCCATGTTAAAATGTTTTATTTCATAACTAAATAACCGTTGCTCCGTTTTAAATAAACTTTATATGTAAATGGGGTGGAAAAATGCCTAGATTAACATGGTCCACTTTATTTTGCTGTTTAACAACTTTAAAATATGTTTTAGGGCAGAACAGTAGCAAATTCATAAATTGCATATGAGGTTTTTCCGGAATTGTTATTTGTTGTTCCGGCCTCATTTAAACTTGCCTAGTTAGGTAGTTTCATTATGCTCCACCTCTTGCCATGTTTAACAACATTTAACATTGTTGTGTACCTAAACGAGAGCGAACTAAATACTTGAATGTGGTGTTCCGTCAATATGCAACCCGTTCCATATTGAGCTCCACTTGATTTGTAGTGTTGTTTGTTGCACTTTGCCATGCCATGCCATGCCTCATTAAACCGGACATGCATCATACTTGGTTGTGCATCATGCCATGATTATGCGATGGTTGTTTACTATGTTGTTTGCTTCTTTCCGGGTTGCCTCTCTCGTTAGCTTCGGTTTCGTTCCGGAGTTGCGAGGATCCGTTCGACTTCGTCCGTTTGTCTTCTTCATGGACTCGTTCTTCTTCCTTGCGGGATTTCGTGCAAGATGACCGCTACCTCGGATCTCACTACTATCATTGCTATGCTAGTTGCCTCGTTCTTTTGCTATGCTTTTACCTATTACCTGTTTGTCCAGCCATCCCTAATTGCCATGAACCTCTAACCTTTGACACCATTCCTAGCAAACCGTTGTTTGGCTATGTTACCGCTTTTGCTCAGCCCTTCTTATAGCGTTGCTAGTTGCAGGTGAAGTTGAAGATTTCTCCATGGTGGACAGGATTTTGGTTGGGATATCACAATATCTCTTATATTATTAATGCATCTATATACTTGGTAAAGGGTGGAAGGCTCGGCCTTATGCCCGTGTTTTGTTCCACTCTTGCCGCCCTAGTTTCCGTCATACCGGTGTTATGTTCCCGGATTTTATGTTCCTTACGCGGTCGGGTGATTTATGGGACCCCTTGACAGTTCGCTTTGAATAAAACTTGTCCAAAGAAGGCCCAACATTGACTTTTACCATTTGCCTCACCACCACCTACTTTTCCCTTGGGAGTAATTAACCCAAGGGTCATCTTTATTTTAGCCCCGGGCGGTGCTTGTCTAAGTGTTGGTCCGCATCGAGTAGATCATGGGGCCCTCGGGCAACTCGAGGTCCGGTTTTACTCGTAGGATGTCTCATCCGGTGTTGCCACGAGAACGAGATATGTGCAGCTCCTATCGGGATTGTCGGCGATCGGGCGGCTTTGCTGGTCTTGTTTTACCATTGTCGAAATGTCTTGATGTACCGGATTCCAAGACTGATCGGGTCTTCTGGGTGAAGGTCTATTCCTTCGATGATCGCGAGAGCTTGTCATGGGCTAAGTTGGGACACCCTGCAGGTATAAACTTTCGAGAGCCGTGCCAGCGGTTATGTGGCGATGGGAATTTGTTAATGTCCGGTTGTAGATAACTTGTCACTTGATCCGAATTAAAATGCATCACCGAGTGTGTAGTCGTGATGGTCTCTTCTCGTGGAGTCCGGAAGTGAACACGGTTTCGGGTTATGTTTGACGTAAGTAGGTGTTTAGGATCACCTCTTGATCAGTGCTAGCTTCACGACCGTTCCTTTGTTTCTCTTCTCGCTCTCATTTGCGTATGTTAGCCACCATATTATGCTTAGCCGCTGCTGCAACCTCACCACTTTACCCCTTCCTTTCCCTTTAAGCTTTGCTAGTCTTGATACCCATGGTAATGGGATTGCTGAGTCCTCGTGGCTCACCGGATACTTCAAAACCAGTTTGCGGTGCCTAGGTTACCGAAAGGTGGCGCAACCAAGCTCAAGGAGGAGCTCGTTGAATATCTTGTCCTTTGTGTTGTTTCGTTCTAGTTGATCAGTAGTGGAGCCCAGTTGGGGTCGATCGGGGACCTTTGTCGCATTTGGGGTTCTTCTTTTATTTTGGTTCCGTAGTCGGACCTTGATTGTATCTGGATGATGTAATGCTTTATTCATGTAATTGTGTGAAGTGGCGATTGTAAGCCAACTATGTATCTCTTTCCCTTATGTATTACATGGGTTGTGGGAAGATTACCTCACTTGCGACATTGCTTTCAATGCGGTTATGCCTCTATGTCGTGCTTCGACACGTGGGAGATATAGCCGCATCGAGGGCGTTACATCGTGTCCCCGGTTATGGACGTTTTGAGTATCTAGTACTTGGATATCATATGAATCTCGTCATGTTACTTCTATTAATATTGTTGGGATGTTAATGAGTACTTTTTAATTTGGATTGAGAATGCTGTCAACCATTCCCAATGTTTAACAACCACCATGATAGTTAAATAAATTTATTCCTTACGGTGGGGAAAAATTGGCTTTACGCAAAAACAGTAACCATAGAGCTTTGCACCAGCCATATATGCATGTAGTGATAGACTTTATTCATCATTGCTCTTTGGTGTGAATTTGCCAAGACATTCAATGTAATTGACCCTTTGTGGCTGCAACGTCTCATGTTGCGGGATCTTCTGACAGTAAGTGATACGTTAGGGTTCTGATTTCTACACTCAACTTTGCCGTTGGTGTTGATGGGAATCCACAACCTTGTTACTTCCGCTATTTTGGATTGAGGTAATAGTATTTACGTTACTTTGTACATGTGATTTACCTCTGTTATAAATCCTTGAGTATTGTGTGTGTCAGCATACTGATCCAGGGATGTCACTTAAGCACAGAGACTTGATCCATTCGGGTCAGGTCGCTACATGGAGTTATGTTATATTACTGTTTATCATAAGAAACATATTCCAAGAAAATTAGTTCCATTAGGGGTTCCTTTCCTTGGGCTAGGCTTGTATCCGAAGTAAAGTTGGCCAATTTCATAGTAGTTTCCAGAAACAGTCTATTGTAAATGTACGGACCAATTATTCCCTTAAGAATGCTAGCTTTTGGCTTCACCCGTTTGAGGTACAGGTCTGGATAACCCGGTTGTAACAATATCATAGGTGCTCCCTTTACACCCTAGACGAAAAATCGGAAACGTAGGTGTAGGATCGAAAGTATGTCTAGAGGGGGGGTGATTAGACTACTTGACAATATAAAAATTATGACTTTTGACAAAGACAAGTTTTTGGCAGATTCACGATTATGATCAAGTCAAGCATCACCCTACACATGCAATTCTAGAGTATAGGCAGCGGAAAGTAAATTGCACATGTAGTAAAGAGAGGTGGAGAAGAGCAAACGCAATTTTGGAGACGCGATGATTTTTCTCGTGGTTCCGATAGGTGGTGCTATCGTACTTCCACGTTGATGGAGACTTCAACCCACGGAGGGTAACGGCTGCGAGAGTCCACGAAGGGCTCCACCCACGAAGGGTCCACGAAGAAGCAACCTTGTCTATGCCATCATGGCCTACGCCCACGGAGGGCTAGCCTTACTCGGGGTAGATCTTCACGAAGTAGGCGATCTCCTTGCCCTTACAAACTTCTTGGTTCAACTCCACATCTCGACGGAGGCTCCCAAGCGACACCTAACCAATCTAGGAGGCACCACCTCCAAAAGGTAATAGATGGTGTTGATGATGATGAACTCCTTGCTCTTGTGCTTCAAATGATAATCTCCCCAACACTCAACTCTCCTCACCGATTTGGCTGTGGTGGAAGAAAGGATTGAGTGGAAAGCAACTTGGGAAGGCTAAAGATCAAGCTTCATATGGTGGGAGTGGAGCAACTTGATCTCAACACAAGGGTAGGTAGTTCTCTTCTCGAAATGTAAGGTAGGAGTGGTAGTTCTTTCGATGGCTCTCTCCACGAATGAAGAGGGGGTGGAGGTGTATTTATAGCCTCCACACAAAATCCAACCGTTACACACATTTGACCAATCTCGGTGGGACCGAAGTTGACAACTCGGTGAGACCGAAAGTTCAAATCATGTGAACGTTGGGATTTTCGGTGGGACCGAAAATACAATCTCGGTTTGTCCGATTCGTGCAAAGACAGGAGCTTGCCAATCTCGGTGGGACCGACTTCATCATCTCGGTGACACCGATTTGATGACAGAAGGTTACATAAGCTTGGCAACTCAAGTTTCGGTGAGACCGAGTTTAGAATCGGAAAATCCGAGATTTCTAGGGTTTGGCTTTGTGGCTGAGGTGGTTCATCTTGGTGTGACTGAGTTTGGAATATCGGTGGGACCGAGATTAGTTATGAGTGTATATGGCAGTGAGAGTTGCTGATAGTTTAGGAGATGTATCACTAAGCACTTTGAGCAACCAGATCATTATCATAACCTCATCCCCTTTTAATAGTATTGGCTTTCCTATGGACTCAATGTGATCTTGGATCACTAAACCAAAAATGGAGTCTTGAGCTTTTGCCAATGCTTGCCTTAGCATTTTGAGGGTCCACCTCTTGGTCCTTGCCATACCCATATCACTGAACTTTCTGAAATGATTCTCAAGTAACTATTAGTTCAATGATATATATGTTGTTATTAATTACCAAAACCACCCGGGGATTAGTTGCACTTTTAGTAGGGTATATGCGTAGGAGCCAGGCAACCCAGCTTGGCAAAAACTTAAGTCATAGAGGTGCATAAAATGGCAGAAACAACAAACAGTACGGGCAAAAGAAGCTTGTAAACTTTAAAATGCTTCTTTAAAAGAAGCCCCCAAGTATGGTGGGGTGTATACATTTAAAGATGTGTACTCCCAACAATGCGGTCAATCTGGACATACAGTTGAGAAGAAAAGTGAAAAAAATAAAAAATGGAGAAAATAAAAAAAAACTATTGTAAAATGAAACCTAAGGAGGCCGAACTATGCGTAAAATCTTCGGAGCCGGGCGGCGTTCCATGGGTTCGGCTCAAAGCGATTATCCTCTGCATCGCAAAGGCGATAGGCTCCTCCAGTAAGGACTTCATCTATGATGAAGGGGCCCTCCCATTTGGGTTTGAGCTTACCCTGTTTCTTCTTCGAGAGGCGTATAACAAGTTCTCCGACATTGTATGATTTAGCCCGCACTTCTCTGCTTTGGTAATGCCTAGCCTGTTGTTGATAGAATGCGGAACGGGCCTTGGCAACACCGCGCTCCTCTTCAAGTCCATCTAGGTCATCCTGCCAATCTAGTTCGGCTTCTCTCTCTTTGTACATGCGCACCCTAGGTGAGTCATGAATAATATCGCAGGGCAATACGACCTCTGCGCCATACACCATAAAGAAAGGTGTGTATCCGGTCGTTCGATTGGACATGGTCCGGAGTCCCTAGAGTACGGAATTGAGTTCCTCAACCTAGTTCTTGTCTGATTGTCATAAAGAGCACACTAATCTGGGCTTAATACCACTCATGTTTAGACCATTGGCATGTTCGACTTGGCCGTTTGTTTGAGGGTGGTATACGGATGCATAGTCGAGTTTAAGGCCCAACTTAGCGCACCAGGTTTTCACCTCGTCAGCTGTGAAGTTAGAGCTATTATCAGTGATGATACTGTGGGGGACACCATAATGGTGGACTACGTCGGATATAAAGTCAATCACTGGTTCAGCCTCAACTGTTTTTACTGGTTTGGCCTCTATCCATTTAGTGAATTTATCAACCATGACCAGTAAGTATTTCTTTTTGTGGCTTCCCCCTTTAAGGGGTCCAACCATGTCAAGCCCCCAGATCGGAAAAGGCCAGGTAATGGGGATTGTTCTTAATGCGGTGGGAGGCATGTCGCTTTGATTGGCAAAAAGCTGACAGCCTACGCAACGTTGGACAAGGGCTTGAGCATCAGCTCGGGCCATAGGCTAGAAGAGACCTGTCCGGAACGCCTTGCTTACAAGGGCACGGGCTGCTTCGTGCTGGCCGCCGAGACCGGCATGTATTTCTGCCAAGAGTTGCCTTCCCTCCTCTTCGACCACCTTTGAAGGACTCAGGTAGTACTTCTTTTGTACAATTTCCCCTCATGTACTTTAAAGGCTTTAGAGCGCCAACTATGTGCCAAGCTTCATTTTGATCGTTGGGGAGCTCATTTCTATTAAGGTAGGCTAGTAAAGGCTCGGTCCAAGGGGCGATAACTGCCATGATCTCATGAGCGGAGGGTGTTACCTAGATATCCGAACCTCCGACGGTGTCTGCGTTGTGTTCGGCAGCTAGGGGTGTGATCAGGTCCGTATTGCCTTCTCTGCTCTCACCCTGCCACACGACAGATGGCTTGAAGAGCCTTTCTACAAAGGTGTTGCATAGCACGGCGTCGCACTTAGCGCCCATACGAGCGAGGATGTCGGCTGCCTGATTACTTTCTCGAGCGACATGATGGAACTCAAGCCCGTCGAACCAAGTAGATATTTTTAATATGGCATTTTGATATGCCATCATTTTTGGGTCCTTTGCATCGAACTCACCATTGACCTGGGAAATTGCAAGGTTCGAGTCGCCGTGCACCTTCAAGCGTTGTATACCCATGGAGACAATCATGCGAAGACCGTGTGGTAGCGCCTCGTATTCGGCTGCATTGTTCGAGTCCATATACATAATTTGCAATACATAGCGGACTGCGTCCCCGGTTAGGGATGTGAGGATTACACCAGCCCCCAGTCCGGCCAGCATTTTAGAGCCATCGAAGTACATAATCCAATTGAAGTATGAGTTGTACTCTTTAGGGAGTTTGGCTTCCGTCCATTCAGCGAGAAGTCGGCCAATACCTAGGATTTGATAGCCTGGCATGGTTTGTATATGATTTCGAACGGTAACAGCTTGATGGCCCATTTGGCTATGCAGCCAGTGGTGTCCCTGTTGTTGATAATGTCATTAAGTGGTACTTTAGATGCCACTGTGACCAAACACTCTTGAAAGTAGTGTCGAAGTTTTCGGGATGCCATGAAGACTGTGTAGGCTATCTTCTGATAGTGGGGGTATCGGGATTTGCAAGGTGTACGGCGAGGACAGCGCTGACTACTTTGTTATTTGCCGAAATGTATAATAACATAGGCTCTCCAACATCCGGTGTGGCCAAGATTGGGTTGCTTTCGAGAAGGGCCTTGATTTCTTCCAATCCGGCTATGGCTGCATCCGTCCATTTGAAGTTGTCAGTGCGGCGCAGTAGCTTCTATAGTGGTAATGTTTTTTCTCCTAATTTGGAGATAAATCAGCTTAAGGCCACGACGCACCCAGCTAGTTTCTGGACCTACTTTAGGTCTGTTGGTATGGCCAATTGTGATAGAGCTCGGATCTTGGCCGGGTTTGCCTCAATTCCTCTATGGAAACAATGAACCCCAACAGCTTTCCGGCTGGAACTCCGAAGACACATTTTTCCAAATTAAGTCGTATGTCGTATGTTCGGAGGTTGTCGAAGGTGAGGCGAAGATCGTCCACCAGTGTATCGACGTGCTTTGTCTTGATGACCATGTCGTCCACATATGCTTCGACTATTTTGCCTATTTGCTTTTCTAGGCAAGTTTGAATCATGCACTAGTAGGTAGCCCCAACATTTTTGAGTCTAAAGGGCATAGTATTAAAGCAGAAGGGACCATAAGGAGTGGTGAATGCAGTTGCCTCCTGGTCTGATTCCTTCATCTTAATCTGATGGTATCTAGAATAAGCATCGAGGAAACACAAGGAGTCGTGTCCTGCAGTTGCATCAATAATTTGGTCAATGCGAGGCAGTGGGAAAGGGTCCTTAGGGCAAGCCTTGTTGAAGTCCTTGAAATCGACGCACAAGCGCCAGGATTTATTCTTCTTTGGAACCATAACCAAGTTGGCTAGCCAATCCGGATGTTTAATTTCCCTAATAAACCCAGCCTCTAACAATTTGGCTAGCTCTTCTCCCATTGCCCGATGCTTGGGTTCGGAGAATCGCCATAATGTCTGCTTCACGGGTTTGAATCCCTTGATTATATGAAGATTCTGTTCGGCCAGTCTTCGTGGGATGTCGGGCATGTCTGAAGGGTTCCAGGCAAAGATGTCCCAATTCTCTCGCGGGAATGTGCATACGGCGGCGCCCACTGCCGGATCCAGCTGTGCTCCAATAGATGATGTTTTGTCTGGGTCCGTTGGATCCAGCTTGAAGGAGGTGGATTTAGATCTTTTGTCGAGGATCACATCGTCCCTATCCACAGTGGACTGCAAAGTGGTTAATTCCTCCGCTGCTAAGTCTTCGGATAGAGCCTCGAGGGCCAAGGATGCAGTTTTGTTTTCAGTGCAAAGGGCTTTGTCTGGGTCACTCGAGATTGTGATGATTCCATTAGGCCCGGGCATCTTGAGTTTCATATACCTGTAGTGGGGTATAGCCTGAAAGTGTGAGAAAGTGTCCCGGCCTTGGATGGCGTGATACCCGCTGTTGAAGGGGACCACATGAAAGAGCAACTCTTCGGATCTATAGTTCTCAGGCGTGCCAAACACCACATCCAGTCTAATTTTTTCTGAGTAGTGTGCCTCTCGACTGGGGATAATACCTCAAAAGGTGGTGTTACTTTGCTCGATGCGTGACTTGTCCATCTGCATTTTGTCGAGCGTGTCCTCATAGATGAGGTTAAGTCCACTATTGTCGTCCATGAGCAGTTTGGTAAACTGTAAACCATCAACGATGGGGCTTAGTACTAAAGCAGCGGGTGATCGGACTGATCGAGCCTTTGGTTTGTCTTTGGCCGTAAAGGTTATTGCCACATCGTTCCATGGGCTCAGTGTGGTAACTTGATGGACTTCGGCGAGGTTGCGGAGCGCCTGTTTGCGCCAATTGTTCGAAGAAAAGGTCTCGAAGACTGTTAGGACGTTAAAATTGTCCTTCTCCGGTGAGTATCTCTCTGGAGTTGTGGTGCGGATGGACTTTCCACTTTTTGCTTCTTGTCAGAGTACCCAGCATGCTCGGAGACTATGGGTTGGTACTATGTGCAGAGTGGCGTGAATTGGCAGGGCTTATCCAGCAGTTTGTCAAGAACGGACTTGTGTCCCGTGAAGGGTTTGTTCTTCCGGCCCATAGACTGGTGGTCGGGTAACCCGCCAGGCCGTATTCATTCGACCCAGGCCGCACACTGCATCGAGGCAGCGGGCTCCAGTTGAGTTTTCTGGGCCCTCCATGTGCTTTCCATTGCATAGTACTTCTGCACTACGTGCGATAATTCCGTGAAACTCTGTATGTGGTGACGGTCAAGGGCGTTCAATATTCCTTCGTCGGTGCAGTTGCGGTGGAAAACCAAAACTACGTCATCGTTCGAGCAGTCTACGATCCTGCTTTTGACAAGCAGGAATCTGGCCCAAAAGTGGTGGACCGCTTCCTTAGGCTGCTGCCGCACATACATCAGGTCGTATATATCTGGAGGACCTAAGTTGCTTGGAGAATATAGATTGTGGTGGGTGGGTGGATTAAACTTTGGATCCTATCCGACATCTGTGTTTGGAGCCGGGATGGTTTCTGACGGGACCCGTTCGGGTCCAGTTAAGCACAAAGGCTCCGGCAATCCTACATCTGAACCAGAGTACAGAGGGTGTAACGTCCCATCCGAAGGGGAAGTATCCGGCTCGGGGGATGATACGTCTCCGTCATATCTACTTTTCCAAACACTTTTGCCCTTGTTTTGGACTCTAACTTGCATGATTTGAAGGGAACTAACCCGGACTGATGCTGTTTTCAGCAGAACTGCCATGGTATTATTTTTGTGCAGAAATAAAAGTTCTCGGAATGTCCTAAAAATCCACGGAGCAACTTTTTGGATTTAATAAAAAATATTGGCGAAAGAATAAATGCCAGGGGGCCCACATCCTGTCCATGAGGGTGGCGGGCGCGCCCCCCTAGGGCGCACCCTCTGCCTTGTGGGCCCCCTAAAGCTCCACTGAGCTCAACTCCAACTCCATATATTCACGTTCGCGGAGAAAAAAATCAGAGAGAAAGATTCATCACGTTTTATGATACGGAGCCGCCGCCAAGCCCTAATCTCTCTCGGGAGGGCTGATCTGGAGTCCGGTCGGGGCTCTGGAGAGGGGGATTCATCGCCGGTGTCATCATCAACCATCCTCCGTCACCAATTTCATGCTGCTCACCACCGTGCATGAGTAATTCCATCCCAGGCTTGCTGGACGGTGATGGGTTGGATGGAGATTTACCATGTAATCAAGTTAGTTTTGGTAGGGTTTGATCCCTAGTATCCACTATGTTCCGAGATTGATGTTGCTATGACCTTGCTATGCTTAATGCTTGTCATTAGGGCCCGAGTGCCATGATTTCAGATCTGAAACTATTATGTTTTCATGAATATACGTGAGTTCTTGATCCTATCTTGCAAGTCTATAGTCACCTATTATGTGTCATGAGCCATTAACCCCGAAGTGACAATAATTGGGATACTTACCGGTGATGACCGTAGTTTGAGGAGTTCATGTATTCACTAAGTGTTAATGCTTTGGTCCAGTACTCTATTAAAAGGAGGCCTTAATATCCCTTATTTTCCAATAGTACCCTGCTGCCACGGGAGGGTAGGACAAAAAATGTCATGCAAGTTCTTTTCCATAAGCATGTATGACTATATTCGGAATACATGCCTACATTACATTGATGAACTGGAGCTAGTACTATGTCACCCTATGTTATAACTATTACATGAGGAATCGCATTCGACATAATTATTTGTCACTGATCCAATGCCTACGAGCTTTTCACATATTGCTCTTTGCTTAGTTACTTTACCGTTGCCACTGTTACAATTACTACAAAATTGCTACTATTACTTTTGCTACTGTTACCGTTACTTTCATACTACTTTGCTACTAAATACATTGCTGCAGATACTAAGTTATCCAGGTGTGGTTGAATTGACAACTCAACTGCTAATACTTGAGAATATTCTTTGGCTCCCCTTGTGTCAAATCGATAAATTTGGGTTGAATACTCTACCCTCGAAAATTGTTGCGATCCCCTATACTTGTGGGTTATCAAGACTATTTTCTGGCGCCGTTGCTTGGGAGCATTGCTCTATTCTTTGAGTCACTTGGGATTTATATCTGCTGGTCACTATGAGGAACTTGAGAGATGAAAGAACTAAGATTTATCCCTCATGCTAGCCAAATCCCTTGGACCAAGTAGAGATACTACTTGTGCTTCCAAATACCCGTAAACTCAGTTTTGCCATGAGAGTCCACCATACCTACCTATGGATTGAGTAAGATCCTTCAAGTAAGTTGTCATCAGTGCAAGCAATAAAAATTGCTCTCTAAATATGCATGACTTATTAGTGCAGAGAAAATAAACTTTGTACGAACTTGTTGTGGAAGCAATAAAAGCGACGGACTGCATAATAAAGGTTCACATACAAGGGGCAATATAAAGTGGCGTTCTTTTCCATTAAGATTTTGTGCATCAACCCTAAACGCGCATGACAACCTCTGCTTCCCTCTGCGAAGGGCCTACCTTTTACTTTATGTTTTTACTTTATGCTTGAGTCAAGGTGATCCTCACCATTCCCTTTTTCATTTTGTCCTTTGGCAAGCTCCTTGTGTTTGAAAGATCATGATATATATATCCAATTGGATGTAAGATAGCATGGGCTTTTATTGTTAACATCACCTAAAGGTGAATACGTTGGGAGGCAACACAATAAGCCCCTATCTTTCTCAGTGTCCGGCTGAAACTCCATAACCACAAGTATTGCGTGAGTGTTAGCAATTGTAGAAGACTATATGATAGGGGAGTATGTGGACTTCCTGAAAAGCTCTATTCTTGATTCTTTTTGATGTTTGATAAATTGCAATTGCTTCAATGACTGAGACTATAGTTTGTTAGTTCTCAATGAAGTTTCTAAACCATGCTTGACATGGTGAATACATTGTTACTTGATCATGAAAAGTTTTATGAAATAAGCTGCTATTATGACACATATTGATGATAGGAAAAGTGATTGGAATTATCATTGATAAAACTTAAGCACTTACTAGCATTCCGCATCAAAAATTATCTTTTTATCATTTACCTACTCGAGGATGAGCAGGAATTAAGCTTGGGGATACCTGATACGTCTCCAACGTATCTATAATTTTTTATTGCTCCATGCTACTTTATCTACTGTTTTGGGCAATATTGGGCTTTATTATCCAATTCTATATTATTTTTGGGACTAACCTATTAATCGGAGGCCCAGCCCAGATTTGTTGTTTTATGCCTATTTCAGTGTTTCGAGGAAAAGGAATATCAGACGGAGTCAAAATGGAACGAAATCAACTGGAGAAGTTATTTTTAGAAGGAAAGCAACCCACAGAACTTGGAGTGCACGTCAGGGGAGATACGGGCTGCCCACGAGGGTGGGGGCGTGCCCACCCCTCTGGGCGCGCCCCCTGCCTGGTGGGGCCCCCGTAGCTCCTCCGACGTACCCCCTGCACCCATATATACTCTCGTACCCTAAAACTTCCAGAACAGAGATTAGATTAGAAGTTCCGCCGCCGCAAGCCTCTGTAGCCACGAAAAACCAATCGGGGCCCTCTCCGGCAGGGTGCCGGAGGGGGCCATCATCACCGGTGGCCATGGAGGAGTATCCCGGAGGGGTCTTCATCACCATGAAGGCCAAGGACCAGAAGGTGGAGGCCATGGAGGAGGAAGCACAAGGGGGAGAACCTCTCCTCCTCTCTTCCGGTGGTGCCGGAGTGCGGGAGGGGAATCATCGCCACGGTGATCGTCTTCATCAACATCACCATCCTCATATCTTTTACGCGGTCCACTCTCCCGCACCCCGCTGTAATCCCTACTTGAACATGGTGCTTTATGCCACATATTATGATCCAACGATGTGTTGCCATCCTATGATGTTTTGAGTAGATATCTTTCGTCTTTGGGTTGATTGATGATCTAGATTGGTATGAGTTGTATGTTTTAATTTGGTGCTGTACTATGGTGCCCTCCGTGTCGCACAAGCGTGAGGGGTACCCGCTGTAGGGTGTAGCAATACGTTCATGATTCGCTTATAGTGGGTTGGTGAGTGACTGAAACACAAACCCGAGTAAGAGGGATTGTTGCGTATGGGAATAAAGAGGACTTGATGCTTTAATGCTATGGTTGGGTTTTACCTTAATGATCTTTAGTAGTTGCGGATGCTTGCTAGAGTTCCAATCATAAGTGCATATGATCCAAGTAGAGAAAGTATGTTAGCTTATGCCCCTCCCTCATATGAAACTGCAATAGTGATTATCGGTCTTGTTAACAATTGCCTAGGACAATTCCACAACTCCTACCACCACTTTTCCACACTCGTTATATTTAATTTATTGCTTCTTTATCTAAACAGCCCCTAGTTTATATTTACGTGTTCTTTAGTTTCTTGCAAGCTTACCCGAAAACACCTACAAAGTACTTCTAGTTTCATACTTGTTCTAGGTAAAGCGAACATCAAGCGTGCGTAGAGTCGTATCAGTGGCCGATAGGACTTGAGAGAATATTTGTTCTACCTTTAGCTCCTCGTTGGGTTCGACACTCTTACTTATCGAAAGAGGCTACAACTATCCCCTATACTTGTGGGTTATCAAGACCTTTTTCTGGCGCCTTTGCCGCAGAGCAATAGCGTGGGTTGATATTCTCGTGAGTGCTTGTTTGCTTCCTTCACTAAGTAGATTTTGTTTTTCCTTTTTGTTTCTGTTTAGTTGTGGGTGAAACATACAAAAAAAATTAAATAATGAAAATACAAAAAAATTATTACTTGCCTCTAATGCCAAAAAAGTTTTTCAAAAAGAGAAGTGATTGGAAGGTTTTGCATTGAAGAAGTGAGGATCGACCTTGAGCACTTGTGCTCATGCTCACAGAAACAATGTAGAATTTTTCATGGAAGTTTCTCTGTAAATAATTATCTCCTTGTATATATTCGTTGTATTATAAAAATAATGTGCCAAGCCTTGGTGTTAGGATGATAAGATTGCTTGCTTACTATGTGCAGAACAAAAACAAAAACTTTGGCTGTAGTACATGAATTTACATTTTTAACTGGAAGATCAAATGGTTCTGATTATTTTTGCACATTACTTCTGTACAAATTGTTAAAATTGTAAAATTTAGTTTATAATTTTAGGAGTTACAGAAGTTTGGCAAACTTCCAGATTACTACAGACTGTTCTGTTTTTAACAGATTCTGTTTTGCATGTGTTGTTTGCTTATTTTGATGAATCTATGGCTAGTATTGTTGGGTATGAACCATAGAGAACTTGGAATACAGTAGGTTTAACACCCATACAAATAAAGAATGAGTTCATTACAGTACCTAAAGGTAGTGATTTGTTTTATTACACTAACGGATCTCACAAGTTTTTGTTTAAGTTTTTTGTGAATGAAGTGTTTGAAGAACGAGGAGTTACCGATGTGAGAAGAATAAAGAGAGACAAGATGATGTAGGGTGGAACCCTATAGCGTCAATCTTTCACGTTTGGAGTGGATCCTACAGAGGAATCACGAAGAACACGCGGAAGCACAAGGGAAAACACGGGGGAAACGAGAGAGAATCACTCAACCAACAAGGAATCGATCACACAAGTGCTAGATCACCACACACATATGAGATCCACAAGATAAAAAGTCAACTAAGGTAAGGATACAAAGGAACCGTTCATCTCCAAGAGGAGCCCTTGATGTTCTTCCCTAGATAGGGGTCTTGAATCCGCTGGGGGATCTTCTCCGAAGAGGTCCTGAGCTCCGAGGAGAAGTAACCAAGTGGATGAGCAAAGGCTCTCACACAAATATGAGCTAATCCAATGCTAAGTCTCAAAGTGAGGAGGAGGAGTCCTATATATAGGCTAGGGGCGAAGGGGTACATGGTCTCATCCCAAGTCGCGCACACAGGCGGGGTCTGGATGATCCGGATGGTGGCCCGGATGATCCGGGTGTCCGGGGTCCGGATGATCCGGGCGACCGTCCGGATGATCCGTCTTCGTCGAGCAGCTTCGGGTGTCTTCGGGCACGTTAGCCGGATCGTTCGGGTGGTCATCCGGATCGTCCGGGCTCTGTCCGGATTGTCCGGCTGGGTGTCCGGATGATCCGGGCAAGTCCTGTCTTGCTCCATTCTTCTTCTTCCTTCTCCTCTTCCATGCTTGGCCTTGATCCTTGGATTCTCCATGGTCATCTTGGTTGTACCTGAGTGTATGCAAGGTCCATGCATGAGGTAGTAGTCGTGTCTCACATGGGGAAAGTGACGGTTTCAAGAGGAGTGAATTCACCTTGTGTCCAATGGCGTATGTTCGAGGTCTCGTCATATGTCCTCTTGGGGCTTGGAGAGTAGTCGGAGTGTACATGGGGATGAACGTGGGATGCTCCGCATCATATCCCCCCCTTGGGAAAGATCCAACCTCGGATCGTGATCCTCATCACCATGGAAACGGTTGTCGTAGACGGACTTGTAGTTGGATGAAGTTGAAGACATGGTGCAATCTGCGTAGTCCAAGGTGTCGCCGGAGTGATAGACATGCAAAAATAGCAAACACAAGCAACACTCGGAAATACAATGGTTAGCGCACACAAAGTGTCCGTCAATTAAGCGTGAGTCCGTGCTTAGGGATAGTGCGTGACAAAGCGCATGAAGCTTATCAGGATGATATAGAATGATATGCAAAGAATTCATGGGATAATTAGCATGGTGCACAAAGCGACAAATTCTACCATTGTGCAAAATGATGTCATAATGGGATGGTGCATCAAAAGCATGAACATGGCAATGGATGCTCAACATGTGTATGTTATAATGCAATTGATGGTGGGCAATATGATCATGATGTATGAAAATGCCATCAAGGTAGATCACAACAAATTTGCTAAGGAAATGCACAAGCTCATATATCATGGATGACATGGAAATAGATGCAACAAGACAAGCACAATGTGAGTCAATCCATGCATGGGGTGCAAACTTGTGGTGAGTATGATATGTCCATCGAGCATGACATGTATGAGCACAATCAACAAATATGGAGGTGCTGGTGTACCAAAGTTCGATGCCGAGGCATGAGTCGAATTCCGAAGGTGCATCCCATAAGTGCGAGCGCTCCTCAATGTGAAGGTCCATGTAGCCAATCTCCAATGTCGCTCCTCCGGTCGCAAAATGTATCATGTAGACAACAAGAAGGAAACAACAATGAAAGAGTGACCATCCAATATGCAAACTTGACGATGGCTCAAAGGGAAGGAGTTCACCTTTAGTAGATTCTCGCAAATGTTGGTGTTGTACATCGTGTATGCCTTCGCATGACCAAGTTGTCGCATAACGGCATCACCTTGTGAAACCTCCAAAATGAAAGAACATGACAAACACTCGGAAAAACAAATAAGGTTAGCGGAAATGCAAAACCTATCATTCGAGTGGTAAGATACCCAACAAGTGTATGCATCATGCTCATCATAAGAAAGTACAAGGGAGCGTGTCATAGTATGGAGGCATATGATGCAAGAACAACCAAGTGCAATAGGCTCAATCAAACAAGCATGCATCACAAGTAAAGTGTCCAAGTCTCCAAGATCAATAAGCATAGCAAGTTGGCACTCAATACAAGGTGATATGAGAGATGCAACTAATGGAGACAAGAGGCAATGATCATGACAAATCAAGTGAGAGGCATCAACATCTATGTCATCAACCCAAGAAAGCAAGTAATAGTGGAACATGGGTGATGCAACATAGCAAGCAATCATAGCGATCAAGTCAAGCAAGCTAGTAGTGCGAAGATGCAACATACTAGAAGGAATCATGGCAAGCATGTCATGTGTGCAAATAGTGGGCATGAATAATTCACATGTCATAGCACAAGCATGAAAGCAAGATATGAGTAAAATGTCATCAATGTATTGGCGAGAGACCATATGTAAATAGCAATGGGGCATCATGACTCTCCCAACACAACAAGCATCAATAACATGGGGCGCATGATAAATATGGCAATAGCAACAAGGGTCTCCACCAAGCATGCAAATACACATAGAAGTAGCATAATGGTGAATCATGGGTAGATGCAAGCAAGGGTCACAATTGCATGGCAAAGGCATAGGAGCAAGCATAGCATGCAATGTGAACACGGTAAAATGAGCATAAGGTGACAAGTGGTAAATGGCCCATAGCCGTGTGAGAGCCAAGTAGAAGAGATGCGCGTAGTCCTTGCGCGAAGGGAACGGTGGTAAGGATAGTCCACGGGAACCCAAAGCATCGTTGCTCTCAAGAACTCGTTTTGTCAACTCTTGGGATTGAGAGGTTGACGAGTATACGTGAGTACCTACACAAAACAAAGACAAAGGAAAAATTGTGTGTGCATGGTAGATGTACACATCATCCATCATGATGCGCACGTGCATGTGTCGGTTAGCACTAAATAGCCAATGCTCAAATAAATGAGATGCGTGATATAGAAACATGTCATCCATCATGAGAGGTTTATTATTATGTATAGCATAATGGAGACTCAAATTGTGTAATGCATCATGAGAAATATCTAGAGCATTGTTGTTCATGGAATGCATATGGTGCACGCAGTCATGGGAATCATGCAAAGTATGGAATGCATCAAGATCTCCTAATATGTATGAGGAAACTATGGGGGTCTCCTCATGAGCAAGAGTAGTAACATCATGTGGAGAATATTGACAACATCCCAAACAATGCATATTTGGAACAATGTGATCATGGCATGACATATTGGATGAATTGCGCAAATCATGTAAAGGAAGCATGGCAATATCATCACATGAAAAACAAAAGCCAATGACCATCATCTCGTCATCTATGCCATAAGTGCAAATAGGATTTATTTTAATGGGGCATGCATAGTTACTATGTTGAGATTGAAATGATACAATATGGGAGATCTCACTCATAGCATATGACAAGTTCAATGGATTGTCAAACATGAAGTGACCAATAGAATTTTCACATGATATCCTATGAAGCATAGCATCACAACTAGGCAACTCAACATGCTCATCATCATATTCATCATTAATAGGTAAGTCAAGGCATGAAGGAGTTTCACTAGCATGAAGCATGGTAATAGGTGGGTCAACATCATGGGAGCAATCAATGTCAAGAGAGTCCACTAGTGGGACAAGAGAAGCACCACCACCTATGTTACCTTTGGAGCGTCGCTCATGTGTTGTAGGTGAGGTGTTAAAGATCGTCTCGTTGTCATCTTCATCTTGATGGAACCATGTGGGGTGTGCATCATAGTCCATCATGGCCATCGTCGTCTCCATAGGAGGTATGGACTCATCAATGGTAGGCGTGTCGTCATGTAGGAGACCTAGCACAAAGGAGAAAACACACAAGGAGTAGATGGTAAGTCGTTAGAAATCATAGTGGCCTCACATGCCGTGTCAACTAACTCACTCTCTAAGTGTTGTGGCTCACTCACTCCCTCAAGGATGCTCTCACTCATATTTTTGTTGGAGTCACTCAAATGGCTCCCAACCTCACATAGGATGTGTGGCATGCTCTCATGTGTGGGGCTAGTGGTGGTCACACTCATCCTCTCATAGGAAATGCTCTCAATGTCACGTATGGTGGAGTCACTCATGTCACTCATGTGGTGGTGGCTCTCCTCACATGGCCAATGGGGCATCTCGACATATGTGGGTGTTGGAGAGATGTAGGTGCAAATGTCTCCATGCTCAACTCCTATCGTCGCCTTGGTTGAAGGGATAGTCCCATGCTCAACCTTCTTGTCACCGTCTTGGTGTAGGAGGCCCATATGATGTGGCACCTCATAGCTCGTCTCCATGACCGAAGGGAGTTTCCCATGCTCGGCCATCTTCCTTGAGGGGCTTCCGAACATGGAAGTTTCACCCTCGCTCGTAGGTGGTCGCCTTGGACTTGATGAAGTCGATGTAGGCGTACTCGTGGGAAGTAGGCGAACATGCCGTACGTCCAAAGGCGAAGATGCCTTGAGAACACTTGGCGAAGATGCCGAAGTGGTTGATGTAGCCGTAGCGCCGTCTTGGTGGTGGTCTTCTTGCGGTCTTCTTTTGTGCTCTTGAAGCTTGGACTTGGCGTGAAGTAGGTCTTGTTGGGACTTGTGCATTTGCGCATGTGGAGCATCTTCATGATGATGATCGCCATGTAGATGTGGACGAGGATGATTTGCGCTTGCATCGTTTCGGCGCTCCGAAGACTTGTGGCTTGAATGTCGCCGCCTTGAAGATGACGAAGGGGAAGAAGACTTGATCAAGGCTCTAATCTCCTCCCCTTGCATCTTGCTCCTCTTTATGTGCGGCAAGCTTCTTGTCGATGTAGTCCCTTCTTTTTGCTTCGGAGTGACGAATGTCGATGGAGATGTTCTCGATGCGCTCTCGCAATCTTGATTGTGCGCCTTGCACTTGTCGTTGTAGATCGAAGATAGACGCTTTGGAGATGTAGTTGTTCACACCGTCGTTGTTGTCGTAGACCGGAGAGGAAATGCCTTGCCTATCCATCACAAGACTCGAGCAAATATGAGTGGGAGAAAGAGAAGAACTAATACCAATGTACCTTTGACCAAAGTTGAAGATGAATCAAGTTCACTCAAATGCGGACAATGAAATAGCACTATTGGTACCAATCCTTGTCAGTTCTCACACCTACACAAGTAAGGCTTATAGTGGAGCTCGGTGAGGATAGTGGCACAAAAATTTAATGCAAAATGTTAGCAAGAGTCAATAATGTTGAAAAAGATTCACAAATTCGCAAGTGAAACAAATGGACCAATAGCAAAGAATGGCACACGGAAACACACACACGGATAGATAAATGGGGTCGTGCAACCAAGGAATGAGCACAAAATGTGGAATCCACGGAAAACGCTCGTGTTGCACAACTCAAGAGAGACGCTAGCACGATTGCTCAATAGGCGGATACGACACTTGTGCACAACCTATAATATGCAAAATGGATATTCTTCTATCCCAAGTATGCTATGTATGTATGGTTCCCGGTGTTTCTCTCAAGCATGATATCATATGATGTAGATTTTGGTATGGCTCTTATGTTCAATGGGGTATGATGCTATGGCACTTGCTCACGAGCTCTTTGCTCTCTTTTTGCTTAAAAGCTTTTTCTCTTTTTTTTCTATGGCTACTTTTGCACAATGCACAAACCAAGATAGCAATTGTGTATATGCGGGAACAAACTTGAGGCACAATGGATGATATGATACCAAGATGATATGGTATGTATGCAATGGATGGTGGATCACTAATGTGCACAAGTAACGTTGCCGGCAATACTCAAATGGCTAGTCTCGATAGGCAAGTAACGCAAAATGGGCTAGGGGTTAACAATGCAATTGCAAGGGAATATACAATGGTGTCGTCGAGGTTACCGTCCTTGCGATGATGAGTGGCAGTGTTCTTGGTGTAGATACCAAGATGATGGAGACTCGTCCCTAAGTAGCCGAAACACCTTAGGAAACGAAAAAAAACCGCACTCAAAATCTCAAATGACAAATGTCAAATGGTGGTAGCGGAAAGCGGTGGTGGTGTTGCACTAGGCAATGCGGAAGTTGAATGATGGGCTATACACTAGTCGGAGTTGAATTTGCCGTCCCTAAGTAGCCGAAACACCTTAGGAGACACAAGCCACAACTCAAACAAGCTCAAACAAAATTGGGTTAAGTTTGGTTGGAAATGTATGGTGGGCACGTCTATGCGGAAGTGGTGGTGGTGGTTGAAGAAGAAGCAACCGTCCCTAAGTAGCCGAAACACCTTAGGAGACGTGAACCACTACTCAAGCAACCACATATGCAATGGGGGAACAAAATGGGTTAGGTTGCGGAAGTGGTGGTGATAATGCCAAAATTACGAAAATTTGATGCTGTCAAATGGTGTTGGTGGTATTTTTGTGGGATGGGGGATGTCAATAGCTTCAAAACGAGCTAAAGAACGTCAAAATCGGACTCCGGATGAATTAGTTATGGCCGAAACAAGAATTCAGCCGAGTCAAGAAATCGGGTACCGGACATCCGGGAGTAGGTCCGGATGATCCGGGTTCGTCAACCGGATTTCTGTCGTATGGGGCGTCCAGACATCCGGGAGATGGTCCAGCTGATCCGGGTGGATCCGGATGATCCGGGAGCTCTTCCAGATGATCCGGGCAGGTCAAAGTGCTCGGGTTTTGCTCGTGGAGACGAATTTTTGGGCGGAATTTGGGGATTTTGGGGTCAAAATTGGCGAGATTTCGTGGATGGAAGGTGGGGAAACTTGGGGAAATGCTATATCCACTTGAAACCAAGCAAATCCACGGATCAAAATCAACAAAACATCATCAAACCAACAAATCACAAAAAAATTTGGGGGCTATTTTTGGTGTGGATTTTCGGATTTAGGCAAGAACACACAAAATCAAGCTAGAAAAAGAGGGGTAGGGGCTCCAAAAACGTGATCAACGTGGCTCATGATACCATATGATGTAGGGTGGAACCCTATAGCGTCGATGTTTCACGTTTGGAGTGGATCCTACGGAGGAATCACGAAGAACACGCGGAAGCACAAGGGAAAATACGGGGGAAACGAGAGAGAATCACTCAACCAACAAGGAATCAATCACACAAGTGCTAGATCACCACACACATATGAGATCCACAAGATAAAAAGTCAACTAAGGTAAGGATACAAAGGAACCGTTCATCTCCAAGAGGAGGCCTTGATGTTCTTCCCTAGATAGGGGTCTTGAATCCGCTGGAGGATCTTCTCCGAAGAGGTCCTGAGCTCCGAGGAGAAGTAACCAAGTGGATGAGCAAAGGCTCTCACACAAATATGAGCTAATCCAATGCTAAGTCTCAAGGTGAGGAGGAGGAGTCCTATATATAGGCTAGGGGGCAAAGGGGTACATGGGCTCATCCCAAGTCGCGCACACAGGCGGGGTCCGGATGATCCGGATGGTGGCCCGGATGATCCGGGTGTCGGGGGTCCGGATGATCCGAGCGACCGTCCGGATGATCCGGCTACGTCGAGCAGCTTCGGGGTGTCTTCGGGCACGTTAGCCGGATCGTCCGGGCTCGGTCCGGATTGTCCGGCTGGGTGTCTGGATGATCCGGGCAGGTCCTGTCTTGCTCCATTCTTCTTCTTCCTTCTCCTCTTCCATGCTTGGCCTTGATCCTTGGATTCTCCATGGTCATCTTGGTTGTACCTGAGTGTATGCAAGGTCCATGCATGAGGTAGTAGCCGTGTCTCACATGGGGAAAGTGACGGTTTGAAGAGGAGTGAATTCACCTTGTATCCAATGGCGTATGTTCGAGGTCTCGTCATATGTCCTCTTGGGGCTTGGAGAGTAGTCGGAGTGTACATGGGGATGAACGTGGGATGCTCCGCATCACAAGAGTTCAAGATTGGGGATGCCCAAGGCACCCCAAGTAAATATTTCAAATGGTACTCAAGCATCTAAGCTTGGGGATGCCCCGGTTGGCATCCCATCTTTCTTCTTCAACGATTATCGGTATACCTCAGTTTTTGTTTTGTTCACATGATTTGTGTCCTTTGTGTTTTTGTTTTTCCTTTAAGATCCATGCTAGCATGAGTTATCCCTTCAATGATTTATAGAATACTTCATGTGCTTCACTTAAATCTTTTAAGTATGATCTTATAGAATTTCTCTTTGTGCTTCACTTAAATCTTTTGAGTATGGTTCTATAGAATGCTTCATGTGCTTCACTTATGCATTTTGAGCTTGGATATTGGTCGGTTGTAGAATGCTCCATGAACTTCACTTATACCTTTTGGATTATGATTAATACTATCATTTAAAGTGGGTTTGGAAGAGTGTCAACTTTAGGAATTAGTGATCCCACTATTTTGGAGGATGTTGAATCTTAGTGTGATATTTATGAAAGTGGATTCGGAAGAGTGTCAACTTTAGCTAGCAATGATTCCACTATTTCGGAAGAGGTTCCAATTGAGTATGAGAACAAAGTTGCTATCCATGATACTACTGAAAATTATTATGAGGGAGGAATACATGCTTGTAGGAGTTGCAATAATATTAAGTTTCCTCTCTATGTGCTTAAAGTTTTGAAGTTATACTTATTTTGCCTTCCTATGCTAGTTGATTCCTGTTCCCATAAGTTGTGTGCTCACAAAATCCCTAGGCATAGGAAGTGTGTTAGATTTAAATATGCTAGTCATATTCTTCAAGATGCTCTCTTTGTGTTTCAATTCCTCTCTTTAAAGTGAGCATCATTGAAATCATCATGCCTAGCTAAAAGGCATTAAAGAAAAGCGCTTGTTGGGAGACAACCCAATATTTACCCTTACTGTTTTTGTGTGTCTAAATGATTAAGCTACTGTAGTAATCATGTTTTATAGCTTTTGTTTCAATAAAGTGCCAAGTAAGACCTTTGGGAAGACTTGGGTGAAGGTTAAAGTGATCTTGCTGTAAAAAACAGAAACTTTGCGCTCACGAGAATAGATGTCATTTTTTATAGAAGAGTGCTTTTGAGTTGATTCTTTTTGCAGGAGATTAATAGACAAATTCTTCACGTACACCAATTTATTTCATAATTTGTGGAGTAGCATAAGGATGGTTATTGTTCATATAATTACATACTGTTCTGTTTCTGGCAGATTCTGTTTTCATTGCATAGTTTGCTTGTTTTCTAGTTTCTATGACTTATATTTCTCAATATAAGTTGTAGAAATGATATGGTACAGTAGGCATTGTGTGAGAACAATTATAAACCTTGTATATGACAGTACCCAAGTGCATGGTTTACTCTTTATCATACTAACATATCTCACGAAGTTTGGATGAGTTTTGTGTGATTGAAGTTTTCAAGTTTTGGGTGAGATATCGATATGAGGAGAATAAGGAGTGGAAGGACCCTAAGCTTGGGGATACCTGAGGAACCCCAAGGTAATATTCAAGGGAGACTCAAGCGCCTAAGCTTGGGGATGCCCCGGAAGGCATCCCCTCTTTCGTCTTCAAAACTATCGGTACACCTTACTCGGAGCTATATTTTTATTCGTCACATGATATGTGTTTTACTTGGAGCGTCATTTTCTTTTATTAGTATTAGCTAGCTTCTATTTAGAATAGCATTTTGCATCTTTATTTTCAATAAAAATGTCAAGGATAGCCTTTACCGTGGTTATTTTGCTAGTATACATGTTGCTGTTTGAAAACAGAAAGTTTACCGCTGTTGCAAAAATTCCCTAGAAAATTCAGAGCATGATATAATGTTGAAACTTTTTGCATAATGAGCTCTGATAAATATACTACAGTGGGAATTTTCTTTCATAATTTTTGGAGTTAGGTAAGTATTGATACTCTTGCATTATTTACAGGCTGTACTGTTTTGACAGATTGCTGTTATGTTTGCATTGTTTGCATGTGTTTGCTTGTTTAATGATTCTATTTGAGGATAGGAGTATTAAATATGCAGAGGCATTTAGTATGCAATGTTGAATAATAATTCTAGTGATTTGTTATAGTAGAACATGATAAGGTTTTGCATTGGTTTATACTAACCCATCTCACGAGTTCTTGTTGAGTTTGTTGTGGATGAAGCTTTTGATAAAAAGACAAACCCTGATATGAGATGAATTAAGGGGACACAAAAGTTTAAGTTTGGGGATGCCCCGTTAGGCATCCCACCTTTCTTCTTCGACAACTATCGGTTAGTATGGGTTGAGCCTAAGTTTTTGCTTTTTCACCTGAGTTGTGCTATCCTTGCAATATCATTTTATTTTGTTTTACTTGCTGTTTGAATAAAATCAATGGATCTGAAATTTTGAATAGAAAAGGAACCCTCCCATGGCTAGTTAATTATTTGCCTACTCAGTGTCCTTTACTCATATCCTTTGGAGTAGTTTGTCATTTATGCTTGTGCTTCATGTATATCCTATGAGTAAATGGGGGAATGAATTGAATGTCATAAATCTGAATTTTTATATGTTTCATATGCTTATAACATGGTTAGTGATGACTTCACACATAGAAAGTATGAGGCATAAAAGTTATTGAGAGTTGGCAAACATAGTTTTGGTCATTGTTGCAATTAATAGGAAGTAATACAGAAAGAGAGGTTCACATACAAATATATTATCTTGACATCTTTTATGATTGTGAAGCACTCATTAAGTATGACTTGCTAAAAGAGTTATCGTTGGACAAGGAAGACAACGTAATGGTTTATGTTTTCCGACATCTCAGTTAAAGTATATTGTCATTGACCTTCCAAACATGTTGAGCTTGCCTTTCTCCCTCATGCTAGCCAAATCCCTTGCACCAAGTAGTGATACTACTTGTGCTTCCAAATACCCGTAAACTCAGTTTTGCCATGAGAGTCCACCATACCTACCTATGGATTGAGTAAGATCCTTCAAGTAAGTTGTCATCAGTGCAAGCAATAAAAATTTCTCTCTAAATATGCATGACTTATTAGTGCAGAGAAAATAAACTTTGTACGAACTTGTTGTGAAAGTAATAAAAGCGACGGACTTCATAATAAAGGTTCACATACAAGGGGTAATATAAAGCGACGTTCTTTTGCATTAAGATTTTGTGCATCAACCCTAAACGCGCATGACAACCTCTGCTTCCCTCTGCGAAGGGCCTATCTTTTACTTTATGTTTTTACTTTATGCTTGAGTCAAGGTGATCCTCACCATTCCCTTTTTCATTTTATCATTTGGCAAGATCCTTGTGTTTGAAAGATCATCATATATATATCCAATTGTATGCAAGTTAGCATGGGCTCTTATTGTTGACATCACCTAAAGGTGAATATGTTGGGAGGCAACACAATAAGCCCCTATCTTTCTCAGTGTCCGGCTGAAACTCCATAACCACAAGTATTGCGTGAGTGTTAGCAATTGTAGAAGACTATATGATAGTTGAGTATGTGGACTTGATGAAAAGCTCTATTCTTGACTCTTTTTGATGTTATGATAAATTGCAATTACTTCAATGACTGAGATTATAGTTTGTTAGTTCTCAATGAAGTTTCTGAACCATGCTTGACATTGTGAATAGATTGTTACTTGATCATGAAAAGTTTTATGAAATAAGCTACTATTATGACACATATTGATGCTAGGAAAAGTGATTGGAATTATGATTGATCAAACTTAAGCACTTACTAGCATTCCGCATCAAAAATTATCTTTTTATCATTTACCTACTCGAGGACAAGCAGGAATTAAGCTTGGGGATGCCTGATACGTCTCCAACGTATCTATAATTTTTGATTGCTCCATGCTACTTTATCTACTGTTTTGGGCAATATTGGCTTTATTATCGACTTTTATATTATTTTTGGGACTAACCTATTAACCGGAGGCCTAGCCCCGATTTGCTGTTTTATGCCTATTTCAGTGTTTCGAGGAAAAGGAATATCAGACGGAGTCAAAACAGAACGAAATCAACTGGAGAAGTTATTTTTAGAAGGAAAGCAACCCAGGGAACTTGGAGTGCACGTCAGGGGAGATACGGGCTGCCCACGAGGGTGGGGGGTGCGCCCCCTGCCTCATCGGGCCCCCGTAGCTCCTCTGACGTACCCCCTGCACCCATATATACTCTTGTACCCTAAAACTTCCAGAACGGAGATTAGATCAGAAGTTCCGCCGCTTCAAGCCTCTGTAGCCACGAAAAACCAATCGGGGCCCTCTCCGACAGGGTGCCGGAGGGGGCCATCATCACCGGTGGCCATGGAGGAGTATCCCGAAGGGGTCTTCATCACCATGAAGGCCAAGGACCAGAAGGTGGAGGCCATGGAGGAGGAAGCACAAGGGGGAGAACCTCTCCTCCTCTCTTCTGGTGGCGCGGAGTGCCATCGGGAGGGGAATCATCGCCACGGTGATCGTCTTCATCAACATCACCATCATCATCACCATCCTCATCTCTTTTACGCGGTCCACTCTCCCGCACCCCGCTGTAATCCCTACTTGAACATGGTGCTTTATGCCACATATTATGATCCAATGATGTGTTGCCATCCTATGATGTTTTGAGTAGATATCTTTCGTCTTTGGGTTGATTGATGATCTAGATTGGTATGAGTTGTATGTTTTAATTTGGTCCTGTCCTATGGTGCCCTCCGTGTCGCACAAGCGTGAGGGGTTCCTGCTGTAGGGTGTTGCAATACGTTCATGATTCGCTTATAGTGGGTTGGTGAGTGACTGAAACACAAACCCGAGTAAGAGGGATTGTTGCGTATAGGAATAAAGATGACTTGATGCTTTAATGCTATGGTTAGGTTTTACCTTAATGATCTTTAGTAGTTGCGGATGCTTGCTAGAGTTCCAATCATAAGTGCATATGATCCAAGTAGAGAAAGTATGTTAGCTTATGCCCCTCCCTCATATGAAACTGCAATAGTGATTATCGGTCTTGTTAACAATTGCCTAGGACAATTCCACAACTCCTACCACCACTTTTCCACACTTGTTATATTTACTTTATTGCTTCTTTATCTAAACAGCCCCTAGTTTATATTTATGTGTTCTTTACTTCTTGCAAGCTTACCCGAAAATGCCTACAAAGTACTTCTAGTTTCATACTTCTTCTAGGTAAAGCGAACGTCAAGCGTGCGTAGAGTCGTATCAGTGGCCGATAGGACTTGAGAGAATATTTGTTCTACCTTTAGCTCCTCGTTGGGTTCGATACTCTTACTTATCGAAAGAGGCTACAACTATCCCCTATACTTGCGGGTTATCATCCCCCTAAATATGAATTGCTTGTTGTTCCTGAAGATTATGTTATGGATGAAGAAACTGCTAGAGATTTTCTTGCTTGCAATGATAGATCTGATCTTAAGAAGTTATTAGCTAAGCTGAAACAAAAATCTCTGAATGCCAGAATGAAATATGACCCTGCTTTTGCTACTTCACCTATCTATGTTACTGATAAGGATTATGATTTCTCTGTCGATCCTGAGATAATTACTTTGGTTGAATCTGATCCTTTTTATGGCTATGAATCTGAAACTGTTGGGGCACATCTTACTAAGTTAAATTATATAGCCACACTATTCACTAATGATTAGAAATCTCGCTACTACTATATCCTTAAGATATTTCCGTTCTCATTAAAGGGTGATGCTAAAACTTGGTTTAATTCTCTTGATCCTGGTTGTGTGCGTAGTCCCCAGGATATGATTTATTACTTCTCTGCTAAATATTTCCCTGCTCATAAGAAACAAGCTGCTTTAAGGGAAATATATAATTTTGTGCAAATTGAAGAAAAGAGTCTCCCACAAGCTTGGGGGAGGCTTCTCTGATTACTTAATGCTTTGCCTGATCATCCTCTCAAGAAAAATGAAATAGTTGATATCTTTTATAATGGACTAACCGATGCTTCCAAAGACCACTTGGATAGTTGTGCTGGTTGTGTTTTCAGGGAAAGAACTGTCGATCATGCTGAATTGCTATTGAATAATATGTTGACTAATGAAAATAATTGAACACTTCCTGAGCCAACCCCTGAGCCAACTCCTAAACCAACTCCGAAGAAAAGGGGTGTTCTATTTCTCAGTCCTGAAGATATGCAAGAGGCAAAGGAATCTATGAAAGAAAAAGGTATTAAAGCTGAAGATGTTAAGAATTTACCTCCTGTTTAAGAAATACATGGTCTTAATATACCACCTATTGAAGAAATGCATGGTCTTGATAACCCGACACAGGTAGTAAAGGTAAATTTTGTCTATAGATATGATAAAGTTGAAATCCCGTCTACTAAGTTTGCTAGCGAATGCTTGGATGAATTTGATGACTTTATGGCTAAACAAGAAAACTTCAATGCCTATGTTGGTAGACAATTGAAACAAAATGCTTATATGATTGGACACTTGAGTGATTATATGGCTAGAGTTAAAGGTGAACTTAAACTCATTAGTAAACATGCTTCTATGGTTACCACTCAAGTAGAACAAGTGCTTAAGGCTCAAAATGATTTGCTTGATGAATTAAATAATAAACATGACTTTGCTGTTAGAGTAGCAACTAGAACTGGTAAGATGACTCGGGAACCTTTATATCCTGAGGGCCACCCTAAGAGAATTGAGCAAGATTCTCAGAGAAATAATGTAGATGCACATACTCCTTCTAAGAGGAAGAAAAAGAAAAATGATAGGACTTTTCATGCTTCTAGTGAACCTGTTGTAGACACACCTGAGAATCCCAATGATATTTCTATTTCTAATGCTGAAACACAATTTGGAGATGAACATGAACCTAGTGATAATGTTAATAATGATGCTCATGTTGATGCTCAAACTAGCAATAATAATGATGTAGAAACTGAACCTGTTGTTGATCTTGATAACCCACAATCAAAGAATCAACGTTATGATAAGAGAGACTTTGTTGCTAGGAAGCATGGTAAAGAAAGAGAACCATGGGTTCAGAAACACATGCCTTTTCCTCCTAAGCCATCCAAGAAAAAGGATGATGTGGATTTTGAGCGCTTTGCTAAAATGATTAGACCTATCTTTTTCCGTATGCGTTTGACTGATATGCTTAAAGTGAATCCTTATGCTAAATACATGAAAGATATTATTACAAATAAAAGAAAGATAACGAAAGCTGAAATTTCTACCAGGCTTGCTAATTAAACTTTTAAGGGTGGAATACCAAAGAAACTTGGAGATCCAGGAGTACCGACTATACCATGTTCCATTAAAAGAAACTATGTTAAAACTACCTTATGTGATCTTGGAGCCGGTGTTAGTGTTATGCCTCTCTCTTTATATCGTAGACTTGAATTGAATAAGTTGACACCTACTGAAATATCTTTGCAAATGGCGATAAATCAACCGCTATACCTGTCGGTATTTGTGAGGATGTGCCTGTTGTGGTTGCAAACGTTACTATCTTAACGGACTTTGTTATTCTAGATATTCCCGAGGACGATAGTATGTCAATTATCCTCGGTAGACCCTTTTTGAATACTGCAGGGGCTGTTATTGATTGCAAGAAAGGCCTAATGTTATTCGAAATTTCTCCAATTTCATGTTATTCGGAATGAGTTTGTTAACAAGACTTTATCAACCTTGTTAGTGGATTCCTTTTGTTGAGCATGAGGTGGTTGAAATTAGAAGGCACAACCTTCTGTACCATCTTTTTACTTTCTGTTATTTAGATTAAATAAAGAAAAAATAGTATTTCTATCTGTTTTCTGAATTATCCATGCAATTAAAAATACCCCGAAAATAAAAGTTCTCCAAATGCCCTGAAAATTTGGTATGCTTTTTTCTGGAATATTTGAGAATATCTGGCACTAAGAACACAGCAAGGGAGCTAGCACCTGGCCACGAGGGTCAGGGGCGCGCCCTACCCCCTGGGCGTGCCCCCTGCCTCGTGGGCCCATGGTGGCCCCCCTCCACTTATTCCTGCACCCATACACTTCTTCTTCCTCCCAAATCACTATCCAGCTCAAGCATGAGTTCTAGCTCATTTTGCTGCCATTTTCATCTTCTTTCTCAAAGCTCCATTCACAAAAATGCTTTGGGGGATTGTTCTCTGGTATGTGACTCCTCCAATGGTCCAATTAGTTTTTGTTCTAGTGCTTTATTCGTTGCAATTTTTTTGCTGCCTAGGTGACCCTGTTCCTGAGCTTGCATGTCAAATTTATTTAGTCCCAAGTAGTTTTAATGCAAGATATAATCTCTAGGCACTTGTGGGAGTAGTTGTTACCAATTTTGTTGAGTTTGGTTCACTTTTATTTTGAGTTACTAAAAATTTCAGAAATTTTCAGAAAATGATGAAGAGATTTTTGAGGGGCTCTTCTAGCCAAAGCTCAAAGGAGAAACAAAGTAAGGAGAATAAAAATCCCAAGTATAATCTCCCTCGCGTCGCGGAAGTTCGGCCATGTGAATGGCCTTGTGATGATTTCTTGAGAGCAGCTGGAATTCATGATGATTTTTATTCTTTGGCTAATGATGCGGGCCTCACCGACTTCCTCCATGACCAGCTCGAACAATATCTCTTACTCACCAATACTTTCATGCAAAATTTTTACTTCTATCCTAAGAAATCACCTCCTTCAGTAGAGTTTCATTTATATGATGAGGCTAGGGAGATGTCACTACGTGAATTTTGTGCGGTTTGCAAGATATCCTTCAAGGGCAGCCTAGAGGAACCACATCGTAAAGATGTGGATGGATTTATTGATATGATTACTGTAGAGGAAACGTGTGACGCCCTCGATTCAATCGTACACTAATCATACACGCAAATGTGTACAATCAAGATCAAGGACTCATGGGAAGATATCACAACCCCACTCTAGACACAAATTAAAATAATACAAGCTTTATATTACAAGCCAAGGGCCTGGAGGGCTCGAATACATAAGCTCGAATACACAAGAGTCAGCGAAAGCAACAATATCTTAGTATAGACATAAGTTAGACAAGTATGCCTTAAGAAGGCTGGCACAAAAGCATCTACGATCGAAAAGGCAAGGCCTCCTGCCTGGGAGCCTCCTAACTACTCCTGGTCGTCGGCGGTGTCCACGTGGTAGTAGGCATCCACGATGGCATCTGGCTCCTGGGCTTCGACATCTGGTTGCATCCACCGGAAAGAAGAAGAAAGGGGGAAAAGGGGGAGCAAAGCAACCGTGAGTACTCATCCAAATTACTCGCAAGCAAGGATCTACACTACATATGCAACATTATCAAAGGAAGGTCAGATATGTGGATCAAGGCGAAATGCCAGAATAGATGGGAGAACCTAGTCCTATCGAAGACTAGCATCTTCTGGAAACCACCATCTTGCAGCAATAGGAGGGAGTAGAGTAGCATAAAGTAAAGTAGTAGTAGTAGTGTTAGCAACCTCGGCCAGAGATCCTTTCTCGGCTCCCTGCAAGAAAGCAATCCAAGAGCCATACTATCCATTTCTCATCAAAATCCAATTCTCATCACAAGTATCCAGTTCTAGTTGTATTGATCGGGATACAACTCCAAGTGTCAGTTACCGTAGGATAGGCTATCAATAGATATTTTCTTCCCTGCAGGGGTGCACCAACTTACCCACCACGCTCGATTAACTCCGGCTGGATGATACGTCTCCAACGTATCTATAATTTTTTATTGCTCCATGCTACTTTATCTACTGTTTTGGACTATATTGGGCTTTATTTTCCACTTTTATATTATTTTTGGGACTAACCTATTAACCGGAGGCCCAGCCCAGAATTGCTGTTTTTTGCCTTTTTTAGTGTTTCGAAGAAACGGAATATCAAACGGAGTCCAAACAGAATGAAACCTTTGGGAACGTGATTTTCTCACCGAACGTGATCCAGGAGACTTGGACCCTACTCCAAGAAGCAGAAGAGTCGGTCACGAGGGTGGAGGGCGCCCCCCTGGCGCGCCCTCCTGCCTCGTGGCCCCCCTGTTGCTCCACCGACGTACTCCTTCCTCCTACATATACCTACGTATCCCCAAACGATCAGAACAGGAGCCAAAAACCTAATTCCACCGCTGCAACCTTCTATATCCACGAGATCCCATCTTGGGGCTTGTTCCGGAGCTCCGCTGGAGGCGGCATCCACCACGGAGGGCTTCTACATCAACACCATAGCCCCTCCGATGAAGTGTGGGTAGTTTACTTCAGACCTTCGGGTCCATAGCTAGTAGCTAGATGGCTTCTTCTCTCTTTTTGGATCTCAATACAATGTTCTCCCCCTCTCTCGTGGAGATCTATTGATGTAATCTTCTTTTTGCGGTGTGTTTGTTGAGACCGATGAATTGTGGGTTTATGATCCAACTTATCTATGAACAATATTTGAATCTTCTCTGAATTCTTTTATGTATGATTGAGTTATCTTTGCAAGTCTCTTCGAATTATCCTTTTTGGTTTGGCCAACTAGATTGGTAGTTCTTGCAATGGGAGAAGTGCTTAGCTTTGGGTTCAATCTTGCGGTGTGCTTTCCCAGTGACAGCAGGGGTAGCAAGGCACGTATTGTATTGTTGCCATCGAGGATAACAAGATGGGTTTTTTTATCATATTGCATGAATTTATCCCTCTACATCATGTCATCTTGCTTAAGGCATTACTCTGTTTTTAACTTAATACTCTAGATGCATGCTGGATAGCGGTCGATGAGTGGAGTAATAGGTAGATGCAGAATCGTTTCGATGTACCTGTCTCGGGCGTGATGCCTATATACATGATCATTACCTAGATATACTCATAACTATGCTCAATTCTGTCAATTGCTCAACAGTAATTTGTTCACCCACTGTAGAATATCTATGCTCTTGAGAGGAGCCACTAGTGAAACATATGGCCCCCGGGTCTATTCTCATCATATCAATCTCTATCGCTTTATTACTTGCTTTGTTTTTATTTTGCCTTTTACTTTTCACTTTGGATCTATCTATCAAAAATACCAAAAATATTATTTATCATCTCTATCAGATCTCACTCTCGTAAGTGACCGTGAAGGGATTGACAACCCCTAATCGCGTTGGTTGTGAGTAGCTATCATTTTGTGTAGGTATGAGGGACTTGTGCGTGGTCTCCTACTGGATTGATACCTTGGTTCTCAAAAACTGAGGGAAATACTTACGCTACTTTGTTGCATCATCCTCTCCTCTTTGGGGAAATCCAACGCAGTGCTCAAGAGGTAGCAAGAAGAATTTCTGGCGTCATTGCTGGGGAGGCTCACGCAAGCAAGTCAACCATACCAAGTACCCATCACAATCCCTATCTCTCGCATTACATTATTTGCCATTTGCCTCTCGTTTTCGTCTTCCCCACTTCACCCTTGCCGTTTTATTCGCCCTCTATCTCTTTCCCGTTTGCCTTTTTTCCATTGCCTTTCTGTTTGCTTGTGTGTTGGATTACTTGTTGCCATGGCACAAGATAATACCAAATTGTGTGACTTCTCGAATACCAATAATAATGATTTCCTTAGTACTCCTATTGCTCCTCTTAATGATGATGAGTCTTGTGAAATCAATACCGCTTTGTTGAATATTGTTATGAAAGATCAATTCGCCGGCCTTCCTAGTGAATGATGCCGCTACTCATCTAAACAATTTTGTTGATTTGTGTGATATGCAAAAGAAGAAAGATACGGAAAACAATATTGTCAAATTGAAGTTATTTCCGTTTTCACTTAGAGATCGTGCTAAAGTTTGGTTTTCGTCTTTGCCTAAAAATAGTATTGATTCTTGGAACAAGTGCAAAGATGCTTTTATCTCTAAGTATTTTCCTCCCGCTAAGATCATCACTCTTAGGAACGATATTATGAATTTTAAACAACTTGATCATGAGCATGTTGCCCAATCTTGGGAATGAATGAAATTGATGCTTCGCAATTGCCCTACTCATGGTTTGAATTTATGGATGATCATACAAAAATTGTATGCCGGATTGAATTTTGCTTCTAGAAATCTTTTAGATTCGGCCGCGGGAGGCACGTTTATGGAAATTACGTTAGGAGATGCTACCAAATTGCTTGATAATATTATGGCTAATTATTCTCAATGGCACACCGAAAGATCTTCTAGTAAAAAGTGCATGCTATAGAAGAAATCCATGTTTTGAGTGAAAAGATGGATGAACTTATGAAGATGTTTGCTAATAAAAATACTCCTCTTGATCCCAATGATATGCCTTTATCTACTTTGCTTGAGAATAATAATGAATATATGGATGTGAATTTTGTTGGTAGGAAAAGTTTTAGAAACAATGCTTATAGAGGGAATTTTAATCCTAGGCCTTATCCTAGTAATCCTTCTAATAATTATGGAAATTCCTACAACAACTCTTATGGAAATTTTAATAAGATGCCCTCTGAATTTGAGAGTAGTATTAAAGACTTTATGAATTCACAAAAGAATTTTAATGCTTTGCTTGAAGAGAAATTGCTTAAAGTTGATGATTTGGCTAGGAACATTGATAGAATTTCTCTTGAAATTGATTCTTTAAAGCTTAGATCTATTCTTCCTAAGCATGATATCAATGAGTCTCTCAAAGCCATGAGAATTTCCATTGATGAGTGCAAGGAAAGAACCGCTAGGATGCATGCTTCCAAAGATGCCTTTATTAAAGCGTGTTCTTCCAATTCCTATGAGAATCAAGATGAAGATCTAAAAGTTATTGATGTGTCCCCCATTAAATCTTTGCTTTGCAATATGAATCTTGATGAAACTGAAGATGATCTTCCTTTACCTAGAAGGCGTTTTAGGAATTCAGAGTTTCTAGATCTTGATGATGAAATTGATGAAAGTTGGATTGAAAGAAATAAAAACCGAGATGTTGCTAAAACCACTATTTTGGACTCAAGGAATTTAATTATGAAAATTGATCTTTAATTTGTTGTATTTCCTTGTTGCAATCCGTGTTAGATTCTCCTCATGCTTATAGTCAAAATAAGGCCTTTACCGAACACATTGTTGATGCCTTGATGCAATTAAGAAAAACTTGAGTTGAAAGTTTCTATCCCTAGAAAACTCAATGATGAGTGGGAACCTACTATTAAAATTAAAATTAAAGATTATGAGTTTCATGTTTTGTGTGATTTGGGTGCTAGTGTCTCTACTATTCCCAAAACTTTGTGTGATTTGCTAGATTTCCGTGACTTTGATGATTGCTCTCTAAACTTGCATCTTGCGGATTCCACTATTAAAAAGCCTATGGGAAGAATTAATGATGTTCTTATTATTGCAAATAGGAATTATGTGCCCGTAGATTTTGTCGTTCTTGATATAGATTGCAATCCTTCATGTCCTATTATTCTTGGTAGACCTTTCCTTAGAAAGAGTGGTGCAATTGTTGATATGAAGGAAGGGAATATTAGATTCCAATTTCCCTTAAAGAATGGCATGGAACACTTCCCTAGAAAGAAAATAAAATTACCATATGAATCTATCATGAGAGCCACTTATGGATTGCCTACCAAAGATGGCAATACCTAGATCTATCCTTGTTTTTATGCCTAGCTAGGGGCGTTAAACGATAGCGCTTGTTGGGAGGCAACCCAATTTTATTTTTGTTTTTTTGTTTTTGCTTCTCTTTAGGAATAAATAATCCATCTAGCATCTGTTTGGATATGGTTTTATCTTTTAATTAGTGTTTGTGCCAAGAAGAACCTATAGGATAACCTGCAATGATAGTTGATTTGATTCTGCTGAAAAACAGAAACTTTGCGCGCACGAATATAATTTTGTTAGATCATAGAAACGTGCTTTTGCGTTGATTCTTTTTGCTTCTGTTAAATAAACGAATTTTCCATAACTTCCTATTTTTTTAGAATTTTTAGAGTTCCAGAATTTTGCGTTAGTTACAGATTGCTACAGACTGTTTTGTTTTTGACAGATTCTGTTTTACGTGTGTTGTTTGCTTATTTTGATGAATCTATGGCTAGTAAAATAGTTTATAATCCATAGAGAAGTTGGAATACAGTAGGTTTAACACCAATATAAATAAAGAATGAGTTCATTACAGTACTTTAAAGTAGTCTTTTGTTTTCTTTCTCTAACGGAGCTCACGAGATTTCTATTGAGTTTTGTGTTGTGAAGTTTTCAAGTTTTGGGTGAAGTCTTTTGATGGATTATGGAACAAGGAGTGGCAAGAGCCTAAGCTTGGGGATGCCCATGGCACCCCCAAGATAATACAAGGACACCAAAAAGTCAAAGCTTGGGGATGCCCTGAAGGCATCCCTCTTTAAATCCACTTCCATCGGTAATTTACTTGGAGCTATATTTTTATTCACCACATGATATGTGTTTTGCTTGGAGCGTCTTGTATTATTTGCGTCTTTGCTTGTTAGTTTACCACAATCATCCTTGCTGTACACACCTTTTTGAGAGAGCCATACATGAATTGGAATTTGTTAGAATACTCTATGTGCTTCACTTATATCTTTTGAGCTTAATAGTTTTGCTCATAGTACTTCACTTATATCTTTTGAGCGTGATAATTTTTGCTCTAGTGCTTCACTTATATCTTTTAGAGCACGGTGGTGGATTTTTTTAAAGAAACTATTGTTCTCTCATGCTTCACTTAGATTATTTTGAGAGTCATTAATAGCTTGGTAATTTGCTTAATGTTAATATACTTAGTGTTGAAGATATGTGAAACTTTCTTTTGAGTGAATTGAATACTAAGATAAGTTTGATGCTTGATAATTGTTTTGAGATATGGAGATGATAATATCAAAGTTGTGCTAGTTGGGTAATTGTGAATTTGAGAAATTCTTGTGTTGAAGTTTGCAAGTCCCGTAGCATGCACGTATGGTTAAAGTTGTGTAACAAATTTGAAACATGAAGTGTACCTGGCTTGTGCATCCTTATGAGTGGCGGTCGGGGACGAGCGATTGTCTTTTCCTACCAATCTATCCCCCTAGGAGCATGCGCGTAGTACTTGATTTTTGATGGCTTCTTAATTTTTGCAATAAGTATGTGAGTTCTTTTGACTAATGTTGAGTCCATGGATTATACGCACTCTCACCTTTCCGCCTTTGCTAGCCTCTTCGGTACCGTGCATTGCCCTTTCTCACCTTGAGAGTTGGTGCAAACTTTGCCGGTGCATCCAAACCCCGTGATATGATACGCTCTATCACACATAAACCTCCTTATATCTTCCTCAAAACAGCCACCATACCTACCTATTATGGCATTTCCATAGCCATTCCGAGATATATTGCCATGCAACTTCCATCATCTTCATCATGACATACATTACTTTTGTCATATTGCCATTGCATGATCATGTAGTTGACATCGTTTTTGCGGCAAAGCCACCATGCATTATTTTTCATACGTGTCACTCTTGATTCATTGCACCATCCCGGTACACCGCCGGAGGCATTCACATAGAGTCATATCTTGTTCTAAGTTTCGAGTTGTAATCCTTATGTTGTAATCAATAGAAGTGTGATGATCATCATTGTTAGAGCATTGCCCAAAAAAAGAAAAAAAAGAAAAAAAAGAAAGGCCAAAAGAAAAGAAAAAAAGGAAGGCCCAAAAAAAAGGGGGAAAAAGAAGAGAAAAGAAAAAAGGGCAATGCTACTATCTCTTTTTCCACACTTGTGCTTCAAAGTAGCACCTTGTCCTTCATGTAGTGAGTCTCATATATTGTGCTTCAAAGTAGCACCTTGTTCTTCATGTAGTGAGTCTCATAAGTTGTCTTTTCATACTAGTGGGAATTTTTCATTATAGAACTTGGCTTGTATATTCCTACGATGGGCTTCCTCAAATGCCCTAGGTCTTCATGAGCAAGCGAGTTGGATGCACACCCACTAGTTTTCTTTTGTTGAGCATTCATAGCTCTAGTGCATCCGTTGCATGGCAATCCCTACTCCTCATGTTGACATCAATTAATGGGCATCTCCATAGCCCGTTGATTATCCTCGTCAATGTGAGACTTTCTGATGTAGGGTAGAACCCTAGGAAGGACCTTTTCACACATGGAGGGGGAAATGGAGAGAAACCACAAGAACAACAAGAACACAAAGATGAACACAAGAGGTAATCACTCCAACAATTCCCGATTACACATCCACTAGGGTAACAACACAAGATCCACAAGTCACAAACACAATCAAAGGAAAGATACAATGGCAAAGTTCATCCCAAATCCAAAGGAAGAGGGGTCTTGAAGGTAGTCTTCTCCCACTAGAGGTCTTGAAATCCTCAAGGATTCTTCCCGATGGGGTCTTGATCCTCAAAGAGGGAAGGTAATGGAGCAAAGCTCACCAAGATCTCATCTAATCTTTGCTAACCCTAAACATGGTCCTAGGTACGGAATATATAGCCTTGGGGTCAAAGGGGAAGAAGTGGAGCCGAAGATGCAATCTCAGCCGGCCATCCTGGGAGGCCCGTGTGCATGGGGTAAGTTGGGTCCGTGCGCATGGGGGTCCTGTGGGCATGGTACAGGCCCATGCGCACGGGGTGCTCCAACGCCTGTTTCTTGTTTAGCCCGTGGGCACGGGGTCACGGGGGCCCGTGCGCATGGGGTCAACTGGGACTTCTTGTGTTGCTGCTGTTGCACTCCGTCTTGATTCGTACGGCCTTGGGGTGGTCCTCCTTCTCCTTGGGGATGCTCCTGAGCTTCTTGGTGATGTTCCACTTCATACCTAAGGAGGCATAGCATATTTTGGTGAGGTAGTAGACATGTTCCATTTGTGTCCATATGCAAGTCTAGTAGGAAGGAGTTCACCTCAGTTTCCAAAGCACGTGCTCTAGCTCTTGTCATGGGTACTTATGGGGTTGGATGTGTCGATGTAGAGTCCATGGGGATGATGGAAGGATGCTCTACATCATCTCCCTTCCCTTGGGAAAGATCCGACCTCAGATCAAAATCTTCATCACCATGGAAAGGCAAGAGGTCTTTGACGTTGAAGATGTCGCTCACGTTGTACTTGTCTCGTGGGAGTTCAATCTTGTAGGCGTTGTCGTTGTAGCGTGCTAGCACCTTGAATGGTCCATCGGCTCGAGGTAGTACTTTGGACTTGCGTTCGTTGGGGAAGCGGTCCTTGCGAAGGTGTAGCCACACGAGATCACCTATGTTGAAGATCATGGGTTGCTTGTTGACGTTGAGCTTGGTCGCTAGTCGATGTACTTGGCGCTCGATGATGTTCCTTGTATCTTCATGCATCTTCTTGATGTAGCTTGCTCGTGCACTTGCATCCATGTTGGTGCGCTCTTGTAGAGGTAGAGGTAGAATGTCCAAAGGGGACAACGGGTTGAAGCCGTAGACGACCTCGAAGGGGGACTTGCCGGTAGTCGAATGTCTTGCACGGTTGTAGGCGTACTCGGCGATGGGTAGACATGCCTCCCACTCCTTGATGTTCTTCTTGATCAAGACACGAAGTAGAGTGGATAGTGTCCGGTTTGTCACCTTCTTTTGGCCGTCGGTTTGAGGATGGTATGCGGATGAGAACAAGAGCTTGATTCCGAGCTTGGCGCATAGCGTCTTCCAAAAGTAACTCAAGAACTTGACGTCGCGGTCGGAGACGATTGTCTTTGGTACTCCATGGAGGCGCAAGATTTCCCTACAAAAGAGGTTGGCAACATGTGAAGCATCATCTGTCTTGTTGCAAGGAATGAAATGTGCCAACTTAGAAAATCGGTCCACAGCAAAAAATACGGAATCCTTTCCACTTTGAGTTCTAGGCAAACCAAGTACAAAATCCTTGCTAATATCTTCCCAAGGTTGATAAGGAATAGGAAGAGGCATGTAAAGACCATGGGATTGAGCTTTAGACTTAGCTTTGTGGCATGTGGAGCATCGGGTGGTGAAGCGTGAGACGTCGCGGAACATCTTGGGCCAAAAGTAGTTCTTGGAGAGCGTGGCGAAAGTCTTGTCGCTTCCAAAGTGTCCCATGAGTCCGCCTCCATGAGCCTCTTGCAAAAGGAGCAAACGAAGAGAAGACTCGGGAATGCATAGTTTGTTAGCTTTCATAAGATAACCATCCTTGATGTAATATTGTTCCCAAGATGTATGCGTCAAACATTTAGCATAATGAGTTGCAAAAGATGGATCATTAGCATACAAGTCTTTTATGTGCTCAAAGCCAATAACATTCAACTCAAGTTTAATGACAAGCGTGCATATGCGTGAAAGTGCATCGGCAACTACATTTTCCTTACCCTTAATGTACTTGATCACATATGGAAAAGATTCAATAAATTCACTCCATTTGGCATGACGCTTGTTCAACTTAGTTTGACCTTTTAAGTACTTAAGAGTTTCATGATCGGTATGGATGACAAACTCATGAGGTCTAAGATAGTGTTCCCAAATATGTAGCACACGCACTAAAGCATACAATTCTTTGTCATAGATGGGATAGTTAAGTTGAGCACCGGAGAGTTTTTCACTAAAATATGCAATTGCTCGTTTTTCTTGCATCAAAACTCCGCCAATTCCGGTAACACTTGCATCACAATGAACCTCAAAATTTTTGTCAAAGTTGGGCAAAGCAAGAATCGGAGCATGAGTAAGCAAAGACTTGAGCTCATCAAAAGCGTTAGATTGTAAAGATCCCCAAACAAAAGGAGCATTCTTCTTACTCAAAGCATGCAAAGGGGCGGCAATAGTGCTAAAGTTTTTCACAAAGCGACGATAAAAACCCGCAAGACCAAGAAAACTTCGCACTTGTTGCAAATTGGTGGGTTAGGGCCAAGTTTTAATTGCTTCAATTTTAGTTTCATCAACATGGACACCCTTGGAAGAGACAACGAAACCCAGGAAAACCACTTTGTCAACACCAAATGTGCACTTTTTCATGTTGGCATAAATACTTTCCTTGTGAAGTGTTTGCAAAACAACCCTAACATGATCAAGATGCTCTTTCATGGTTTTGCTAAACACAAGAATATCATCGAAGTAAAACACAACAAAGACTCCAATATAAGGGCGAAGTACATGATGCATGAGACGCATGAAAGTACCGGGAGCCTCAGATAAACCCATAGGCATGACTAACCACTCATATAAGCCAAATTTTGTTTTGAAAGCATTTTTCCATTCATCACCTTCTTGTATGCGGATTTGATAATAGCCACTTTTAAGATCAATTTTTTAGAAAAAGTTGGCTCCACTAAGTTCATCAAGCATATCATCTAAGCGAGGAATGATATGCCTATAGCGAACGGTGATAGCATTTATAGGTCTACAATATGAACACAACTGGAAACTTCCATCGGGCTTAGGCACAAGTATAACGGGAACGGCACAAGGGCTTAAGCTTTCACGTACATATCATTGTCGATTAGTTGTTGTACTTGCCGTTGAATCTCCTTGGTTTCTTCGGGATTGACATGGTATGAAGCTTTGTTTGGAAGTGGCGCTCCGGGGATGAGGTCGATTCGATGCTCAATGCCTCATAGAGGAGGTAGACCCGGAGGTAGCTCATTGGGGAAAACATCTTGAAATTCCTGCAAAAGAGATTGAAACACCAAAGGTAGCTCGTGAGTGGTGTTAGTTTTTGGTTCTCCATCCTTGCACACAAGGACAAAGTGCATCACACTGGATGGGTTCTCACACACTTCTCTCATCTCACTTTTTGTGGCGAATAGTATGAGGTTTTTCTCTCTAGGCGAAGAGGCGCTCAAGTTTGGCTTGTTGCTCTCACTCATGTTTTGGTGGCTCACCTTCTCACTCTTCTCTCTATGGTGGGTGGCTTGCTTGTCGGCTATCACTTGACTAGGAGACATAGATCGTAGCACATATTCCTTCCCTTTCATCTTGAAGCTACAATGATTGGTACGCCATTGTGGATGACACCACGGTCGAATTGCCATGGTCGACCAAGAAGGAGGTGGCAAACGGTCATTGGGACCACATCACACTCCAAAGTGTCCTCATATGCACCAATTTTGAAGGAGACTTGGACCGTATGCTCAACTCGTATAGTGCTGGAGTCACTTAGCCATTAAACCTTGTAGGGGTGCGGGTGCTTCCTCTTGACCAATTGAACCTTGGAGCATAGTTCTTCACTTGCCAAGTTGTGGCAACTACCTCCATCGATGATGACTTTGACAGACCTTCCATTGATGCCGGCCTTGGTGTGGAAGATATGGCATCATTGGTCTTCTTCTTGTTGATGTTGAAGTGTCAAGACCTTGCAGACAACGAGAGCGGGGCTCGTATCTTCATCACAAAAGACTTGATCATCTTCATCCTCGTTCACGCGCTGGTGCATGGCCACTTGCTCAATAGCTTCCAGTTCATCTTCACTCATTGAGTCGTAGGTGCCATCGTCGTTGAGGATCATGGTGCGCTTGTTGGTGCATTGGAAGGACTTGTGGCCTCGGCCGCCACATGTGAAGCACTTGATTGAACTTGTCTTGACGGTCTCATCGGTCGGAGTAGAGGAAGAAGCACGCGGCTTGTAGTTGCTTGTAGTAGGAGGAAGACGACTTGAACTTGACGAAGGTTTCTTGTAGGTCATCTTGTTGTTGTTGCTTGGAGAAGGCTTGGTTGATGTAGATGTTGGAGGAGTTGTTGAAGCTTGATTGTTGGAGAAGCCCTATGTCTTGGATGAGTACTTGGCGTACTTGAAGTCATCTTGCACTTGACGTTCCGCCTTGGTCGCTTGATGCACGAGCTCGACGAGGTTGGAATAGGGTTGGAAGTCAGCGATCTTCTTGATGGGATGATTGAGTCGATTCAAAAATCGTGCCATTGTTTTCTCATCATCTTCCTTGACATTGGCTCGAATCATGGCTATCTCCATTTCCTTGTAGTATTCTTCAACACTCTTTGTTCCTTGCTTGAGGAGTTGTAGCTTCTTGAAGAGATCACGGTTGTAGTAGGTGGGAACAAATCGTGCTCGCATGACATCCTTCATTTGAGCCCAAGTGGTGATTGGAGGGTCACCTCTTGCTTCTCGGCGCTCAAGGACTTGTTCCCACCATATGAGCACATAGTCTTGGAACTCAAGTGATGCCATTGCGATCTTCTTCTCTTCCTCATAGTTGTGCAAACGAAAGATTTTGTCGACCTTCAATGCCCATGAGAGGTATTCTTTCGGATCATTGCTTCCATTGAACTTGGGCATTTTGAATTTGAATTTTCCATAGCGTTGCTCTTCATCTTGATAGTGGTTGTGATATGGCTCTTGCCTTGGAAAGTCCTCGAATGCTCGTTCCTCATGATGTCGCTCTTGGTGTGGAGGAGGGTCTTGAAGCACTTGTTCCACTTGGTGTCGCTCTTGGCGTGGAGGAAGTCCATGATCAACTTGCTCTTGTTGAACTTTAGGTTGAGGTGTAGCTTGACGATGCACACGTGGTTGGTAGTTCCTCTCTTGGATTTCTTCTCGAAGGGCTTCCTCTTTATTGCGCCGTTCACGATTGCGGTTGGCGATGGCTCGACTTTATTCTTGAAGGGCACGTTCCGCCTCAAGAGCTTGTGCTTCTCGTTGTTGTTGAAGACGTTGAGCCTCGGCGTCTTGTTCCTCTTGGTGTAGACGCGCTCGTTCTTCCTCTTGATGTAGGCGTGCTCATTCTTCCTCTTGGCGCCGTAGTCGTTGTCGTTCTTGAGCTTGAGCAAAAGCGACTTGGTTTGATTGAGGACAAGAAACTTGCTCATCGACTTGCTCTTGTGAATGCTTGACGTGTAGCGGGTTGCGAGATGCATGACGGTCTTGACACGCGGCTCGTCGAAGAATGGTTGATGATGGTGTACTTGAGCCGGAGAAGGTGTCGTCAGAGTGTCGACTTGAGTGGCTCCGTCTTGAGTAGGAAGAAGTTGAAGGAGGCCGGTTGACCAACAAAGCGCGGATCTCGTCCATTCTTGGATTGTTCTCTTGCTTGTGCGTGTCGAGCTTGTTGTCGAAGTAGTCTTGTGTACGTTGCTCGGAGAGTCGCAAGTCGGTGGCAAGGTTGTCAATGCGGTCGTTCATTGCTTGTTGCTCTTGATGTAGCGCTCGTTGTGCACCAAAGAGGTGGCTCTTGGTGATGAATGATGACATGTCGTCGTCTTGCTCGATGAAGAGTGGGTTTGTAGAGGAACTCGGCCTATCCATCATAAGAAAGTGGTGGTGAGTAGGAAAATGATATAACAAAACCAAAGTTACCTTTTTCGAAGATTGTGGATGTAACAAGTACGATCCCACGTGATGTTACAATAGGGGAATTGGTACCAGGAATTGTTTCTCACACCTACAAGTAAATGGTCTATGGAGGAGCTTGGTTAGAAAAGGCACAAATAATTCAAGCAAATGTCAGTCAAGATGTTGATAAAGTTGAGAAGATTCACAAATGGCAAATAAGACAAACAGATCAACCTCCCAAGATAACATGAGGAACACACACAAGGAAGATAAATGGGATCCGCACAACCAAGGGGTGAGCTCGAAGATGTCTAATCACGGGAAAAGCTCTTGTCGTACGGATACTAGAGAGATGCTAGCTCGATTGCACTAATGGGCTAGATACGCTAGTGCACCAACCTAATAGAGAATCCACTCGTCTCACTATCCCAAGTATGCTTATGTATGTGGTGACCAAGATGATGCACGTATGCTAAGGCTCGATGCTATTGCTTATAAGCTCTTTGCTTCTCTTCTCTTTTCCTTAAAAGCTTTTTCTTCTTTTCTTTTCTTTTCTTCTATGCCACGATGCTTGATACACGAGCCACACAACGAGGTAACAAGTAGTAAATGCACGGGATGGACGGAACACTAAATGGTGCACTAAGGCGTGGCCCGGCAATACTCAACAAGCTAGTATCGATGGATAAGCTACGCAAAATGGCTCGAAGCTATCAAGTTAATGGCAAGGGAGTACAAGGTGTCGTCGAGGTTACCGTCCTTGCTTACGGTCGAGGATGATCTTGTCGAAGCCGAAGTGTTGTCCGAGTCGACGATTGGTCGCGATGATGATACCAACTTGCGCCTAAGTAGCCGAAACACCTTAGGACACAAGAGAAATCGCAACCGAACACTCAACAAACACGTGGAATTGTGCGGAAGAACACAAGAGGTGGTGGTGGAATTAAATGAGAAAAACAGAAAAAAAATGGTTGAAACTTCCTAGATAGCCCGTGCGCACGGGGAAGTGAGGCCCGTATGCATGGGTTCCCGTGTGCACGGGATCCCAATGGCCCGTGTGCACGGGGTCTCCCCAGAGCGGATGAACTGATCTGATTTAGTGGTGAATTCCAAGTTTTTGGCCAGAATCGAACGGTGGAAGGGTGGGGATGATGGTGTAGGGGAAGATCCACTTGCCAAATACCAAATTCGTGGATCAAATCAACCAAATCTCACAAGATCAACATATTGCAAGAAAAAATTTTGGGGCTATTTTTGGTGGAGATTTTTGGATTAGGACGAAAAACAACAAATCAAGCTACAAAGTGGAAGGTAGGGACTCCAAGATGTGAATCAACGTGGCTCATGATACCAAGATGATGTAGGGTAGAACCCTAGGAAGGACCTTTTCACACTTGGAGGGGGGAAAGGAGAGAAACCACAAAAACAACAAGAACACAAAGATGAACACAAGAGGTAATCACTCCAACAATTCCCGATTACACATCCACTAGGGTAACAACACAAGATCCACAAGTCACAAACACAATCAAAGGAAAGATACAATGGCAAAGTTCATCCCAAATCCAAAGGAAGAGGGGTCTTCAAGGTAGTCTTCTCCCACTGGAGGTCTTGAAATCCTCAAGGATTCTTCCCTATGGGGTCTTGATCCTCAAGGAGGGAAGGTAATGGAGCAAAGCTCACCAAGATCTCATCTAATCTTTGCTAACCCTAAACATGGTCCTAGGTACGGAATATATAGCCTTGGGGTCAAAGGGGAAGAAGTGGAGCCGAAGATGCAATCTCAGCAGGCCATCCTGGGAGGCCCGGGCGCACGGGGTAAGTTGGGTCCGTGCGCACGGGGGTCCCGTGGGCACGGTACAGCCCAGCAAGCACGGGTGCTCCAATACTGCTTCTGTGTAGCCCATGGGCACGGGTCTCGGGGCCGTGCGCACGGGTCACCTGGGACTTCTGTGTTCTTCTGTTGCACTCCGCCTTGATTCAGACGGCCTTGGGGTGGTCCTCCTTCTCCTTGGGGATGCTCCCGAGCTTCTTGGTGATGTTCCCTTCATACCTAAGGAGGCATAGCATATTTTGGTGAGGTAGTAGACATGTTCCATTTGTGTCCATATGCAAGTCTAGTAGGAAGGAGTTCACCTCGGTTTCCAAAGCACGTGCTCTAGCTCTTGTCATGGGTCCTTGTGGGGTTGGATGTGTCGATGTAGAGTCCATGGGGATGATGGAAGCATGCTGCGCATCACTTTCTCCTTTTTTGTCTTCTCCACACAATCCCCATCATCATATTCTATTCCACCCATAGTGCTATATCCATGGCTCGCGCTCATGTATTGCGTGAAGGTTGAAAAAGTTTGAGATTATTTGAGTATGAAACAATTGCTTGGCTTGTCATCGGGGGTATAGAAGTTGGGAATATCTTTGTGTGACGAAAATGAAGCATAGCCTAACTATATGATTTTGTAGGGATGAACTTTCTTTTGCCATGTTATTTTGAGAAGACATGATTGCTTTGATTAGTATGCTTGAAGTATTATTATTTTTATGTCAATATGAACTTTTGTCTTGAATCTTTCGGATCTGAATATTCATATCACAATTAAGAAGATTTACATTGAAATTATGCCAAAGTATCACTCCGCATCAAAAATTCTTTTTTATTATTTACCTACTCGAGGACGAGTAGGAATTAAGCTTGGGGATACCTGATACGTCTCCAACGTATCTATAATTTTTGATTGCTCCATGCTACTTTATCTACTATTTTGGACTATATTGGGCTTTATTTTCCACTTTTATATTATTTTTGGGACTAACCTATTAACCGGAGGCCCAGCCCAGAATTGGCTTTTTTTGCCTTTTTCAGTGTTTCGAAGAAACGGAATATCAAACGGAGTCCAAACGGCATGAAACCTTCGGGAACGTGATTTTCTCACCGAACGTGATCCAGGAGACTTGGACCCTACTCCAAGAAGCAGAAGAGTCGGTCACGAGGGTGGAGGGCGCGCCCCCCCTGGGCGCGCCCCCAGCCTCGTGGCCCTCCTGTTGCTCCACCGACGTACTCCTTCATCCTATAAATACATATGTATCCCCAAACGATCAGAACAGGAGCCAAAAACCTAATTCCACCGCCGCAACCTTCTGTATCCACGAGATCCCATCTTGGGGCCTGTTCCGGAGCTTCGCCAGAGGGGGCATCCACCATGGAGGGCTTCTACATCAACACCATAGCCCCTCCGATGAAGTGTGAGTAGTTTACTTCAGACTTTCGGGTCCATAGCTAGTAGCTAGATGGCTTCGTCTCTCTTTTTGGATCTCAATACAATGTTCTCCCCCTCTCTCGTGGAGATCTATTCGATGTAATCTTCTTTTTGCGGTGTGTTTGTTGAGACCGATGAATTGTGGGTTTATGATCCAACTTATCTATGAACAATATTTGAATCTTCTCTGAATTCTTTTATGTATGATTGAGTTATCTTTGCAAGTCTCTTCGAATTATCCTTTTTGGTTTGGCCAACTAGATTGGTAGTTCTTGCAATGGGAGAAGTGCTTAGCTTTGGGTTCAATCTTGCGGTGTCCTTTCCCAGTGACAGCAGGGGCAGGAAGGCACGTATTGTATTGTTGCCATCGAGGATAACAGGATGGGGTTTTTATCATATTGCATGAATTTATCCCTCTACATCATGTCATCTTGCTTAAGGCGTTACTCTGTTTTTAACTTAATACTCTAGATGCATGCTGGATAACAGTCGATGAGTGGAGTAATAGTAGTAGATGCAGAATCGTTTCGATCTATTTGTCTCGGACGTGATGCCTATATACATGATCATTACCTAGATATACTCATAACTATGCTCAATTCTGTCAATTGCTCAACAATAATTTGTTCACCCACCGTAGAATATCTATGCTCTTGAGAGAAGCCACTAGTGAAACCTATGGCCCCTGGGTCTATTCTCATCATATTAATCTCTATCGCTTTATTACTTGCTTTGCTTTTACTTTGCCTTTTACTTTTCACTTTGCATCTATCTATCAAAAATACCAAAAATATAATTTATCATCTCTATCAGATCTCACTCTCGTAAGTGACCGTGAAGGGATTGACAACCCCTAATCGTGTTGGTTGCGAGTAGCTATCGTTATGTGTAGGTACGAGGGACTTGTGTGTGGTCTCCTACTGGATTGATACCTTGGTTCTCAAAAACTGAGGGAAATACTTACGCTACTTTGCTGCATCATCCTCTCCTCTTCGGGGAAATCCAACGCAGTGCTCAAGAGGTAGCACCGAACACACTTTCCTGGGTCATGCCCGGCCTCGGCCAAACAATACGCCGCAACCCGGCCTAGGCCTAATAGAGAGGTCAGCACGCCGGACTAAAACTATGCCCCCAGGGGTCATGGGCCATCGCCCCGGGAACTCCTGCACATTGCAAGGGCGGCCGGTGAGCAGACCTAGCTACCTCCCTAAAAAGGCAGGTGCTTACCAGTCCAACCCGGCCAAGCCCGCTCGCCGGCCGCGTCTATTAAGCTTCGGCTGATGCATATGACGCAGAACGCCCATACTATGCCCACATGATGGTTAGTGCTATCAGGCCAGAGGCCCCTCGGATCAAATATCCAAATTGTAGTGGATTAGGAACGCGCGGTAACAAGCAGAGACTCACGAAAGATGTGACCCCGTTCCCCGTCTCGAGGACTTGCGACAAGGGCTAAGAATGCCCGGCCACGCCTCGTAATTATCTCGCGAGCACCTTCCATGTCAACCCGTCTCCACATCACTCGCGGGTACCCCTCATGGTCGACCCGCCTTTCCAAGTAACAGTGGTAAAGTCCAAGTATCCATGTGTCCAAACATCAAGTGGAAAACCCGAGGAATCACCCCCGGTGAATTCCACTCGATGTAATCATCAAGGTGAATGTAAGAGGAACCACCCCCGAGGATCACACTTGATTGGTTGCATGACAGAGTCGTATCGAAAGTGGTTAAGGCGGAATCACCCTCGATGACCACGACCGAATAGCTACACTACAGGGTTAACATCAGAAGTGTTGTAGAGGTCTCACCCTCGGCACTGGATAGTAACCCGGTAGTGTCGAGAAACTAAGGGGAAAGTGATGTGCGGTGCCGGGGCCTGGTCTTCGATACTGTTGATCTGGTCTTCAATGATGAAGCAGGGACAACAAGGACAAGGTGGGGGTCACTGATGGATCACTAACCAACCTATACTAAGAAGTTTAGGATAAGCAGGTAGGTAACAATAAGCAGGTTACAAAAGCAGGCTATGCATCAGAATAGGAGCAATCAGTTTATAGTAGCAAAATCTAATGCAAGCATGACAGAATGGAATAGGCGATATCGGGATGATCAAAGGGGGGGTCTTGCCTGGTTGCTCTGGCAAGGAGGGGTCATCGTCGACGTAGTCGATCACAGGGGCAGCATCGGTCTCGGGGTCTACCGGAGAGAAGAGGGGGAAGAAACAGTAAATATAAAGCAAACATAGCATCACAAAGCATAACGTGGAAATATGCTGTGCCGGGTGTGACCTAGCGTATGGCTACACGATATAGGTGAAGGGGAAAATCAACCAGGAATGTATTCCCGGTTCCGGACTTGTGTCAGACAGGTGACCGGAGGGGAATGTTCCATGTTCAGATAGTTAGAGGCATCTGACAGGTATGTGGTTTGCGTATTCGGGTTCGTCACGTTTTTCTGAGCAACTTTCATACATAAAACATTTTCATCCGACATACGGTTTACTTTCTATGAATTTTCAAAATTAAACCATTTTCAGAAATTATTTAAATTAACAGAAATGAATTATGACGTCAGCAGAGTGTCAGCATGACATCAGCAGGTCAACAGACCCGCTGACTTGTCAAACTGGCCAATGGGTCCCACCTGTCATTGGCAGTGGGCTAACAGCAGTTCATTTTAATTTAAACAGAATAATTAATGACTGGACCCCACTAGTCAGTGACTCATTAGTTTAGCTAATTATGTTTATTTAGGAAAAAAATTTAATTAGGTTAAAAAGGCGGGGGGGGCGTGTGTCAGTGGCACTGAGTGGCCAGTCAGCATAGTTGACCAGGTCAACTGGTCAAAAGGGGGCCGGCGGCCCCACTGGCAGTGACCCAAGGGGTGGCCCCGGGTGTGCCAGCTCAGCGCGGCCGGCGGCTTGATGCCGGTGACCTCCAGGCGCAGCGGAGGGCTCGGGTTGGCATCCGAAATCATCTATAGGTGGGCATTTCGCGCGAGCGAGGGTGCGTTCAAACGAGTGAACGATGCCGCGTCAAATGGTGGTAGAGGCACGGCCGGATTTGGCCGTAACGTCGGCGATGACGAGTACGGACGGCGGCGGCTTTTTGGCGGTCGACGAGGTGGAGCTACGGGCGTCGGCTCCGGGCGTTGCTGGGCTCGCCCGAATGAGCGGAGCGAGTTGCGCCCTCCTGTGGTGGCGGTGAGGCCGGAGGAGGCATGTAGCAACGGCGATGAGCGGTGAGGACGGCGGTGAGCTTTGGCCATGGCGGAGCTAGCAGCAGTAGCAGAACGAGGGGGCAACGAAGGGGAAAGGAGGCTGAGCTCATCGGGAAGGCACGCCGAGGCCCGGTGGGTGACTAGGAGCAGCAGTGGCGCGGATTCGGGGCGGCGGCGTTCGTCGGAGCCGAGGGCGAAGGCGAGGCCGTGGCGGTGCTGTGGGGCCGTCCCGGTCCACGTGGCTTGGCGGGGAGGATGAAGAGGTCGAGGCAGAGCCTGGGGGAACGTCGGCGACGTGAAGGCCAGCTGGTGGCCACGGCTACGACGGAGGGCGGCGGCGACTGCGCTCGGAGGTGGACGGGGAATGAGGGGGAGAACGAGGGGGATTTTTTGGGGAGAGGGAGAGGCAGAGCGGGGCAAGTGGTGAGGGAGTGGGAAGGGCGCCCGAGGCGTCGCCCTTATCCCCTCCCGGCGAGGCCGGCGAGATGGTCGGGTGGCGCCCGCGGCGCCCGGTCGGTCGAACAGTGGAAGGTGGGAGACGACAGGGGAGGGGGAATGGGCCGGCCTAGCTGGGCCAGTTGGCTCGGGTGGGCCGAAGCCCAGGTGAGGCAGAGGGCCTCTCCCTCATTTCCTAATTTTTTTCCGGCAGCCTTTTGCCTTTTGATTTAGCCACAATTGACTTTACAAAAATATGCCACTGGCCAAAACAATTTCATAGAATTATTCGGCACTGAGGTTGTGAGGCTTTTGAAATAGTTTGCAATTTTTATAAATTAAAAAGGCATTTAATTTAATTGCTTTAGCCACAGTTTTAACTAGTTTAGGACACTTAAACACTTTGCAAAAATGTTGGTTCGCCACCAATATTACTTGTGGATTATTTGGCACATGATGAACATTTTAGTTTTCATGTTTGAGCAATTTTGAATTTCACTCAGAAATTGAAATTGAACTCAACTGGAATTTGAAATGGAATATTGATTAAAGTGACTAAGCACTGTTATAGCAAAAAGATTAGCTTGACCTCAGGGATTACTGTAGCATCATTACACCGGGGTGTTACAAAACGAGGAAGGTTTCCGATGCAAGAATTACTAGCATACACTTTCCTGTTCTACGTTACTTTGCAATATTTGCTAGTAGATGCTTAATTGGTGGCGGGAACTGTAGGAACCTTAGTGTTCCTGATATTATTATTTTGTTCCATGCTTTATTTCGTGATAACACTGTTAGTATGGGCGCTATTATTGCTAAACAATAATTCTGAACCGTACAAAGGGCCCCATCTTTGGAGGTATCTATGCTTCACGCCTTGCTAAACACTTCAGGATACCTATTAGGCATTATGAGAAAGAGGAAAAGCTGTTGGCCCTACTTTTCTAGATTATAAGAGTATGGTAGCACATGAGTTTGTTGTTAAAAATGATGAGAAGATGCTTAAGCACAATTTGAGATTTCATAAAACTCACAGTGAGACTATTATCTTGCCAGCACCCTCTTAGTTTGACTTATCTGTAGGCACATACCTCGTCTTGCCGGAGGCCGTTTACACATACCGGGGCCAGACATCAGCTCCAGAGCTTGAGCCGTAACCACCACTTGACCCTTATCGTCCGTCCTTTTATCAGTGTGATCCGGAGGAGATCGCCAGCCAGTGGCAGTCAGATGACACTCCTCAGTACATCGGAGAGAGTAGTTATGATCCATGGGCACATACCAAGTTAGGCCAAAAGCCTAAGCTTGGGGGAGTACGTATTTCTGACCAACATTACATTCATGTTCACACACTGATTCTATCTGTCGGTGCTCACACTTTTTCATTGTACTATCCATGCTAGTTTATTTTCTTTTTCTAGTTTTCTTCTTGTGTGTTTGAATAATCTTAAGAAAAACAAAAAAAATAGTTGTATCTTTTAGTAGTTTACTTTCCATGCCTGTAGTAGTAGTAATTAAAAGAAAACCCAAAAAGATTTCTCGTTCTTCTTTTGCTTGTTGGGAGCTTTCCCGTGTAAATAGCTTTATTTCTTTTCTTTGGGGGTCGAGAGGAGAAGACCATAATGAAAAAGTTGAGTGGCTCTTATATGCATTATTGTTGATTTAACCAAGAGCCCATATTACCTTGTCTTCTTCCTTGAATTGAATGCTTGCAGATTCCAGCTTAGTCCAATGCACGTGCACTATTATTATTATCCACACCATTCGGTCGTGCAAGTGAAAGGCATTAATGATGATGTATGATAAAAGTATTGAGATGAGAGAAGCTGGTATGAACTCGACCTCTCTTGTTTTTGTAAATATGATTAGTTCATCGTTCCTGATTCCGCCTATTATGAATAAACATGTTTGCAATGACAATTAGAGATTATAGTTGCTTATGCCATGCTTAATTAGCTAGGACTTTATAATGGTTTACCTTGCGTGCCAACATGCTATTAAAATGATTGTGATGTGGTATGATAGGGTGGTATCCTCCATTGAATGATTCGAGTGACTTGACTTAGCACATGTTCATGCATGTAGTTGAAACAAAATCAACATAGCCTTCATGATATTTATGTTCATGGTGGATTATATCCTACTGATGCTTGCACTCAGTGGTTTATTAATTTTAATGCATGTTTGTCGGTGTACTAAAGTAGGGGTACCTTAGTATCCCGAATTTGTGCACGGGCAGTCGCAGCACCCAGTGGCAGGGCTTGCCGGGCTTCCACCAAGATCCTCCATAGCTCATATCGATGCCCTTCAAGAACAAAGTGTTTTGACTGAGAAGACAAGACTCCGGCAAGAGTAGCTCACCGGGAAGGACAAGGCCCCGGCAAGAGGAGCTTGCCGGGAAGGCCAACCAGGGCACTACGAAGAACTTGCCGCGACGCGCCGCGCGTCCCGGCAGGGCCCGGCGAGCGGCAAGTTCTCAGGTGCGGCAAGACAACGACCGCGGCAAGGCGCTTGCCGCGGCGAAGCCACCACTGTGCGCCCACGCTCCAGCGCATTCATCGACGTGTCGCCGCGGGACCATCCCAGGAGCACGTGGCGGGGCGCTGTGCAGCTAAGCGGTGCGAGGTGGCAAGGGAGATGACGAGAAGGCCATCGTGGCAATCGGTGGCGCCCTTAACGGTCGTTTCCTGCACTGTTTGGGCGACCAGACGGGCATTAAATGCCCTTGTCCCCTGCCATCAGAGTTAGGTAGGGGGCACTGTAGATAGCGGTTGTACCAACCCCTCTTTTTACTTTTATACCCCTCTCTGCATTGCCACCTACCGGTGACCCCTTTTAGCCTATAAAAGGAGGCCCATGCGCAACGTAGGAGGGGTTCGACTCCTTCGAAAACACAGAACGCTCACGCTCTTGAGAAAGAACACAATACAAACACAAAGCAGCAGTAGGAGTTTTATCTCTCCGGAGAGCTCCGAAGCTGGGTAAAATCCCTCGCGTGCTTCGCCTCGATCTACTCTTCGTGCGCCCTCCGCTCCCTTGCCGGACCGAAAGGGGCCCTGCCCTATAGGTGTTCGCTTCCCACGACATCTTTGGCGCGCCAGGTAGGGGGGCGTCGAGGTTGTGCGAACCTGATCCGGTGTTCGCATGCGCTACATCAACATCTTCATCGACATGCCACCGAAGAAGAAGACTTCGGAGATGGTTGGTCCGTCCGCGTCGATCTCACCACCACCGGAGCAAGCGGGCGGTGGGGTGGACGCCGGCGGAGGAACGGGCACCGACGGGGGGACTCATATCGTCACCAGGTCCAAGGACAAGGCCCCGCAAGCCTCGGCGTCTGTACATACACCGCACCCCTCTCAGGAGGTGCGGGATCGACCACACCATGGTGCTCCTAGCACCGTACTCGCGTTGGAACAAGGCCAAGCTGGTGGGTCGCGGGACGCTCAAGGCCAACATGTGCGTCAACATGTTGGCACGAGCGCGGTACGGTCGCCTGGACGGGATGTTGCTCCTTCTAACACTGTTAGAAATTTGAGCATATCCCGCTCCTTGCGCCGTTCGCCACCGCCGCCCAAGACTCCAGAGGAAGCGTTGGCCCGAGCCCAACTGCTTCTTGATTATCCTCCAGCGCCAGACAAGATCGACGACTGGAGGGCCACCATTCAGAGCATCATCGGCTTCGCCAACGGCGACAAGCCCCGGCAACCGAGCACGTCGAAGCCCCGGCAAGACGCCCAGGCGCAAGCCGACGGCGACAAGACCGCTGGGGGTGCCACCATTGTGCACTCCCCGCCCCGAAGGCCAATATCACCGACTCGCCGGGCTAACCTCGACACCGACTCCACCGCGTCGTCGGACCCGCGAGCTCGTCGCGATCAGCGCCAAGTTCTCCAAGAACGACGACAAGAAGACGCTCGTACTCGCATCGAGCGTCGAAGAGAAGCGCGGCGTCAGTCAGACCAGCGCGCTGGGCCCGCTGTTGATATGCATGCGCCAGGGGAACCAGGCGACTTGCCGTACGCGGTAGGTTGCCCTGCGTTCACTCGTGAGCTGCGGCAGTCCATGGCTCAATACCAAGAACTTCAAGCCAGATGTACCCGAGAAGTACGATGGCAGGATACATCCGTCAGAGTTCCTTAGCGTCTACACCATCGCGGTGTAGGCTGCCGGGGGGCGCGACGAGAAGATCCTCGCCAACTACTTCCAGCTGGTACTCAAGCCCAACGTCAGATCTTGGCTCATGCACTTGCCGGACAACTCCATCTCTTCATGGGCAGATTTGTGCCACCAGTTTGTCGGTGCCTTCACAGGCGGCCACAAGCCCCATGGCCAGGAGAGCGATCTTCATCTGCTCGCCCAGAAAGAAGGAGAACCCCTGCGCAAGTACATTCAAAGATTCAGCCAAGTGCAGCGCAACATCCCAGACGTCCACCCTGCCGCGGTTATCAGCGCGTTCCATCAGAACGTGCGTAACCGCAGGATGAGGGAGGAGATGGCGATGTGCAAAATCAGAGATGTCAGCGAGCTATATGCTCTGGCCGACAAGTGTGCACGTGCTGAAGAGGGGAGGAAACTCCCCGGAGAGAACGCAGGAGCAGAGGGATCTGACAGTGAGGATGCCGCTCTGGCAAAGAAGAACCGAAGGCGAAATAACAGGAAGAGGAAAGCTAAGGATGTGTTAGTTGTCGAGCAGTCCGGCAATGGAGGTGGCGCCGAGAAGGCCAAAGCTGGTGACTCCGGCGAGGCTGTGGTGGCCGCCGACAAGCAAGACGGCTCCGGCAAGCAGTACTGCAAGATCCACCGCACCAAGGGCCATGACCTCCAGACTTACAAGAAGGTTGAGCAGCTTGTTGAGCTACAGAAAGCTGAATACGAGTGCCGCGACAAGGAGAAGGCCCAGGAAGGTGGCCGAGGATCCGGCAAGAAGCGTCCCGGCCGGGGAGGACGCCGCGGCAAGGCCAAGCAGCGGCAAGGAGACAGGCCTCCCCGTGGCCGCGACAAGGACGAAGACGAAGACGAAGATGAAGAGATGGATGAGGATGAGACCGACGAGCAGGAGTTTCAAAAGGCAACAGAGGTTTTGTGCGTCGACGGCGGTGCTTCTCTGCATACTTCGCACCGCCAACTCAAACAGTGGGTGCGTGAAGTTAATGCGGCAGAACCATCGGTTGAGTCGCGCAAGCCTCTGAAGTGGTCCAGCACGCCCATCATCTTTGACGTTGAGGATCACCCTGATCGCATAACTGCGGTCGGGTGCTTGCCGATGTTGGTTTCGCCAACTATCTCGCAACCTCAAGGTCACGAAGATGCTGGTTGACGGCGAGGCCGGCTTGAATCTGATCTCCTCCGCAGTGCTCAAGAAGCTCCAGATCCCCGACAGCGAGCTCGAAGAGACTGGTACCTTTCAAGGAATTAACCCGGGAAGGAGCAAGCCGAAGGGGAAGATTACACTACCAGTGACATTTGGCAGCAAGCTGAACTTCAGGACAGAGAAGGTCACCTTTGACGTCGGTGATTTCCCATTGCCCTACAATGGGATACTTGGCCGTCCAGCGCTCGCCAAGTTCATGGCAGCCTCTCATTATGCTTACAACGTGCTCAAGATGCCCGGTCCGATAAGTGTCATTTCTGTCCCTGGCAATAAGAAAGATTCCCTTATTTGTACCGACAAGATCTACCGGGAGGCAGCAGCTGCAATAGATCGCAAGACTCTTGCCGCTGAAGCTCCCGGGGGGAAGAAGAAGACCAAGTCCGGCAAGAACAGCTCTGATGCCCACTCCGGCAAGCGCACCTCTTCGGAGTGCTGCGCTACCGTCGAGGACGCACCATCGAGCTCCACCGGCAAGTGCAAGAAGGCTAAGACAGCCTCACCAGAGACCAAGAAAGTGGCCGCCAAGGAGGACGGCACTGGTGGTACCTTCACCATCAGTGCCACGCTTGACCCTAAACAGGAAAGCGCGCTCGTTGCTTTCGTGCGGGCGAATGTCGATGTGTTTGCATGGCAACCATCTGACATCCCCGGTGTTCCCAGGAAAGTAATTGAGCACCACCTTGCCGTCTGCCCTCACGCGCGGCCCGTCAAGCAGAGAGTTAGGAAACAAGCAGTGGAGCGTCAAGAATTCATCGCAGAAGAGATCAAGAAGTTGGAAGCAGCAGGCCTTGTTAGAGGAGTGCTCCATCCTACGTGGTTGGCCAATCTTGTATTCGTGCGCAAGGCGAATGGGAAGTGGAGGCTTTGTATTGACTTCACTGATGTTAATAGAGCTTGTCCCAAAGATCCATTTCCCTTGCCGCGCATTGACCAGATTGTCGACTCCACGGCAGGATGTGATTTGCTTTCATTTCTTGATGCATACTCAGGATACCATCAGAACTTCATGGCTGAAGAGGATGAAGAGAAAACCGCATTCATTACTCCATGTGGCACGCTTCGCTTCGCACGGATGCCTTTCGACTAAAGAATGCTGGTTCAACATTTGCAAGAGTAGTCAGTCATGCTTTTGAGCCACAGTTGCACAGAAATGTAGAAGCTTACATGGATGACATAGTGGTCAAGAGCAAGGACAGAGAAACTTTGATTCAAGATTTGGACGAGACCTTTGCAAATCTGCGCAAGATCAATCTCAAGTTGAACCCCGAGAAGTGCGTATTTGGAGTTCCTTCCGGCAAGCTTCTCGGGTTCTTTGTATCTCAGCGGGGGATTGAAGCCAATCCCGACAAGATCAAAGCCATTGAGCAGATCGAAGCACCGAAGCGCGTCAAGGATGTACGAAGGCTTGCCGGCTGCGTTGCTGCTCTCAGCAGGTTCATCTCTAAGTCTGTTGAGCGCGCCCTGCCATTTTTCAAAATTTTGAAAAAGGCGGGTCCAATGAAATGGACTCCGGAAGCGGAGGCTGCACTACAGGACTTGAAGAGATATCTGTCCTCCACTCCAATACTTGTCACACCTAAGCCACAAGAGAAGTTGCTACTATACCTAGCGGCAACCAATCAAGTGGTTAGTGCTGCGTTAGTAGCAGAAAGGGAGGCAGATGATGAGCCAGCGGCCGCGGCGAGCACATCTAGTGACAAGCAGGGGGCTTCTCCGACAAGCTCTGGTCCCAACAAGGATAGATCTGTGCAGCCAGAGGAAGAGAAACAAAGGAAGATGGTGCAACGCCCAGTTTACTTTGTCAGTTCCCTTCTGTAGGGGGCTAGATCAAGGTACTCTGGTGTGCAAAAGTTGCTTTTCGGCCTTCTCATGGCCTCGAGGAAGCTGCGCCATTACTTTCAAGCACATGAGATCACAGTTGTCACTCGCTTTCCGCTGAAGAGGATATTGCAGAATCCAGAAGCAACATGCAGGATTGTCGAGTGGGCACTGGAATTGTCAAGCTTTGGCCTCAAGTTTGAGAGTACTTCAACTATCCAGAGCCGAGCATTGGCAGAATTCATAGCAGAGTGGACGCCAACACCTGATGAAGAAACTCCGGAGACGAGCATCCCCGTCAAGGAAGCAAACAAGGAATGGGTCATGTACTTTGATGGTGCCTTCTCGCTGCAAGGCGCCGGTGCGGGCGTACTACTTGTCGCACCCACCGGAGAGCACCTCAAGTACATGGTCCAGATGCACTTTCCCAAGGAGCAAGCGACAAACAATACTGCAGAGTATGAAGGCTTGCTTGCCGGACTCAGGATCGCGGTAGACCTTGGGATCAATAAGCTTATTGTCAGGGGTGACTCGCAGCTTGTCGTCTGCCAAGTGAACAAGGATTATCAAAGTCCGTTGATGGAAGCCTACATTGATGAAGTGAGGAAGTTGGAAGAGAATTTTGACGGCCTGCAGATGGAACATGGTCCGAGAGCTCAGAACGACATTGCAGACGGCCTGTAGAAGTGCGCCGCACTCAAGTTACCTGTGGAACCAGGAATTTTTGTGCTCAAGCTGACTCAACCATCTGTAACAACATCAACTGGACAGAGCAAGAAGAGGAAATTGATTTCTGGTGACTATTTTCCGGCAGAACTCCCCGAAGCCGCCGTCAAGAAGGTCCCCAAAATCAACACAAAGAGCGCTGAGGGGCTATCTGCTCCGACAATCCCTAGGGTTTGTTTCGTTGAAGCAGACGCCCCCTACAAGTTTTGCCCTGGCAATCTTGCCGGGGAACATCAAGCTCTGGCTGGGTCATAGATCCTTGCCGTGGAAGCAGATGTTCCCGCAGCAGCATTTGCGCCTTTAGTCCTTGTCGTCGAGCCACAAGCTCCGGCATGGGCACAGCAGATCATCCGTTTCCTTCAAACAGGAGAACTTCCCGAAGAGCAAGAAGAAGCAGAGAGAGTAGCCCGGCAATCAAGTATGTACCAGTTTGTCGATGACATACTGTACAGAAGAAGATTCAACGAAGTGAAATTGAAGTGCATTTCCCGGGAAGAAGGACAGGAGCTGTTGGCGGAGATACATGGAGGCATATGTGGTAACCACATTGGCGCAAGAGCACTTGCCGGCAAAGCCTTCCGGCAAGGTTTCTTTTGGCCGACAGCCCTCCAGGATGCAATCGCACAAGTAACCAAGTGTGAAGCGTGCTGTTCCACTCCAGCGGATACATCAACCAGCTCAAGCTCTCCGGACAATCCCTTTGTCTGGCCATTTTCGTCCTGGGGCTCGACATCCTCGGCCCCTTTCCCGAAGCTGCGGGGCTTTGAGTACTTATGCGTTGTAATCGACAAGTTCACAAAGTGGCCGAAGTGGAAGCGATGAGGAAGGTGACAAAGACAACAATCAAGTTCTTCAGTCAATTGTTTGCTGTTTGAGTCCCTAACAGGATCATCACCGACAATGGCACACAATTCACGAGCCGCACCTTCATGCAAGACGCCCAAGATCTTGGCGCCAAGATCTGCTTCGCTTCGCTTGCTCACCCGAGAAGCAACGGTCAAGCGGAGAGGGCGAACGCTGAAGTCTCGCAGCGAGCTCAAGACCGAACTTTCGACGTGCTGCACAAGTGCGGAAGAAATTGATCGAGGAGCTGCCAGTGGTTCTTTGGTCGATCAGGACGACACCAAATCGAGCCACTGGCCAGACACCTTTTGCTCTAGTCTACGGAGCAGAGGCAATTCTCCCCACGAAACTCGTATACGGATCGCCTCGAGTGCTTGCTTATGATGAGCTTGAGCAAGAGCAGCTGCGGCAAGATGACGCGCTGCTCCTCGAGGAAGATCGTCTTCAGGCCGCTGTACGAGCTGCTCGATACCAGCAAGCTTTGCGTTGCTACCATAGCCGCAAAGTTAATGCCAGAAGTTTCGAGGAAGGTGATCTTGTTCTTCGGCGCGTTCAATCCGCCAAGAATTCCAACAAGTTGACGCCGAAGTGGGAGGGCCCTTATCGGGTAAAGCGAGTCACTAGGCCCGGCGCTGTCCGCCTTGAGACCGAAGATGGCTTTCCGGTGAGCAATTCCTAGAACATAGAGCATCTTCGTAAGTTTTACCCATAAGGCGCGGTTGCCGGAACCTGTTCCGGCAACCACCTTCTGTACAAGCCTTGCCGATGTTGCATGTAACCCTTTGTACAAAGCCGGGCGCAGATCCCGTGCATAAATAAAGCTCGTGTGCCTCGCACATCTTGTCAAGTTTTATGCATTCTTTCTTTTTTGCATACTTTATCTGACACTATGTGCAGCACTTGCCCCGGTAAGCAATAACAAGCCATAAAGCTCCATATCATTATTCTCTCTTCTTTCTTTTTTTCTCAAAGAGAGGGTTCCTTTGCCCACAAGTTCACCGGGGGGGAGGAGAAGATAAGAAGATAATGGTGTGGACTAGGCGTCGTTCAAAGAAGTTTGGCCTTGCCGGGACACGGACGACGAAAAGAAAAAGCTAAGTCGCCAAAGTCTGAGCATGATCAGTTTTTAAATTTTAAGTTATCATCCTTGAACGACCATGTTTTGTATGGAAAACCTGTGCGCGGAGGAACCTCCTCGTAGCTAGTTGCGCCCTTACTTTGTTTCGAGTTCGCTCAACAACTTAAGTGTGCTACAACTAGTTGCGGCAAGGTTTCTTGCCGGAGCCGGCACCGCCAGCGGGCTGCTGATGTTCCGCACTCAGCGCTCGTGGCAAAGCATGCCTGCGCCGGCAAGTTCCCTAAAAGCGTAGGGTAAAAACATACAAAGAAGGAAATCAAGTAAAGGAGATAGCGTAGCAAGCATTGCCCAGAATAAAGTTATATTACAAAAGTAACTTGTTGCGGCACTGACTAAATTGTTCTCATAACTTAAATAACAGCGACAAGCAAAGGAGAAGAAGAGTGGCCTAATCCACACGCTCGCTGTCGATCCTCCTGACTTCATTCACCTTGTCCACAATGGGTGCGACAATGGCTTTGAGCTCTTCAAGATCAGCACCCGCCGGCAGCTTCTTGAGGACGCGGGTGAGGTCGAGGCCCGGATTGCGGAAGAGTATCTTCACCAGCACCTTCTCCAAGACCTTGGCGTAGATTGCGCGCGACTCGTCAGCCAGCTTCTTTGGGATCCTCTCCCGGAGCTGCTGGAGAGTCGTCGCCACACCCTTGAAGAAAAGAGTAAGCTTGGCGCTGGGCTGGAGGTTCTTGTCGGAGGAGTACCCGAAGCCCGCCAAGTCCAGTTCCGCCAGCTCTCCGTCGATGACTGCAGCGATGTTGACAAGGCCCTCTATCCAGAGCTCCACCGTAGCCCTGAAGGTGTTTTGAGTCTCGGCGGCCCTCGTTAGCGGCTCCTCGTTGGCCTTGATCTCTTTCTTCAAATCCTCCTCTCGCTTCTTGGCGCCGCCCAGCGTCTCCGTCAGTGTAGCCAGCTTCAGCTCCAAATCGGCATTTGAGTCCTTGGCGGCGTTCAGTTCCTTGCCCTTGTCGGCGAGTTGGACTTGCAGATCACCATGAGCAAGAGCATCCTTCTCGCGTTCGCGCTGGAGCGCGGCAAGCTCCTCATCTTTCGCTTTTAGATCAGCCTCCAGCTGTGTCACCTTCACCTCTAATTCCTTCTTGGCAGCCTCGGCAACTGCGGCAGCGTCCTTCGCTTCTTTGAGTGCCCTGCCAAGTGATTGCTCGCGCGCGACGAGCTCCTCCTCGTGGCTGTCCAGATTAACTTTCCGCTGTGTCAATTCACCTTCCTGGGTGGACAGCGCTTCAGCGGCAAGCCTCTATTGCTCCTCAGCTTCTGCCTTCTCGAGGAGGAAAGCCTTCCGCGCCTCGACAAGCTGCACCCTCTCCTCCGCAATGGACCGGAGGGCGTCTTGGTTGCGGCTCTGGAGCTCCTCCGCATGCTTCTCTATGTCGACTCCCGCCTGCGCGACAAGCGCTTCCCGGGATTCCAACTTCGCTTGTCGGGCGCGGTAGAGCGACACCAACTTCCGGAGCAGCTGCTCCTCTTCAGATTCGCCATCGCTTCTTTGCCGGGCGTCAACCACCGCCAGCCAAGCCGAGGCGATAGTTCTCGTCGAAGTCTCCCCCTCGACCGGCGCCACAGAACTCGACGCCTGGGGAGCTCGATGAAGATACCTTCGCCGCCTTCAAGTAGGCGCCGGGCTGGGGCTCTTGGGGCTGGCGGCTGTGTCGTGGGCGGAGGGATCGGCGTTCGGTGTAAGGTCCTGCGCTCCTGCGCGCCCCGGTCGTCAAGACGATCGCGGATCCTCGCCAGCTCAAAGACCAGCAGCCTTGGCGGCCTCTTCGTCGGCGGGGTCATCAGCGCCGGCCTCCTCCCCAGTAGCAGCGGCATCGCCAGTATCGCCGCACAAGTTCTCCTCGCCGGTGGCCTCCGTCTCCATTGGCTCCGCGGAGGGAGGATCTGAAGGCAGGAAAAAGGGGGGAGGAAAAGTCAAGCAAATATCCAAAAAGAAGACCAGAAGAAGAAGAACCCAAGGGAAAATTTCCGACAAGGAGGGTTACCTATGCTGGGCTCTGTGACCATAGATTCCACCACCGAAGGCTCGCCGGTCCCGTCCCTTGCCGGGGAACTGCCCCTTGCCGGGGACTGCTCCCTTGCCGGAGAGCGCTCCCTTGTCGGAGAGTCGCCCCTTGGCGGCGTAGTTGAAGCAGATTGCACCTCCGGAGCAGCTTCTGGTTGCTCCTGATGGGCCTGTTCTGCTCTTGCACAAGCAAGTTAACAATCAAGATATCAGCAAGGAAAGGCACCCATTCGCGCCCCACGACAGCAAGTGAACAAGTACTTATGCTGGGGGCTGCGCTGGGGGCTGCTTCGGGGAGAGGTTGCCGGGTCCGTCAAGGTAGTCTCGGATGCATCCTCTGTTGCCACAGTGGGATCGTCCTCAATGACAACCACGGGGACCTTGGCCCTCTTTGCCGCTCTCTCGGCCAGAGTCCTGAGAAGGAACAGGGTTCAGAGGGAAGCAGATCAGACACAAAACAAGAAACAGCAAGAATCGAAGAAACATAAGTACAACAAGAAGAAAGCCTTACTCCTCCTCCTCTTCTTCCTCCTCGTCGGAGCTCAGTGCGGAGAGGTCAAAGTCCGGCACCCTTTCCGCGCGATGAGGTGGAGGAGTAGGCTCCCTCGGACACTTGGCGGGAGCCGCGGCAGGATCAGAAGTAGCGGCTCGAGAAGATCCCGCTCCAGTTGCCGGCGCGGCATGAGACGCTCCCGTGTCAGTAGTGCTTGGCGTGGTGGAGCGTGTCCCACGGCGCGACGGCTGTTGGCCCGTCTGCCGCCCTGCTGTGTCTCCGGTCATGCGAAGGTGCCTCCTTGGTTGAGCTGGGGGCTGCGCTGAAGGCCCCGTCCGCGGCAAGCTGCTTGAAGATGGCTGGCCACTCGCGCCCCCGGCAGGCTCGCTCGCCTCGGCCTCGGACTCCCCCTCGCCAGCGACCTCCCTGCCAAGGTCCTCTCTGTCGGCAAGGCTTGCCGCCTCGGCCGCCTCTGCCTCCTCCAGCGTAAAACCAAACTCGCCCGCGGCAGCAGCTGCCGCCGCCTCTTCCGCCCTGGTGGCGATGTACCGCATCTCGTCATCAGTGGTGTCGCGGGTGAGGAGCCTCTACTCGTCGGCACGGTTCGCCACCTCCACCAAGTTGTCGAAGAAGTTCTGCACGACGTCGTCGGCAGGCTCCTGCCACGTTGGGATAATCCCATGCGAGTCGCACTCCGGCATCATTGCGCGGATGCGAGCTGGGAGTTATTGCACAACGGCACGACACCCCGCGGCAGCCTGAACCACTCCGGATGGTTGGAGTCGTGCTTGAACAACTCCTTGAGCATCCCATCCAACTCCAAGACTGTGAAATTAAAATTGAGGCCTGGACGCAGCCTCATGATATCTGCCGGGCCCCCGAACAGCCAGGCGGGTCTCTTTCTCTCCTGCAGAGAGGCGATGCGGCGGCGAAGGAAATCCGCGCCAACGGCCCCTACAGTAAGCCCGGCAAGCCTGAGCCGCAGAATCCGCGTGGTGGCATTCTTCAATCTGGCGTCGTCCGCCGCCAGGGCGCTCCAATCGCCGCCGCGCACCACTCGGGCTTGACACAGGCTAGTGAATGGCTGCGGATCCGCGTCAACGATCCAGCACCACTCCGCCCTCCACTCATCCCACTTGCTGCGGAGCTCGCCCTCCAGATAAACCTCCTTCATGCCGACCCTCGAGATCCAGGCGATCCCGCCAGCTAAGGGCTCTCCCTTCTCGGCCTGGGGTATGAAGTAGTGGCGAAAGAGAGCAACATTTGGGTGGATGCCAACGAAGTTCTCGCAGAGGTGTGCGAAAACCGCCATTGTCAGAACGGCGTTGGGGGTGAAGTCAAGAAGATGAAACCCGTAGGTGTTCATGATATCACAGAAGAAATCGGAAAAAGGTGGGCAAAGCCCGCAATAGAAGAACAGGGGGAAGAAATAGTATCCTCTGGGACACTTTTTCGAAGTAGAAGCTTCGGCGGAGAGTACCTGCGTGCGCGGATGCGCCCGCGTCTCCGTCGACCAGAAGAGATAGAACTCCTCCCGTAGCGCCTTCGGGGTGAGCTCGGGGGGGAGAAGTGCTCGCTCCTTGCGCAGCGCCTCAAGCCGCAGCGCCTCGGCCGACTTCGTACTCTTTCCGGTCTTCGGAGCCATGCCGGAAGCGATGGAAGAGGTTGGCGGCGGCGACGGCGACGGCGGCGGCCGGGGTGGAGCGCTGCTCTCTTTCGGCTTGGGAAGCGGAGGGGAGCGGCGGAGCTTTCTGAGGAAGGAACCGCAAGTGGCGAAGGTGGGGGAACGGCCCCTATTTCCTCTGCTTATAAAGAGGAGAGGCGAACGTTACGCCTTTCTTGATTAAAGAATTGCCCATGATCTCTCCCACGACGTCGCGTTTGACGCATGCCGTTACGGCAGGGCGCGGTGGATACGGGGTTAGATTTGGTATGGACCCAGGCCGCGAGTGCTCGTGCCCTGTTTTGGGCCTGGCCCAACAGCGCTCGGCACCGTGTGTGGCCCAGGCCCGGGGGCTCCTGTCGGTGTACTAAAGTAGGGGTACCTTAGTATCCCGAATTTGTGCACGGGCAGTCGCAGCACCCAGTGGCAGGGCTTGCCGGGCGTCCGCCAAGATCCTCCGTAGCTCATATCGATGCCCTTCAAGAACAAAGTGTTTTGACTGAGAAGACAAGACTCCGGCAAGAGTAGCTCACCGGGAAGGACAAGGCCCCGGCAAGAGGAGCTTGCCGGGAAGGCCAACCAGGGCACTACGAAGAACTTGTCGCGACGCGCCGTGCGTCCCGGCAGGGCCCGGCGAGCGGCAAGTTCTCGGGTGCGGCAAGACAACGACATCATGCAAGGCGCTTGCCGCGCGGTTACCATCTTGCGCCCACGCTCCAGCGCATTCGTCGACGTGTCGCCGCGAGACCATCCCAGGAGCACGTGGCGGGGCGCTGTGCAGCCAAGCGGTGCGAGGTGGCAAGTGGAGATGACGAGAAGGCCATCGTGGCGATCGGTGGCGCCCTTAACGGTCGTTTCCTGCACTGTTTGGGTGACCAGACATGCATTAAATGCCCTTGTCCCCTGCCGTCAAAGTTAGGTAGGGGGCACTGTAGATAGCGGTTGTACCAACCCCTCTTTTTACTTTTATACCCCTCTCTGCATTGCCACCTGTCGGTGACACCTTTTAGCCTATAAAAGGAGGCCCGTGCGCAACGTAGGAGGGGTTCGACTCCTTCGAAAACACAGAACGCTCACGCTCTTGAGCAAGAACACAATACAAACACAAAGTAGCAGTAGGAGTTTTATCTCTCCGGAGAGCTCCGAAGCTGGGTAAAATCCCTCGCGTGCTTCGCCTCGATCTGCTCTTCGTGCGCCCTCCGCTCCCTTGCCGGACCGAAAGGGGCCCTGCCCCATAGGTGTTCGTTTCCCACGACAATGTTCATGACTGTTGTCGCTCTCTAGTTGGTCGCTTCCCAGTCTCTTTCTAGCCTTCACCTGTACTAAGAGGGAATACTGCTTGTGCATCCAAACTCCATAAACCCCAAAGTTATTCCATATGAGTCCACCATACCTTCCTATATGCGGTATTTACCTGCTGTTCCAAGTAAATTTGTATGTGCCAAACTCCAAACCTTCAAATGAAATTCTGTTTCGTATGCTTGAACAACTCATGTATCAACTAGGCTTGTCTGTATCTTCCATGTTAGGCGGGTTATTCTCAAGAGAAGTGGACTCCGCTCCTCATTCACGAGAAAATGGCTGGTCACCGGGATGCCCAGTCCCATGCTCAAATCAAATCAAAATAATTGCAAACAAAACTCCCCCAGGATTGTTGTTAGTTGGAGGCACCTGTTGTTTTGGGCAAGCCATGGATTGATGCTTGTTGGTGGTGGGGGAGTATAAACTTTACCATTCTGTTTGGGAACCACCTATAATGTGTGTAGCATAGAAGATACCGAGATCTTTTGGTTGTTATGTTGACATTGAAAGTATACCGCACAAAATATTATTTATCTATATTTCAAAATCGAGCTCTGGCACCTCTACAAATCCCTGCTTCCCTCTGCGAAGGGCCTATCCATTTAATTTTATGTTGAGTCATCACCCTCTTATTAAAAAGCACCCGCTGGAGAGCACCACTGTCATTTGCATGCATTACTATTAATTTATATTGGGTATGACTATGACTGGATCTCTTTTACAATGAATTACAATGTTAGTCAGTCCTTGATCTTCAGAGGTGCTCTGCATTTATGTTTTGCGGTCTCAGAAAGGGCTAGCGAGATACCATCTTGTTATATCATATTATGATTGTTTTGAGAAAGTGTTGTCATCCGAGATTTATTATTATTGCTCGCTAGTTGATTATGCCATTCATATGAGCAAACATGAGACCTAAGTGTTATTGTGAATGTGTTTGCAACAACAAGAGCAAATAGAGTTTGTAAAAGTTTTTCTTTATCACTTTCAGTTTGTCAACTGAATTGCTTGAGGACAAGCAAAGGTTTAAGCTTGGGGAGTTTATACATCTCCGTCGTATCTACTTTTCCAAACACTTTTGACCTTGTTTTGGACTCTAACTTGCCTTATTTGAGTGGAACTAACCCGGAATGGCGTTGTTTTCAGCAGAACTGCCATGGTGTTATTTTTGTGCGGAAATAACAGTTCTCGGAATGTCCTGAAAATCCACGGAGCAACTTTTTGGATTTAATAAAAAATATTGGTGAAAGAATAAACATCAGGGGGCTCACACCCTGTCCACGAGGGTGGGGGCGCCCCCCCCCTAGGGCGCACCCCCTGCCTCGTGGGCCCCCTGAAGCTCCACCGACTTCAACTCCAACTCCATATATTCACGTTCACAGAGAAAAAAATCAGAGAGAAAGATTCATCGCGTTTTACGATACGGAGCTGCCGCCTAGCCTTAATCTCTCTCGGGAGGGTTGATCTGGAGTCCGTTCGAGGCTCCGGAGAGGGGGGTTCGTCGTCGTCATCATCAACCATCCTCCACCACCAATTTCATGATGCTCACCGCCGTGCGTGAGTAATTCCATCGTAGGCTTGCGGGACGGTGATGGGTTGGATGAGATTTACCATGTAATCAAGTTAGCTTTCTTAGGGTTTGATCCCTAGTATCCACTATGTTCTGAGATTGATGTTGCTATGACTTTGCTATGCTTAATGGTTGTCACTAGGGCCTGAGTGCCATGATTTCAGATCTGAATCTATTATGTTTTCATGAATATATGTGAGTTCTTGATCCTATCTTGCAAGTCTATAGTCACCTATTATGTGTTATGATCCGTTAACCCCGAAGTGACAATAATCGGGATACTTACCGGTGATGACCGTAGTTTGAGGAGTTCATGTATTCACTAAGTGTTAATGCTTTGGTCCGGTACTATATTAAAAGGAGTCCTTAATATCCCTTAGTTTCCAATAGGACCCCGCTGCCACGAGAGGGTAGGACAAAAGATGACATGCAAGTTCTTTTCCATAAGCACGTATGACTATATTCGGAATACATGCCTACATTACATTGATGAACTGGAGCTAGTTCTGTGTCACCCTATGTAATAACTATTACAGGAGGAATCGCATCCGACATAATTATCCATCACTGATCCAATGCCTACGAGCTTTTCACATATTGCTCTTTGCTTAGTTACTTTACCGTTGCCAATGTTACAATTACTACAAAACTGCTCTCACTTTTGCTCATATCACCGTTATTTCCATACTACTTTGCTACTAAATACTTTGCTGCAGATACTAAGTTATCCAGGTGTGGTTGAATTGACAACCCAACTGCTAATACTTGAGAATATTCTTTGGCTCCCCTTGTGTCGAATCAATAAATTTGGGTTGAATACTCTACCCTCGAAAACTGTTGTGATCCCCTATACTGCTGGGTTATCAGGGGATTCGGGGACCCGAATATACTTGGTTTTCAATATGGGGAGGGAAGTGTCAATGGTCGGTTCCTCAACGACCGCCATGAAGTGGGTGATTGGAGGGTGATTAATTTCCCTCTGGTCGGGCTTGAACCCGATCCGTTCATAGTCCGTTGAGACCCCCAGGGCGGCGATGCAGTCTAGCAGTTCGTTTAAAGATGAAACATCCGCTGGATCCAATTTTTCGAAGTACTTATGGCCAATGCGAGGACAGTGTTCGGCGTCCATGGGAGGAGTTGTAGGCTCGACAGCCGCACGGGCCCTTATGGTGAAACCGCCGAACCGAAGGGTCTGCCCCGAAGCCAGGCACCCACCGGAAGTGATATTGTTGTTGATGACTAGGCGAGCCATAGATCACTTTTTGCATACAGCACATTAGAGCTACGAATGAAAGCACCAATGTCAGTGTCAAAACCGGCAGATCTCGGGTGCCCAAGCTGTGCGTCTAAGGATCAATGGTAATAGGAAGCCAGGGGACACAGTGTTTACCCAGGTTCGGGCCCTCTTAAGGGAGGTAAAACCCTACTCCTGCTTGATTATATTCGACGAGTATGAAGATTACAATAGTTGATCTACCTCAAGATCGTAATGGCTAACCCTAGATGTCTAGCCTATGAGGATTCCAATGATGGTGAAGAAGGTGGCCCCTACAGGCTAACCCCTCCAGTTTATATACATAGTGGAGGGGTCTATGGTTTGTACAAGGTCGGTTTATCAGGGAAGGAAACTTTTGGACTCTATTCTTGCCATCCACGTAGTGAGAAGTCCCATCCGGAAACGGTAAATAATCTTCAGCTTGATCCTGCACGGCCCATACAATCCGTCCCATACTCCCAGGACGGACACTTGAGGACCCCCGAATCCAGGACTCCCTCACATGCTGCTCGCCAGCGTCCATGGTGACAAGCAAGGCAGCAACCTTGGTGGATGCAAAGATGCAGCAGGGGTGTGGAATACTGCTAAGGAGGCTGCGGTGGGGCGCGCGCAGGCATGCATGCTTGCATGTGCGGGCAGAAGCTTGCAGCCATGGCGGCAAAGTGCGGCCAGGCAGGAGGCAACGACCCAAGGGCGTGAGGCGAGGGGTGCGTGCGAGGTGCGGGTCGGGTGTGCTATGCATGGGTGCAGCAGCGGCAACGTGTGTGCAGACAAATGTTTTGTGTATCGAGGAGCACGAGCTCATGCTCAAGGTCACGGCCATGGCGGCGAAGTACGGGGAGGCAAGCTGCGGGGTGCTGCCTCTATGCTAGGGCGAAGAGGAGCGTGGTGTGCGCCTAGGAGCTCGTGCATGCAGGGACCGGAGCGGTTTGCAGCGGGGCGCACGAGCACAAGCTCGAACTCGAGGTCATCCGTGGCGGAACAACTTGAGGTTGCATGGATCAGTGACTATGATGATGGAAAGGAGGGCGGAAAGAGGTCAAGAGGTGCGGCTGCTAATAGAGGGGGTGCTGCTGGAGTTGTACGAGGTCGACGATGATCGGAGACGGCAGAAGGATGCGCTGGTCATCGGTGTTCATGAAGTAGAGGAGGCAGACGAAGAAGATGAAGACGTGGACAACAGCGTGCAGGCGATCCAGTCGAGCCACCCATCAGAATCAGTCGGGGACGGAGACAGGGTGCAGGAGGACATGTCGAAGACGAGCTTGAGGCCCTCCAGCCGTGAGAACAATGACGGGCATCGACGGTTTATTTTTCTGCTCTCGGTGGTGCTCTCTGTTCCCTGTTCTTGAAGAAGAAGGGAAAACAGAGGGGAGGAAAAAAGATGACGGCACAAGGAGGGTAGGAGGAGGGAGGAGGAAACCTTAGGGGTTGCTGCGGGGCTTTATAGGGGCGCGAGACATGCTGGCCTCAACGTCCGTGAGCTTAGGCTCACGGCGCCAGGCGCTCCTGTAGGCAGCGAGGGGAGACAGCGAGCAATGGAGCAGGTGGGCGTGAGGAAGAGGAGCTGGGCTGTCTAGGGAGAGAAACAGGTGGGCTGCGGGGTCTGCTGCTGGGCTGCGGGGTCTGCTGCTAGGCTGCGGGGTCTGCTGCTGGGCTGCTCTTCCTTTCCCTCCTCATTTCTTTTCTTTAATTCTTCAGACAGAATAACAAGAGCAGAAATGCACATGGAGATCTGGAAGGAAGTAGACTGAGACAGAAATAGATCTGAGATCCTGGATTTATGCACAATTTTAATAAAATGATTTGGACATTCTTAGAGATATAAAAATAATTCAAGTTTGAATTAAATTCAAACTTGAGCCATTTTTGAACCCAACCAAAACATTTTCAAATGAGCTGAAAGTTGGTAGAGAGGGTGTAGGCAATGTGCAGGATTTTTAGGGATGTCATTCGAATAAATGGCTAAAATTTGAAATAAAGGAAGAAAGAGATGGCATTTTCTTGGAGATGGATTTTTTTGAATAGTGAAGATGCAAACAGCAATGAAGATGAATATAAAGAGATCATACCATAACATACTCAAACAAAATGGAAATGCAACAAGAAGCAAGATGATCATGATGCATGATGCAACAAAAGACAAGGGCAACATCCATAATATCATTAGCATGCAACAAGGATGGAAAAATATAATCAATAATAAATATGATGCAAGAAGCAAAATGACAATGTAACTCAACATGATCATGGCATGCAACATAGTTGAATGAAATATGCAAAACTATTATGATAATGCAACAAACACAATAAACACGCGGCAGCAACAAAAATAAATGGAAGGCAACTGGAGCACCGATCTCAGGGTGTCACATGTACCTATGAATTGAATAATGCATTGGTTGTTTGAACCTGATGGATATGAATAAAGCTATAGCATACATTCGAATTCAAATCTAGTACAATTTGAAATAGTAGTAATTAAATTACGTTGAAATTATGCTCTCCAGGTCATTACGGCACACACGGTTGGTAAAACACAAATGTTTGCGATATACACCATAATCCGACACGGTTCACAAAGAGGAAACGTTGAAGCATGCACACAGTTGCCGTTTGCAAAGCGTGTGTGATGTCAAACAATATCACAAATGGTGCGGGCAAACTAAACATTTGTGATAGTTGCCTTATCGTAGACGATTCACAACCATGAACTATTTCTGATGTGGTAGGCATCGTAAACGTTGCACCACACAATAGCGTGTGTGATAGTTGTCATGTATGATGATGTTATGACGGCCCGACGTTTCATGATCTTGTCTGACACTCATACGACAATTAGCTAATCTTCTTAATTATTTATCGCATATGATTTGGGAAAAGTGAATGTGTGTGATTGTCTGCTTATCATACACGTTCTATAATCGTGAACCGTTTGTGATGGGCCGCACATCGTAAAAATAGCACCACAGAATTCCGACTGTGATGGCAATGCGAGGACAAACGAGTTGCAAGGATGGAGCCTCACTCACTTGGCAATGGTTCCAAATGCCATCGCAGAAAAGGGGTTAAAACCCGTTTGTATAGCACCTCATTGTACCAGTGGTGTGTGTTCTGCCCTCTATAGCATTCACTTATAGCTATGTCTTCAAGTTGCCATCTTCTGCACTTAGTGAATGTGATCGGACCCGTACCCCATATGTGCTTATCTCTCCTACTCTCTGTAAATCATTGGTATAGCGAGGTGCTATACAAATGGTTTTAACCCCTTTCCACGATGGCGTTCTGAACCATCACCTAGTGAGTGACTGCGATAAGGGGGTCCTTACCACACGACCCAGAAACCGTCGGGGATAGGCCCTCCTAGTACACACGCTCGGCAAAATGAGATCGTGTGCAACGGGCGAGCGAAAAAAATATGATTATACAAGCCCAATCGGTTCCGGTCATAAGTACATCCCACACAGTCAATCCCAAACAAACATTTCCGCTTGTTATGTACATTCCACACAGTCAATCCAAGGAATACATTTCCTTTCTTATGTACATCCCACACAGTCAATCCAGGGAAAGCGTTTACGTTCGTATGTACATCCCACACAGTAACATTTTCGTTCGTATGTACATCCCACACAGTTTTATGCATAGGCTCATGTGTGAGGTGTAACTATCACACGTGCTCTGCCTCGGTTAACCGTTTGCTTTTATTCAACTACATCACACACGATTTGATGAAGAAAACTGTGTGGCATTGGGCTATCCATCACAAGCACTTTTCCTGCTAGAACTGTTTGGAAAGTTCCATGACCCATTTAGCAGGTTTATTAGTTTACAATTAATAATTCCAGTATTAAACAAATTCACATTTCATATCGAACAGTTGTTTGCCAATTTCATATCAGGCACATAAATATATTTTAACATCACAGTACGATAGCTACCGAAAACAAAGACAAGATCTGACATATAGCTAGTTCAGCTTCATAAGAAAAATATTAGAACAATATATTCATTTCCCTAATCGAGATCATCCAGGCTTGCCTTATCCACCTCTGCTTTTTGTTCAGTAAGAACCTGTTTTGCACTGGACAACTGGGAAAGTGCCTCCACCTTTGCCAACACCATCTTAGCAAAGTCTGATTTAAAAAATCTGAGCTCATTCTCCACCTTCCTCTTTGTATCCTGCATCTTCTAATATTCTTCAGTGTTGACAACACTTTCTCTAGGCCTACCTTTGTTTTCTTCCTCATACATGCTCCAGAGCTTTGCTAGACACATCTTCAAAGACTCTGGCCACTCTTGATCAACCCACTCCAAGTAAGAACACTTCCGTTCATCCTATAATATTTAAAACTAGATCAGTAAAAATTGTAGGGGAAATGGGTTTATAGCAACATAGGAAATGACCAATACTTATTTTGAAAAACTGAAGAAACAGGTTAATTATGACATATCTTCTCAAAAAGATCAATGTGCAAATGAATTAATTGCTACTTAGACAACAAGAAACATTAGAAGCTATAATTAACTACAACAACGCTACTAGTTCTTACTCATGTACCATAAATAACAAATTGAACATTTTATGAGGAAGCTAAATATAACTGTAACATCATAGCGACAGTGTTTGGATGACTGCAAATTGATACTAACAGGTGTGTACATGCACAAATTTAGTAACATAGAACTAATAGCACTAAGGTCGTCCACTATGTATGCCAAAACCGGTGTAAAGACAACTGTTGCTAATTTCGCATCGGTCCCCTACACTGGCGAGCCAATGCAGCAGAAAAAAATCAGGGACTCGGACTCAGGAGCACCTAGTTGCTCTGATGCCTAGTTCCTTCATGCCATAAAGATTTAGTATTTTACTGCTTGGCTGCTCGGATGTGTGGACCAAAGTTGGATGCACAAACTGCTGAAGCAGTGTCAAATAATTTTCTAATGGCACCATTGATGAGATGGAAACATTTTTAGATACTAGGTATGAACTGTGACACTGTCTTAGGATGCGTTTGGTTGAAGGTGTGGTATGAATGGATTGGGACCGTGACAGTGTTCGAATCACATCTAACCGTCATTTTTAACAACGAAAGTGGGGCTAGCCTTCTTTGCACATGCCAGAAACTTCCTCCCACTGTCCACAGATTCAAATGCAACTAGCTTCACGCATGGAGATTGATGGTGACAACGAGCAGATAGATCTTCAGCCACCCCGCTCCATTCGTTGCAATTGATGGTCCTAGGGAGCTACAAGATGAAGAAATGACTCAAATCGACCGCCGGGTTAAAATCCTTCATTCCAAGTCATAGCTCGAGAGAGAGAGAGGAGAGGCATACCCGGGTGGTGAAGGAGTCATCAGAGGAGGAGGAACCGGTGGAGAGATCATTGAAGAAGGCCATGGCGACCCCGGCGGTAGGATGCGAGACGACGAGAACGAGGAAGAGGCTATAGCTTAGGAAGGAAGGAAGGAAGGAAGGAAGGAAGGAGGAAATAGGGGAAATGTGACTTGTGGTCGGCGAGAAAACGGGGTGGGGAAGGGGGGCAGGGGTAGATATTTCAGCGGTAGACCAAAAAAAATTTAATGTGAAGGGAAACTTTGCACACGGTGCCGTCGGCCACCATTCACTTTGAACGATTGTGTGCATGGCACACGATTCTTCTGTTTTACGCGCATGGGATGAGTTTGATAATTCAAGTTTTGGTGGAAATTTCCCTGCGAACTATCCTCATCCACATCATTGCATAATTTAATATCGCTTGCTAATTTGGGCACACAAAAGAGCGTACAGCACACAGACCACACTTAATGAATCGAGAAATTTTACTAATTAAACAGAGCCAATTGACCTAAACATTGCTCTAACAAAAGACAAGCATTAAAAACAAAGCCTAAGTACGCATAGTTTTAACAAAGCCGTTGTCGCACCGGCCTATGCATCGCCGGCGTGAGATGAGACGTCGATGAATTGTCTTGGCGATATGCCGCCATTGGTGGACTCCACGTCCCCCCTGCTGAAGTCGACCGCGTCCTCATCCTCGTCCTCGTCCTCAGCGCCGCCCTCAAGGTTGTAGTACTCGTAGTAGTGGCCGCGAAAGATCTCACGTTGGTACTCCATCGCCGATTCCTCAACGGACAGACCCTTCTCTACCTCAACCTCAGCCACGCGCAACTCCTCCTCCCAGCGCTCCTCGATCTTTGCTACCTCCTGCATCTCCAGCTCCAGCTCGGCGATCTCATGACCTAGCAGGTGCTCCATGGCCGCCACCACCTTTTCGAACGTGGGATCCATGCTGGATTCCGAGGTGGCCTGGAATATCTTGGCATGTGCGTCCTCGATCTTGGCGTGGATGGCCTCGACCCAGGCCAAGGTGACATCGGCGGCACAGACGGCAGCTCGAGTGCTCTCGACGTTTGTAGCCGTCGTCGTAGCAGCATTTGCAGCCGTCTCGGCTGCTGCAGCTGCCATGTCGGCTGTCGCAGACGCCCTCTCGGCGGATGCGGTCGCGCTCAATGTGGATGCGACGGCACTCTCGGTGCAGGTGGCGGGGCTTGGGGAGGACGCAGCCACCGTGCGGGCGTTCGCGAAGCGTTTCCATGGTGTCATCTTTGCAAGAAGGGGTTTCGGGAACGGGGATCGAGATTCGGGGGTTTGGGGGTTGCCGGCACTGGAGCAAACGAGCCGACGAAGCTTAAGGAGGAAGACTTAAATAGACCCATGAATTTTCATCGCAAACGGTTCCTACAAAAAAATGTGTGTGATGTTGTTGATATTTTTTATTAGCTGTGAAAGACGAATTTGGAGTAAAGTGGCAACGGATGGTGTTTTAAATGTACGAGAAAATTTGTAGTACTAATACAATTGTCATGTCAAATTCCCGAAAACTTCAGGGTCATTTGACCTTTTAAGACATTTAATTGATTTTCTAGCCATTTAAAGACCGTAATTCAAATTTGAACTACATGTACATGCAATAGCTAACCACGACGGTTTGAAAAGTCATATTTTGTGTAACTGTGTGCGAGTTAATTCCATGTGCAGTAAATTGGAAGGAATTTTCAAACATATTAGCCTCACGCCCTGGACACATGCATAGAGTGCCATGGCAATTAAATTCCAAAAAATTAATAAAAAGATCAGAAACACATGAAACCTTGCTTGATGTAATGTCATACCACCAAGATGATGTGGTAAAAATTTTGGCATGTTTGACGAAAGTTTGGACACCCACCCCTCACAAACCGGAGCAACTCACTAGAAGGCTCGTAATTCCGAGAGGGAACAATGCATGTTTGATGACGAACGGGAGATAGCTTCCTCTTACGGCCTTCAAAATTTTTCTACATTTAACATGCACTAGTACAACTGTCATGTGAAAATTTGGAAAATTTTAGGGGTCATTTGTCCTTTTAAAGACATTTAAGTGATTTTCTAGCCATTTAATGACCGTGATTCGAATTAGAAGTACATGTACATGCACCGGCTAACCATAATGGTTTGAAAAATCATATTTGTGTACTTGTGTGCAAGTTAATTCCATGTGCAGTAAATTAGAAGGAATTTTCAAACATATTGGTCTCACGGCAGGGACACATGCATGGAGTGCCATGGCATTTTAATTCCAAAAAATTAAAAATGATAAGAAAAACATGAAACCTTGCTCGACCTAATGTCATGCCACCAAGATGATGTGGTAAAAAAAATTGGCATGTTTGACGAAAGTTTGGACACATACCCCTCACAAACCGGAGCAACTCACTAGAAGGCTTGTGGTTCCGAGAGGGAAGAATGCATGTTTGATGATGAACGGGAGATAGCTTCCTCTTACGGCCTTCAATTTTTTTTCTACATTTAACGTGCACTAATACAACTGTCATGTGAAAATTTGGAAAATTTCAGGGGTCATTTGACCATTTGAAGACATTTAAGTGATTTTCTAGCCATTTAATGACCGTAATTCGAATTAGAAGTACATGTACATGCACCGGCTAACCATAACGGTTTGAAAAATCATATTTGTGTACTTGTGTGCAAGTTAATTCCATGTGTAGTAAATTAGAAGGAATTTTCAAACATATTGGTCTCACGGCATGGACACATGCATGGAGTGCCATGGCATTTTAATTCCAAAAAAGTTAAAGATGATCAGAAAAATATGAAACCTTGCTTGATGTAATGTTAGGCCACCAAGATGATGTGGTAAAAAATTGGCCTGTTTGACGAAAGTTTGGACACATACCCCTCACAAACCATAGCAACTCTAGAAAGCTCGTGTTTCCGAGAGGGAACAATGTATGTTTGATGACGACCATGAGATAGCTTCCTCTTATGGCCTTCAAATTTTTTCTACATTTAACATGCACTAATACAACCGTCATGTGAAAATTTGGAAAATTCTGGGGGTCATTTGACCTTTTAAAGACATTTAAGTGATTTTCTAGCCATTTACTGACCATAATACAAATTTGAACTACATCTACATGCAACGGCTAACCATAGCGGTTTGAAAAGTCATATTTTGTGTACTTGTGTGCGAGTTAATTCCATGTGCAGTAAATTGGAAGGAATTTTCAAACATATTGGTGTCACGATTTTGACACACATGCATGGAGCGCCATGCCATTCAAATTCCAAAAAATAAAAAAATTATCAGAAACACATGAAACCTGGCTAGAACCAATGTCATGCCACTAAGATGATGTGGTAAAATAATTGGCCTATTTGACGAAAGTTTGGACACACACACCTCACAAACCGAAGCAACTCACTAGAAGGCTCGTGGTTTCGAGAGGGAACAATGCATGTTTGATGACGAACGAGTGATAGCTTCCTCTTATGGGCTTCAAAAAATTTCTACAGTTAACATGCACTAATAAAACTGTCATGTCAAAATTTGGAAAATTTCAGGGTCATTTGACCTTTTTAAGACATTTAAGTGATTTTCTAGCCATTTAATGACCCTAATCGAAATTTGAACTACATCTACGTGCAGCGGCTAACCATAACGCTTTGAAAAAATATTAGTGTACTTGTGTGCAAGTTAATTCCATGTGTAGTAAATTGGAACAAATTTTCAAACATATTGGTTTTACGGCTGGGACACATGCATGGAGTGCCATGGCATTTAAATTCCAAAAAATTAAAAAAATCATCAGACGGTGTAAATATCTGGTGTTCAAAAAAGAAAATGTAAAGATCTGGCAAGACAACAGGGCCCCACATGATTGGCACTCTTCGCGGGTTATTAATCAGACACGGTTCTGTATTGGAAACCGTCAGCTATTAAGTTCACATACGGATTTTGCTGCGGGAATCATGTGTAATTCAAACTACAGTACTCGTAAATTCGGGCAACCGGCCTATGTACTGTTCCCGTCGATCTAGATTCCGGCCGCTAATAAATAATACCTTTGCTCACATCGTCCCACCTGCATTCTCATCTACATCCTTCCCTCGCTCGCCCTCTCTATCTATCTATCTCTCTCTCTCAAATCTCGGCCATGGTGACGCCGATCTGCCCACGCGCCGACGAGGAGGCGCCGTCCCCCGAGGATGCTCAGTCGAAGAGCAGCGATGAGGAGGACCCCTATGCACCATCGGACGAGGTTGCGCTGGACCCCCCAACTTTGGAGTGGTTTTGGGGCCAGTACAGTCATTTTCTATGGCAGTCGCTGCCACCGACTAAGAAAGCCAGGCAAGTGGCGTTCAAGAAGGAGATGGCGGAGGAGGAAGCTAGGTACCAGGAGGCCTGTGAAGCCCGTGAGGCCGCCTGGAAAAAGGAGGCGGTGGAGCTTTGGGGGCGGGCGCATCGTCGTGCAGAGGAGGTGTACGAAGACAGGTACTTCGCGAGGAAGGTCAAAGGCGCCTCATCGCTGCGTGGAGGTGGGCCGATAAGCTCTAGCGTGCCACCGATGAGGAGCTCCGATGGGCACCCAATGAAATGGCAAGATCCTTCACGCTCGTCCCAGCAAGAGGCAGATAGGTACGTCAAGCATTGTGAGGTAGAGGAGGTGCAGTTCTGTCTCTGCGCTGGGAGGACGTCGCGCACAAGGGAGCTATTGGCGAGGGGCTGCCAAAATACTGCCCCCTAGAGGGATTATTAGTTTTAGTATTGTTCGTTTTCAGTTTTATGCTTTGTACCTAGTCATTAAGTATCATCACGTATATGTGATGATATTATATATATATTGTGATGAACTAATGGACATTTAATATTTATATATATATATACATATATATTATGAATTCCATTTTCTATCTATTTTTGTATACTAATTTGTATCTAGCTGTTATCTTCCACATATACAGAATGAAAAGCATATATACACACATTGAAACAGAACATATAAGAACAGAAAACAGAGTACACACATTGAAACAGAGCAATATTATGATTGTTGTGCATACATAGCGGTCCACATCGAAACGACTCAACAAAATAAAATGCGTCCATGAGACCATGACCAACAGCCCTTGCCTACGGTAGCTCTTGGCTCTTCCTGAACTCGTGCAGGCGTTCGTCCAAGCGGTCGACACGCTCGCGGTACATCTAGAGTGTGTTCTCGAGCTCCAAGTTGGCTATTTCATCGGAGATCACCAGTTCAGTGATGTGACGGCCATGTTCCTCTACTGCGCCCAGGTGGACACCTAGGCCAAGGAGATGGTCGAGCCTAGCGACTAGCACACTGGCATCGAGCGGGCCGCGGACAAGGCGAATGGCGCGACCCATGCGAATGGCGCAGTGGGCATCCGGTGGAAGTACGGCGTGGCCAGCCTCTAATGCAAGTATTGCACAGAGGGCCTCTGCCCACTCGTGGCAAGGAATGGGGGTACTGACGGGACGTGTACCCAACTGTGATGCCCTGTCGATAGTAGGCAAGCGCCGATGGATCCACTCTTGCTGTGCAGCGCGCCGCGAGTATCGCTCTGCGGTGCTCCAACGGTCTTGCCGTGCGGCGAGCCACAGCCTATCAGCACTAACGCGCCTAGCTTGCTCTGCGGCGCGCCATCGATCATGTTGTGTGGCGAGCTGCAGCCTCTCAGCGCTGACATGCCTATCTTGATCCGCGGCGCTGAAGCGCCATGCGCCAAGGGTCTACTCAATCCTGGCGATGACGTGCATCACGGTGTCATCCATCACGTTGCCAGGGAGCACCTCAGCCTCTATGGGCATGGCGCCTTCTCATTTTCCTCGTCGATGAGGTTGATCACAGAGGCGGCGCTTTGGTGGTTTGGCATGCTTGGAAAAGGTGGATGTGCTATAGGTTGTGCTTGTTGCCTCTGTGCGTCGCACGCCGCCTAGGTTTACGCGCAATATTGTTGGGTGGCAGGAAACCGGTGAGGAAATGGCGGGAAACGGTGGCGCGTTCAAATAACGCCATCAATTAATGTAAATTTAGCATAGAAGGAACATCGAACTAGCACAAGAAGTAGATGATGATCAGACGATCATCTAGCCTAGTTAATTATGCGTGTAATAGTTTACTTTGTTGTGTGGAAATGTAATGTGTATACTAACCACCTCTGTAATTGGATGTTTGCCGCGTATTACACACATCTTGTTTATGTGAAACGTTTTTGTTCTCTTGGCTCAACACAAACAGTTTATCGGAATGAACTGTATGCCCTCCATTACACACACCTTCATCTTGCTGAACTATTTCTGTTGCGTTGCCTAATCAAAAACAGTACATCAGAGTGAACTGTATGCCGTATATCACACACACCGTGATCTGGCAGACCGTTTCTTTTATGTTGCCTAATCACAAACAGTTCATCCGAGTGAACTGTATGACGTATATCGCACACGCTTTCATCTGGCTTCCTGTTTCTTTTGTTCTGGCACATCACAAACGGTTAATTGAACTGAATCGTATGCCCCGCATCACACACACAACTAAAATCTGAACTGAATTTGATCTATCCTTCATCGCAAAGGTTTTGCATCTTTTTGACTGTTTTTTTACATCACCATTTGCGATTAATGCATCACACACAGTTTTGTCAAAGGGTCTCTGATCGTAGTGTCACGTTAGCAGCATCCTGCAGTAGTGAATCTTCATATGCGTTCCATTAACACGTGTCGATTGTCTTCACTATGTCCTTGTCAGTCAAAGATTAAGAGACAAACATTTAAGATGATTTTAATATCCTTATCTTTTTGCCTAAATCTAGAGAAGCCGGAATGACCACCAAACAAACCGGGCGCGTGTGGGGTCGTGGCACAACATTTAAGTTGTTGCATGTGTGCCACATGTAGCTCAGATGTGAACCGCCAGGGGTAGCTGAGTAATACACTTTGTCGTTCCCTTCCTTATAAATACCAAGTCCCCTGCGGTCATTAAATCTTACTCCCCTTGCTGTCTCTCTCAAAACCCTAGTGTCATCGCTAGCTTCCGTCGTCGCTGAAGACGAAGCGCTTCGCTGCTGCGACTTCTCCATCGTCGTCATCATGCCGGTCGCGGTCTTCTTCCTCCAGCCGCTGCTTTAGGTGTCTTCCGCTGCCAAGTTAGGATGCGGGAGATTGGACTGCTCGGCCTCCATCCCCAACTCGTCTAGAAGTTCTCAACTATTTTTCAGCGGTAAATAAAAGCCTATTTTTACTGCTCCTTTGATCCATTAAACTTTCTATATCTTCAGAAAGTTGTTTGTTCACTTCTAAATCTGGATCTTCCATGCTCTACATCTCATAACTTGCAAGTACCTTCACTTATGCTTCACAACTAGTTTGATTCCTCACTTGTACCTATTCAAGGATTCGTACAAATCTGGAACCAACTCATATAGATAAGTGAATGTCTTTGCACTATGTGGTCAATATCTTCAAACTGATTTATCTTCAAAATCCTCTGAGAATGCATATAACCTCTTCCCCTTCCCTCACATCTCTAATGCTGTCACATGTACATGTCCATGGGAGAGTCTCTTGGTTCTCATAGTCTGGATTCATTTTAGAATTCTTACAGCATCACACTGAATCTCCTGAAGCCAGCTCTTGTCTGACCAGCAAAGCAAAGATATCTCTCTTGTGAAGCCTATCAGTCTTGTGAAGCCAATGGCCAGTAGCAAATCTGCAAAGAAAGGTGGCAGACAGTGTTGCGATAACACTGCAAAGGACCTGCCACCAGATCTCCATCAAATGTACAAGTCTAATCCTGAAGAAAGCTATGGTGAGTGTAAATCTCATGTCCAAGGGATTCACAGATACTAGGCGGAACTGTGGTTTCTGTACCACTTTGTGACTCCTGAATACGCTGACAAGAATGTCGTGAGACCACCTTGGGCTGACATTGTGTACTGCAAGCTTCGCCCCAAGACCAAAGCCAAAGCCATACATAGAGGCTTCTTTCCTTGTATGGTCAGAGGGCTAATGCCTCGGGATGCCGACCCATCCAGTCTTTGATGATGTCGTGAAGATGATCTGTTTGAAGCCAATCTCTAGTTTGCTAAAACATCAATTGTCCACAATGAAAAGGACTTTGGGATTGACTTCAACCCAGGTCCAGCTGCACTGAGGCCCAATGGCAGTCGTGAGGCCGAACCAAATCTCATTGGCCCATTCGATGACTTCGACTCATTTCTGGCACACTGTGCTGCGCAGAGAGCCAGCGTTGAAGATGTTGTTGAAGAAGAGGAACGGACTGCTGCTCCAGAGCCCTTGAAGCCAATCAAGAAAGCAAAGGCTTCAAAGCCTACAGCAGCTCCAAAAGCTTCAAGAGTGAAGCCATTAAAGATTGCACCTCCTGGATCGAGTGTGCATTCTGAAGACTTGTCCCACACTTCTGTGAGGAAGAAGAAGATCTTAGGGCAAGGTCTTACTCCTACAAGCATCCCGCGCAATGAAGAGGGTATTATAGATCTGTCAAGTGATGAAGATCTTGAGATGATGCCCTTGAGCTGCTGATCAAGAGCAAGCAGGAGGCAGAAATCTTCAGAGATTTGCCTCTGTTAGATGTTGACATTCTGAACAGTTTCATTGATGAATGGTTTGAAGACACGTCTCTCACCATTGATGGTCTGCAGCTGCCTGTAGACATTAGTGTCACATTCCAGGGTTGCATCGCCAAAGAACTTGTTATGGCTCAGAAGGTTGTTGAGCAGAAGAACAAGATTTATCATGACAAAACTCTCTTCAAGAAGCACATGGCCAATCTCAGTGTCACTAATGTTCAAAACTTTAGATAATGATGGTTGACCTGAAAACTAAGTTCCATAAGCATCATGATGAAGCCAAAGGCTCCCAAGAACGCCTAAAGTACTATGCTGAAAAATGTGTTTAGGCTCACAATGAAGTCGTGAAGAGAAAGTCACTTGGATGCCCTGGCATTGATCCAAGGCTGGCAGCCAAGAAGAAGAAGCCATCTGAAGCCAAAGCTGAGGCTCCAAGGCAAGATAGTCCTAGCATTGTCTTCCCTGTTAGCATGACGGGCTTGAAGCCTAAAGTTCCATCAACTACTTCTGAAAGGAAGAAGACAAAGTAGGCAGAGGCTGAAGCCAAGAAGCGCAAGCATCAACAAGCCTCTGATGCTGCTTCATCTCAGAAAAAGCTGAAGACAAAGCCTTCAAAGCCTTCAAGAAGGGCACAAGCACAAACAGCTTCATCCGCTCCTCCGGAGCCACTGCTTGTGACACCCTTGTCTGTCGCCTTACCAGCCTCCTCCAACCGTGAACGTCGTCTTGTTGTGCATGAGCCTGCTCCCACAAAGGCCCATGACATTGAAGAGATCCCAGCTCCTGACACCATCGCAGCTGAAGACATTGGTCGTGAAGACAATGTTGATGATGAAGTCCTTTGAAGGAAATATGCCCTAGAAGCAATAATAAAGTTGTTGCTTTAAATTCCTTATTCATGATAAAGGTTTATTATTCATGCTAGAATTGTATTGATCGGAAACTTAAATACATGTGTGAATACATAAACAAACACCGTGCCCCTAGTAAGCCTCTACTAGACTAGCTCGTTGAACAAAGATGGTTAAGGTTTCCTAATCATGGACATGATTTATCATTTGATAACGGGATCACATCATTAGAAGAATGATGTGATGGAAATGACCCATCTGTTAGCTTAGCGTAATGATCATTCAGTTTTATTGCTATTGCTTTCTTCATGTCAAATACAAATTCCTTCGACTATGAGATTATGCAACTCCCGGATACCAGAGGAATGCTTTGTGTGTTATAAAACGTCACAATGTAACTGGGTGATTATAAAGATGCTCTACAGGTATCTCCGAAGGTGTATGTTGAGTTGGCATAGATCAAGATTAGGATTTGTCACTCCGAGTATCGGAGAGGTATCTCTGGGCCCTCTCGGTAAGACACATCATAAGCTTCCAAGAAAACGACTAAGGAGTTAGTCACGAGACGATGTATTATGGAACGAGTAAAGAGACTTGCTGGTCACGAGATTGAACTAGGTATGAAGATATCGACGATCGAATCTCGGGCAAGTAACATACCGATGGACAAAGGGAATTACGTATGTTGTCATAACGGCTCGACCGATAAAGACCTTCGTACAATATGTAGGAACCAATATGAGCATCCAGGTTCTACTATTGGTTATTGACTGGAGACGTGTCTCGGTCATGTCTACATAGTTCTTGAACTCGTAGGGTCCGCACGCTTAACGTTGGATGACAATATAGTATTATATGAGTTATGTGATTTGGTGACCAAATGTTGTTCGGAGTCCTGAAATGAGATGACGGACATGACGAGGAGTCTCAAAATGGTCGATAGGTAAAAATTGATATATATATATATATATATATATACACACACATATATATATATAGGACGATGGTATTCGGACACCGGAAGTGTCCAGAGGGTACCGGGTACATATCGGGTCACCGGAAGGGGTTCCAGGCACCCCCGGCAAAAGATATGGGCCTTATGGGCCAAGAGGGGAAACACACCAGCCACAAGGGGCTGGTGCGCCCCCCATATGGTCCGGCCAAGGTGGAGAAGGAAAGGGGAAGGAGGAATGGAAATAAAGGGAATAGGATTCCCCCTTCCTTCCCCTTCCCCCCTCTTTCCTTCCCCCTCCGACTAATATGGCAGGGGAGGGCCGCCACTTGGGAACACCCCAAGTAGGACTCGGCCTACTCGGGGCGCCCTCCTGGCTGCTCCCTCCTCCCCTCCACCTATATATATGTGGGAGGGGGCGCCTAGCACATCCAGACAATTGCCTAGCCGTGTGTGGCGCCCCCCTCCACCGTTTACTCCCCCGGTCATATTTTCGCAGTGCTTAGGCGAAGCCCTACGGATATCACTTCACCATCACCATCACCATGCCGTCATGCTGACGTAACTCATCTACTACCTCGACGTCTTGCTGGATCGAGAAGGCGAGGGATGTCACCGAGTTGAACGTGTGCAGAACTCGGAGGTGTCGTACGTTCGTACTCGGTCGGTGGAGCGCGAAGAAAGTTCAACCATCAACTGCGTTATGAAACGTTTCTACTTAGGGTCCACGAGGGTACGTAGACACACCTCCCCCTCATTGCTATGCATCTCCATGGATAGATCATTGCGTGTGCGTAGAAAATTTTTGTTTTTCCATGCAACGTTTCCCAACAGTGGCATCATGAGCCAGGTCTATGCGTAGATGATATGCACGAGTAGAACACAAAGAGTTGTGGGAGGTGATAGTCATACTTCTTACCACCAACGTATTATTTTTATTCAGAGGTATTGTAAGATGAAACGGCCCGGACCAACCTTACATGTCCACGGACATGAGACCGGTTCCACCGACAGACATGCAACTAGTTTTGCATAAAGGTGGTTGGTGCGTGTCTGTTTCTCCTACTTTAGTTGAATCGAATTTAACTACGGGCGGTCCTTGAAGAAGGTTAAAATAGCAAACTTGAAGAAACACCATTGTGGTTTTATGCATAGGTAAGAACGGTTCTTACTAGAAGCTCGTAGTAGCCACGTAAAACTTGTAACAACAAAGTAGAGGACGTCGAACTTGTTTTTGCAGGGCATGTTGTGATGTGATATGGTCAAGACATGATGTGATATACGTTATTGTATGAGATGATCATGTTTTGTAAAAGTTATCTGCAACTGGTAGGAGCCGTATGGTTGTCTCTATATTGCATGAAATTCAAATGCCATGTAATTGCTTTACTTTATCACCATACTCTAGCGATAGTTGTAGAAGCAATAGTTGGCGAGACGACCATGACGCAGCGATGGAGATCAAGGTGTCGAGCTGGTCACGATGGAGATCATGACGATGCTTTGGAGATGGAGATCAAAAGCACAAGATGATGATGGTCATATCATGTCACATATTTTGATTGCATGTGATGTTTATCTTTTATGCATCTTATTTTGCTTAGTACGATGGTAGCATTATAAGATGATCCCTTCACTAAATTTCAAAGTATAAGTGTTCTCCATAAGTATGCACCGTTGTGACAGTTCATCATGTTGAGACACCACGTGATGATTGGGTGTGATAGACTCTACGTTCACATACAACGGGTGCAAGACAATTTTGCACATGCGGAATACTCGGGTTAAACTTGATGAGCCTAGCATGTACAGACATGGCCTCGGAACACTGGAGACCGAAAGGTTGAACGTGAATCATATAGTAGATATGATCAACATGGAGATGCTCACTGGAGCCAAAAAAGAAAGGACATGAGGAGGTGGCTAAGGTGTCCAAAGCCACTGAAGAGGAGGCCCACAACATCAAAAAATAAAGATGATCATGACTTTTAGTTATCTCCAAACTACTAGAAAGCTCTTTTGTACTGCTATGCGGGTTATCTGTTCCACATATGTTGCTATGTTGCATATCAAACAGTGTAATGCTATGGATGTTTGCCCAGTGTGGCCTCTTTTGCATGCTGATCCTTTTCTGGACTGTTATGAAAGTTGGACTGATGTCCCTATTGAAAGCAATGGTTATGATAAGTTGCACTCTGTTTGTAATACCACTTCACTTTGCTTCCACTGTGTTGTTGTTGCTGTGGCTTGCCTAGGTGCCCTTGAGATTTTACTCAGTTGGTGCAGTTGCCTTACTGCTGATCTGCTATTCAGAAATCCAACACCCTGTGACATTTACCAAAGGATGGTCTTTGGTACTAGAACTAGAACTCTTTTGTTGTATTATGAATAATAACAGATCTTGGAACATTTTAAACTGGAATGTTGGAGGGATTAATTCTTCAGAAAAGTGGCTGGCAATTAGACAGAAAGTGGAAGAAAGTGCAGCAGGGATCCTTTGCATCCAAGAAACAAAAAGAGATTCTTTTGACCTGGCATATATACAGAACTTTTGTCCTCAAAGATTTAATAATTTGAATTTCTACCTTCCATTGGGGCTTCTGGAGGGATTCTAACTTCTTGGAATGGAGCTTTGTTCTCAGGTGAAATGATCTTTCAAAATAAGTTCTCATTGTCAATTCAATTTACTTGCAGTACTTCTTCCAAGACCTGGATTCTCACAAACATTTATGGTCCTTGCAACCATGAGGATAAGGTTGAATTTGTTGATTGGTTTGGTAATATTCAAATGCCCATTGATGTAGACTGGATTATCATGGGAGATTTCAACTTCATAAGGTCACCTGAGGACAGAAACAAACCTGGTGGAGATGTTAATGAGATGCTATTGTTTAATGAAGCTATAAGCCATCTCGCGCTCATTGAACTTCCCTTGAAAGGAAGGCAGTACAGTTGGAGCAACATGCAAGACAACCCATTGCTTGAAAAATTGGACTAGTTTTTTACTTCAGCTGCTTGGATGACTAGTTATCCTGACTCCACAACTCTGCCTCTGGCAAAACCAATTTCAGATCATTTGACCTGCATGATTAAAATTGGCACATCAATTCCAAAATCAAAGGTCTTCAGATTTGAAAACTGCTGGCTCAAGCATAGCTCATTTAAACAGGTGGTGCAGGCTGCATGGAACATCCCAGTGGGTTTTTCAGATCATGCGAAAAGGATTAATGCTAAGTTGAAAAATCTAAGAAGAGCTTTAAAGTTATGGGTTAAAAGTCTGTCTTGTTTGAGGAAACAAATTGAAGAACTGAATGAATGCATCTTCTTATGGGACTTTATTGAGGAATTCAGAAACTTGTAAGTGTTTGAAAACAATTGTAGAGCAATCCTTAAGGATACTCTACTAACAGTGCTCAACAGCCAGAAAATTTATTGGAAGCAAAGGGGCAAGATCAAAGGAGTAAAACTTGGGGATGAGAATACAAAAACTTTCCATACAAAAGCTACAATCAATCATAGGCATAATAAGATTACAATGCTCATCAATGAGGATCATGTTGAGGTCACTGATCATGATGGAAAAGCAGCCATTTTGTGGGAGGCTTTTAGAAAGAGACTGGGGCAATCTACTGGGCACACAATGCATTTTGACTTACATGACCTTTATGATCAACAAGTAGACCCTCAAGTGTTCTTGGAGTTGGAAACACCTTTTACTCAAGAAGAAATTGATGATGTAGTTAAAAACTTGCCAACTAATAAATCTCCAGGTCCTGATGGTTTTAACAATGAGTTTATCAGAAATTGTTTGGATATTATAAAGGAAGATATTACTGATCTCATCATGGCTTTTCATGCTGGTGCTATTGATTGGAGAGTATAAACACCTCTTATATCACTCTGATCCCCCAAAAAAGAAGTTCCAATGACTCCAAATGACTTTAGGCCTATTTCATTGCTCAATTGTGTACTTAAAATCATCATGAAATTGTTGGCCAATAGATTGCAGAGAGTTATCTTACAAATGGTGCACATTAACCAGTATGGCTTCCTTAAAGACAGAGTGATTCAAGATTGTTTAGGCTGGACATATGAGTACATCCATTAATGCCATAAATCAAAGGAGGAGATGTTAGTTATCAAGTTGGACTTTGAAAAAGCTTTTGACACTATTGAACATCAAGCAATCATTGACATCTTTAGAGCAAAGGGTTTTGTTGAGAAGTGGATTTCTTGGATGCAATTATTATTCTCATCTGCATCTTCTTCTGTACTTCTAAATGGTGTGCCAGGGAAGAAATTTTACATCAAAAGAGGGGTAAGACAGGGGGATCCATACTCCCCACTAATTTTTGTGTTGGCTGCAGATCTTCTGCAATCCATACTAAACAAAGCCATGAGATTGAATCTAATCACATCCCCACTGTAAATCAATTCCTGTCCTGACTTCCCAATAGTCCAATATGCTAATGACACTCTGGTTATTATGCAAGCTGATGCAAGACAACTCATTTGTCTCAAAGCTTTACTAAACACTTTTGCAGCATCAACTGGTCTTAAGGTAAATTATGCCAAATCAATATTGGTGCCAGTCAATATTGCAGAAGAAAGAGTAGATCTTTTTACAAACACTCTTCAGTGTGCTAGAGGGCAATTTCCATTCACTTATCTAGGACTGCCATTGGGAATTTACAAGCCAACTGTGGAGCAATGCTTACCTTTGGTTAACAGGATAGCAAAAGGACTGGCAGGGATTTCATCTTTCATGACATAGGCAGGAAGGCTACTCCTGGTTAAATCAGTGCTTACATCTCTGTGAGTATTCTTCATGACCTGCTTGGACATTCCAATCACAATTAAGAAACAGGTTATAAAATATTTGAGACAATGTCTTTGGAGAAGTCCTGATATGGAAGACAAAAGACCTGCAATGGTTGCATGGCACACTGTTTGCAGGCCAAAGAACCAAGGAGGTCTTGGAGTTCTAGACATATAACCCACAACAGAACCTTGCTCACGAAAAATCTACACAAATTCTTCAACAGACATGATGTACCATGGGTAAAACTGATTTGGGAAACCTATTACAGTGATGGAAAACTTCTTGGAGACACTATGATTGGTTCCTTCTGGTGGAAATCAAATTTGGCACTCATTGATCAGTTCAAATCAATTGCAAGATGTACTGTGGGTGATGGAAAAAGTGCATTATTCTGGGATGATTTATGGCACCAAATAGTACTAAAGCAAAAGTTCCATCACTTGCATTCTTTTGTCAAAAACCCTGCAATAAATGTCAATCAGGTGGTTCATACTGAATATCTACAAGACATGCTCCATCTGCCACTGACAACATAGCCTTATGAGGAGTTCATACAAATGGAAGACATTTGCATTTCACTGAGACAATCTGAATTCATAGATGCTTTGGATACTTGGAGTTACATCTGGGGGAATGAATTTTACTCTTCCATTAAAGCATACAATGTGTTGATTGGATACAAGCAAACACCACCTCACTTCAACTGGATTTGGAAGAGCACTTGTCAGCCTAATCACAAAGTTTTCTTCTGGATGTTGTTACATGACAGAGTCAACACAAGAAACCTGTTAAGAAGGAAAAACTTTGAGCTTGATGTTTATAATTGTGCTGTAAGGGACTGCCAATGGGAGGAAACTCTGCATCATCTTTTTTGGGGATGCCCATTTGCACAGCAATGCTGGGACTTTATCTGTCCCACAAGAACTCCAAATCTTTCAGTCCTAGAAGCATTTCAGGATCTCAAGGATAAGCTCAATTGCCCATTCTTTATGGAGATCATTATATTGGGATCTTGGGCTATTTGGATAACCAGAAACAATAAGATTTTTGAAAATATTGCTCCCACTTTTCAAGGATGGAAGTTCATCTTCAAGGAGGAGCTGAAGCTACTCAAGTACAGAATGAAACAGAAATTTGGTGGGCATTTCTCCGCTTGGTTAAATTCTGTATTGTAATTTAACCTCTTTTAGGTTTTTTGTCAGTTTTCTTTTTCTTATTTTTCTTTTCTTTTCTTTTCTTTTTAGCCTTCTGTGTTTGTTTGGGGGCTTAGCTCAAGCCACCCTTAGAACCTTGTTACTTTATTTATTTATTAATAAAAATTGCAGTGGGGTTTTACCCTACTATTCATAGTAAAAAAACATGGAGCTGTTCACCATTGATGACTACTATCAGTGTCAAAACCGGCAGATCTCGGGTAGGGGGGGCCCAAGTTGTACGTCTGAGGATCAATGGTAACTTTGAATCAAAGGACACCGTGTTTACCCACGTTCAAGCCCTCTTAATGGAGGTAAAACCCTACTCCTTCTTGACTATATTCGAGGGTATAGGGGTTACAAGAGTTTATCTACGTCGAGATCGATTCGGCTAAGCCTGGAATAGCTAGCCTGGCAATGTTGTGATCCTGCCTCCGATCTACCCTCCGGTTTATATAGAAACCGGAGGGGCTTAGGGTTGTACAAAGTCGGTTTTACAGAAAGGAATAAGATATCTAGACACCTATACTTACCATCCAAGCGTAAAGGAGTCCCCATCGGACACGAGAGATAATCTTTTGTCTTGTATCTTGACGGCCCATCAGTCCAGCCCACATTAATAGACCAGACGCCCGAGGACCCCCTAGTCCAGGACTCTCACAGTAGCCCCTGAACCAGTCTTCAATGATGATATACTCGGCGTTCAGATTGTCTTCGTCATTGCAAGGCAGGTTCCTTGAAGAATACACATTGTCTTTCCTCTGTAAAAGAATTGTATCTGGCTTTTCATATAAACACAACCCCTAGCCGCGAAGGCAGGATATATATATATATATAATATAAAAACAATGTCTTTTACTGACAACATTTTTAACGAAGCATCAGACTTGACCCTTCGGCATTTTGAACCGTTTTGCTACCCCATGTTTCGTGTTTCGAGGCCATGCCTTATTGGCACATCCTGTCAAAACAGAGATCGTGCCCGCTTAATGTGGGATTGCACATTAATGATATTTGGGTAATCCAACCATTTGTGGCGCACACCTTCATTGGGAATAGGCGAGGTTCAAGGCACGAGCGAGGGGGGCGGTTGGCAGTTTTACTACCTATAAGAGGGCAACAGATTCTTACTTTCCTCACCACGCCTTCACATCTCCTCAGCCTTCCAATCTCCCAAGCTCTCTGCGCCCGCAAAATCCCCGTCTTTCTCACGACCACCACCACCTACTCCGACCATGGCCGGAGCTGGCTCCAAAGGCAAGTGGGAGGCCTCCTCTGTGATGGAGAAGGAAATAAAAGATCTCCAGAGCGCGGGGTATCTCACCACCGGTATCAAGCACAGGCTTCCCCACGAAGGTCAAGTCATTCCCACTCCGGAGCCCGGTGAATGGGTTGTCTTCCTTCCCCACTTCCTTAGAGGGTCAGGTTTTCCACTCCACCTGTTCGTCCGTGGACTCATGTACTACTACGGGCTAGATTTCCACGATCTAGCCCCGAACTCATTCCTCCACATCTCGACATTCATCGTCGTGTGTGAGGCTCTCCTCCGCGTCCACCCACACTTCGGCCTATGGCTCAAGGTCTTCAAGTAAAGCCGAAGGTGGTCGATGGGCAGCACACGGACTGAGGTGGTGCTATGATTAGCAACCTGCCAAACACCACATGCCCAAGGGGACCTTTGTGGAGACCGTGAAGATCTGGCAACAGGAGTGGTTCTACATCACCGAGCCGCGCCGCACTAAGTGGGCGGCCATTCCAGAGTTCAGATCCGGACCCCCCATGAGGCTCACCTCCTGGAACGCGAAGGGCCTTGACTGGGGGTCCTAGATGGAGGTGCTGGCGCTGCAGACGTGCATTACCAATGTGCTAGGGAAGAACGTTGGTCTGACCAACGTGGTCCAGATCATGCTCTTCCGCCGCATTCTCCCCTGCCAGCGCCGGGCTTCCCCCATGTGGGAATTCAAGCCGGAGGATCCGCGGACGCTGCAACACTTCCTAGGCACCACGCACGAGGGGGTATGGAAACTGCTTTTCAAGGCGCAGAAGAGCAGCTGGCCCATGGAGACCGAAGACATGGGCCTCAACGTCGCGTATCCGGCCTCTCCAGTAAGTATTTGATATCTCCAAAGACATACCTAGTTTATATATATACATTTGTTCTATGTTGAACTCATCAACCCATCTTTCATTACAGGGTTGCACCAAGAAGTTGGAGCGGATCAAGTGTCCGGCTTCACTGCCCAAAAACCCAGTCACTCCTCAGCTAGAGGAGATGTTGGTCCTGGCGCCTTATCAACCGTCAGAGAAGAAGGCAAAGAAGAAGAGCAAGGGGCCCAAGAACGGGCCCCGCGGCAAAGGCCCTCCGGAAGCTGTGTCAGGAGAGACCGAGCCCGTCTCCTCCCATGAGGAAGACGAGGACGAAGAAGATGGGGAGGAGGATAACGAGGAAGCGGAGAGCGACTCCTCCCTCAAGACGAGGAGGGGAAAAAGGACAGCCTCTGGGAACCTGGAGGGGGCGACGCCGAAGAAAGGGAGGGTGGTCCTCTCGGACAGTTCGAGCTCTGAGTCCCAACACAGCCCGAAGCGGGTCCAAAGGGAGAAGCCCCTGGACGAAACGTAAGTATTAGAAACTTACTCGTTTAATTATTGCCTTATTCTGCCTTTGTCATGCTCAACTTCTTTTATGCTTTTTAGCCCTCCGTGCGAGATCCCGATCCCCTCTTTTTCGACGGGGAACTCCCTAGCCCCTGGGGAGACGGAGACTAACGGCCCATCTCGCGCCCTCTCTTCCCCTGCCATGGAGGACACCGAGGTGTCATCCCAAAGGCCATCTCCTGGCCGGGGAGGGGTGGACGAGACAGTCAAAAAGGCGCCCGAGGACAACACCTCGGGCGTTGTAGAGCGGGGCACAGCGACCCCCATGACCATCAAGGGTGGGCGGCTTCAACAGTCTAGGCCCTCTCTGAACACCGTCCCCGAGACCAGTACGTTACCGGGTTCGGACCAACATCCCCCTTCGAAGGAGGGGGGAGGAGCAGGAGCTCCATTGGTGGCCTCTGTCAATCCGGAGGCTGCTCACACTCTGCAGGAGGCACTGCAACGTGCCTCCATCATGAAGGAGCACTGCACCCATATGGGTGCAGTAATGGAGAAGGTTCAATCCGCGAAGAGCGGACTAACCGAAGCTTTCCACAGCCTACTAATAGGCTTCGAGGTAAGCGACATAGTATTCTGCACAAGTATTTTGCATGTGTGTGTGTGTGTGTGTGTGTGTGTGTGTGTGTGTGTGTGTGTGTGTGTGTGTGCGAGGCAAAGCCCACGTGTAGACAGTAGCCCCTGAGACTCTGTCCGGATTAGGACAATCCGAACAGGGGATCATCAACAATTATATAATGCACTGTATATGTTATTTGACAGGCTTCTAAGCTGGCGGCTACTACCCAAGCCGCAGAGATTGCCGAGCTCAATCGGAAGCTACGGCTATCCAATGAGGAACTTGAACGCACCAACAAGCGGTTCAATGAATCCCAAGGTATGTGGCATTTCAGCATATCTGAAAATTATATGTGTGTTAGTCAGTTGTAAACTGACTAAGAATATTATAAATATACTCGTAGTTGGTGCAGCCGAGGTCGAGTCCCTCAAGAGCACCCTTGCCGAAGCCAAGAAAGAGGAAAAGGCGAGCGAGGTGGCCACGAAGAAAGTGGCCAAAGAGTTAGAGGTGGAGCAGACCGCGCGCCGCAGACATGAGGCGCAGGTGGAGGAGGTCGAACAGGAGCTCAAGGATGCCATCGCCCGATGTGAGTCCTTGGAGCAAAAGAGTTCGAAACAGGCCTCCGAGCTCACCAAAGCTCTTGAGAGCCTGAGGGAGGCCAGGGTTGATGTCCAGGGCGCTCGCTAGGAGATCCAAGAGGCGAAGCAGATTGCGGCTAGTAAGGCCTTTATCATGCAGAGTAGATATACTAGTAAGAGATATATGTTACTGACCAGAGTTTGGAGTTCTCCAGGTGCCTTTGCTGATCTGCCGAGGAGTATTGCAGATGCCGCCGCATTCTTCCGAGTCGAAGAGGGGAGCTCGACGGAGGAAGTTGTTCTGGTCGCAGTACCTTGCGCCAGAACTTCTAGTGCCCCTAACCGACCAGCTGAAGCAGTTGTCCGAGCTGCATAGGGTGGCCAGACTGACCATGAAGGATGTTATAATCTGCTTGTGGCCGGCCGAATCCATCCCTAGCAGTCACTTAGGACTTGTGAAGAGACTGGAAAAGGCGCTTCCTCGGATTGACGCCCTCAAGCGGTCGTCCTGCATTGAAGGTGCCCGGATGGCCTTTGCCCGTGTCAAGGTGCAGTGGGCAAAGATGAAGGCCACCGAAATTGCAACCACATGGCCGCCTGAAGGGAAAGAGCACTGGCGGTCGGAGAAGTATTTTGACGAGGTCCTCGAGGGAACCCATATTGTGGAGGGCCAGTGTTCGAAGGACGTCATCTTTGAGTAGCTGAGTCCGGTTTGTAAGAGTCATGTAATAAACTCATGGTGTATGATAGTTATGATTATGCTTTATTATTAGTTTATCCTCCTATTTTGCTGTTTATATGTCTGAAAGTTTACCAGTCATCGGCTTCAGCCCCCACATAAATATTACAGGGGTGTTCGGGAACGCATGACCGCACTTTGTCCAACGTCTTGGTCCGATGTAGGAGGCGTCTTGCGAGGTGAACTAGGCAATCAGACTATGCGGCTTTAGTACTTTCACTTAGCCATAAGAGTCCATTGGTGGCGCTAAGTACTAGCCCCTCGTTGCATGAACGGCAATCCAGAGTGCGGCACCTTTGCAACACGGCTGGTCAAAAACCCAGCCCCTCATATAACACGGCATGAATCACTAATGATTCGTAGTATAACACTAAGTCACCGGATCGCTGACCCACTCTCGCTTATCATGACAGTTAGTTTTTGGCTTTCTCTACTGAGGTACTTGACTGGACGAACCAAAAATACAATCGCAGTAGTTCTCCCTTTACTACCATAGCCGAACTTGCGGAACGTAACGTGGCAAACACAGGAGCCGGGAACCCAACTATAGACCAAAGACATGATTCAGAGCCGATGCATATAATGCCATATCCGGGACGCCGAAGAGTTCCCTATAGGTGTTCGGACTTAAGGATTTGGCGGGGCCGAATACAGCCCCTGGTATGAAGTCCGTGTCAAACCATATATCTCAGTCGATCGTAAGAGGGAGCATAGATGACAAGGAAAAACCAAAACCCAGACAAGAAGGGGATAATCATCCGCGCCCTTTATATCTTTATTGATACGTTGATGACAGGCAATGTTGTTCAATATTAAGGTCATGTTACATGCCTAGAGATAAAAAAATAAAGATATTACATAAGGAAAAGTCTAACACGGGGCCTAAAAATCATAGTTTGCAAAAGGAACTCTGATGGTGCCCTGCCGCACGTCTGTGCCTTTTATTCTCAGTAGTGAGTCCTTTGAGAGGAGTATTTGATGGTTAAGATGCGCCAGCCTTAAAAGGATCTCCTGCGATTAGGGCTCTTGATGGACCTGTGTTAAAAGGAAAAAAGATATATGCAGTCTAACTATGGTCAAGTCATGCAATGGACCTATTTCGCAGTGTGCCTCCGGCGCCGCCTGAGGTATTTTTACTGCGTAATTATGTACGCGCGGTACATAAGCCGCAACCTGGTGGGGCGATCGGCGGAGGCCGAACTGCTAATCAAGGTCCGGTTCCGTTGACTTATCGCTATTATGCACAGACCGGACTTCTTTGGATACGTCATTGGCTTTATTGGCCGGTGAACTGTTCAGCTTGATAAGGCCGCCATATACTTCGGCTGCATGGGCCGCGGTGTGCTCCTCAGTACGGAGTGAGCGCTCCATAATACCATTGACTGTAATAACACCACGGGGTCCAGGCATTTTAAGCTTCAGGTAAGCGTAGTGCAGGACTGCATTGAAGCGGGCGAAAGCAGTTTGTCCAAGTAGTGCATGGTAGCCACTACGGAAAGGGACGATGTCGAAGATCAACTCTTCGCTGTGAAAGTTATCTGGGGAGCCGAATACTACCTCCAGTGTAATTGAGCCCGTACAGCAGGCCTCCACTCCTGGTATCACACCTTTAAAGGTAGTGTTGCTAGGATTTATTCGTGATGGGTCGATCACCATCTTACGGACAGTATCTTGATAGATCAAGTTGAGACTGCTTCCTCCGTCCATAAGGACTCTAGTGAGGTGGTATCCGTCAATGATTGGATCAAGAACCAGGGCGGCCGAACCGCCATGACGGATACTGGTTGGGTAGTCCCTGCGATCAAAGCTAATCGAACAGGCTGATCATGGGTTAAACTTAGGAGCGATAGGATCTACGGCATGGACGTCCCGTAATGCGTGTTTGCGCTCTCTTTTAGGGATATGAGTGACATATATCATATTCACTATCTTCACCTCGGGGGGGGGGGACTATTTCTGATCCCCGGTGTTCCGCTGACAGGGCTCGTCATCGTCTTCGCTTGGAGGCCCTTTTCCCTTATGTTCGGTATTGATTTTACCGGCCTGTTTGAACACCCAACAATTCCTGTTGGTGTGATTTGCAGGCTTATCGGGTGTGTCATGAATCTGACAGGGCCTCTCAAGGATTTTATCTAAGTTGGATGGCCCATCTTTATTGCCTTTGAAAGGTTTCTTCTGCTGACCGAACTTAGGACCACTGAATCCGGCATTGATTGATGTATCGTCTACGTCATCGTTGTTGTAGTTCCGATGTTTGTTTTTATTGCGGCGAGGATTGCCATTGCCGGCCCGCATTTCCAAAGTGCCAGGGTCACCCGAGTTGTTGCTTCTACGAGCCAACCAGCTTTCTTTGCCCGCACAGAAGCGGGTCATGAGTGTCGTTAAGGCTGACATGGTCTTCGGCTTTTCCTGCCCAAGGTGTCGGGCGAGCCATTTGTCACAGATGCTGTGTTTAAAGGCCTCTAAGGCTTCGGCGTCCGAACAGTCTAGGATCTGGTTCTTTTTAGTTAAGAACCGATTCCAGAGCTTGTGAGCTGATTCACCTAGCTGCTGAATTATGTGACTTAAGTCGTCAGCATCCGGTGGCCAGTCATAAGTGCCCTAAAAGTTAGCCCTAAAAGCATCTTCCAAGTCTTCCCAGGTTCCAATGGATTCTTCTGGGAGGCTGTTTAGCCAATGTCGTGCTGGTCCTTTTAGCTTTAGAGGAAGATATTTGATGGCGTGGAGATCATCTCCTCGAGCCATGTGAATGTGGAGAAGAAAATCTTCAATCCGGATGGCCAGATCCGTTGTTCCATCGTATTGTTCGATGTTTACGGGTTTAAACCCTTCCGGAAATTGATGTTCCATGACCTCATCGGTGAAACATAGGGGGTGTGCGGCCCCTCTATATCGCGCAATGTTGCGACGAAGATTGGTTGACATCTGAATCCGGTTCTGATCCCAAACATAGTAACAGTCGTCCCGATGGGCTTCATAGCCATTGTCTCACGCCGGGGCACGGCCCCTTGATCCATAGATTGATCTATTCTGACCAGCTTTATTGGCTAGGTCACGTTGCAAGTCGTATGTGTATCCCGCAGCTGCTATCTGCCTACCTCCTCGGCGAGGAGTGCGGGCTGGTGTTCGGCTTGATATGCCGCTTTGTCCCGTCCACGTGATGGTCGGTCTAGTTGGTCTGCCTGATTGTATTTCGATAGTATTGGCTCAAGGGCCTCGTCGTCGAATTGAGGCAGCAGCTTGCGCTTGGGGTAACTCTTAACAGGTCGCTCTTGGTCATATTCCTCAGCGGCTAAGACCTTAGTCCGTCTTTCATTAAACATATCTCGTTCGGCTTTGAGCTGCTGCTTCTTCTTCTTTAGGCTCCGGGTTGCGGCAATGAGCTGTCGCTTGAAGCGTTCTTGGTTGAGGGGTTCCTCTGGGACAATGAAGTCGTCATCACCGAGGCTAACCTCCTCTTCCTATTCAGGCATATAGTTGCTGTCCTCCGCGTCTTCGTTGTCAACGTGTCCGGGGCTATATTCACCCTCTTACCTTTTGCCCTGTTCGGATGTGGGCTCGAAGGGGTGCTCGGGATCTTCGGCATCATCCGGAGTCTCATTATCTCTGGTGTCGGTATTGCTATCCCTCGACCGACGCGATCTTGAACGGCGCTGCTGACATCGGTGCTTTGGTGGTTTATTGACGGGTTTGTCCTCATCTGGGCTCGGGTTATCCTCGTCGTTCTTTTTAGCCGAAGTGTTGTAGGATCGAAAGTATGTCTAGAGGGGGGGTGATTAGACTACTTGACAATTTAAAAGTTTAGCCTTTTGATTAGGACAAGTTTTTAGCAAGTTCACAATGATGATCAAGTCAAGTATCACCCTACACATGCAATTCTAGAGTAATGGCAGCGGAAAGTAAATTGCACATGTAGTAAAGAGAGGTGGAGAAGAGCAAACGCAATTTGGAGACACGGAGATTTTTTCTCGTGGTTCCGATAGGTGGTGCTATCGTCAATCCACGTTGATGGAGACTTCAACCCACGGAGGGTAACGGCTGCGAGAGTCCACGGAGGCTCCACCCACGAAGGGTCCACGAAGAAGCAACCTTGTCTATGCCATCATGGCATACGCCCACGGAGGACTAGCCTTACTCGGGGTAGATCTTCACGAAGTAGGCGATCTCCTTGCCCTTACAAACTTCTTGGTTCAACTCCACATCTTGACGGAGGCTCCCAAGCGACACCTAACCAATCTAGGAGGCACCACCCTCCAAAAGGTAATAGATGGTGTTGGTGATGATGAACTCCTTGCTCTTGTGCTTCAAATGATAATCTCCCCAACACTCAACTCTCCTCACCGATTTGGCTGTGGTGGAAGAAAGGATTGAGTGGAAAGCAACTTGGGAAGGCTAGAAATCAAGTTTCATATGGTGGGAGTGGAACAACTTGATCTCAACACAAGGGTAGGTAGTTTTCTTCTCGTAAATGTAAGGTAGGAGTGGTAGTTCTTTCGATGGCTCTCTCCACGAATGAAGAGGAGGTGGAGGGTATTTATAGCCTCCACACAAAATCCAACTGTTACACACATTTGACCAATCTCGGTCGGACGAAGTTGACAACTCGGTGAGACCGAAAGTTCAAATCTTGTGAACGTTGGGATTTTCGTGGGACCGAAAATACAATCTCGATGAGTCCGATTCTTCCAAAGACTAGGGTTTGCCAATCTCGGTGGGACCGACTTTATCATCTCGGTGACACCGATATGATGACGTAAGTTCTGAAGCTTGGCAACACTAGTTTCGTGAGACCGAGTTTGGAATCGGAAAATCCGAAATTACTAGGGTTTGGGTATATGGTGAGGTGGTTCATCTCGGTGTGGTGAGTTTATGGAATCGGTGGGACCGAGATTACTTATGAGTATATGTTGGAATGAAAGATTGCCGATAGTTTGGGAGATAGATCACTAAGCACTTTGAGCAACCAGATCATTATCATAACCTCATCCCCTTTTAATAGTATTGGCTTTCCTATAGACTCAATGTGATCTTGGATCACTAAACCAAAAATGGAGTCTTGAGCTTTTGCCAATGTTTTCCTTAGCATTTTGAGGGGTCCACATCTTCAGTCATTGCCATACCCATATCACTGAACTTTCTGAAATATTCTCAAGAAGTTATTAGTTCAATGATATATATGTTGTTATTAATTACCAAAACCACCCGGGGATTAGTTGCACTTTCAAGTGTCCACCATGTACACATTGTAGGTTGAGGTGGCCGTCCAACGCCCCGTGGCGGGTGGGACTTGGCTTGGTTCAGCGTCGTCGGCGTCGTCCATGCCGTCGATGTCTTCGGACGTGTAGTCTAGCATGTCAGTTAAGTCCTCGACAGTGGCTATCAAGTGGGTGGTGGGTGGGGCATAAAATTCCCCGCTCTCAGCCCCAGACCTAGTTGGGTACAGTTCGGAGGCAAAGCCTCCGTGATGGCGAGAGACTGCATTAAGTCCAATGCTTCATCTAGGAGCGAAAGTGGGACCGGGAACTACGGATCCGCTGGGCTGAGTTCGGCATGGGACACCTGATCGAACCCATTGAGTGTGGACCTTGGTAGTTCGAGATGGTTGCCCAGAGCCAAGTCTAAGATTGCATCTCGGTTTTCAGTCAGTTCCACAAGGGGAAGAAGTCCGGCGGGGCTCACGCTCTCGTCTTCGGACAGCGAGACCTGCCCCAGATCTAAGGCCGAGGTGAGTACGGGTGTTGACCCTTCGATGGGATCTAACAGGGGATCCGAAGAGTCTCCTTGGCGGGGGCACAGAGTGGTAAGCGGAGCTACGAACCCGTTGAAGACCAGATCTCCTCGGATGTCAGTAACATAGTTCAGGTTTCCAAAAGGGATTTGGTGGCCGGGGGCACAACTGTCAACCTACTTGAGGCGGCCGATCGAGTTGGCACGAAGCACAAAGCCACCAAACACGAAGACTTGCCCAGGGAGAAAGGTTTCCTGGGACGCAGCGTCATTATTGATGAAGAGGTGAGCCACCGATCCTTCTGTCGACGATACAGCGGAGCTCTCAATGAAAGCACCAATGTCGGTGTCAAAACCGGCAGATCTCGGGTAGGGGGGGCAAGTTGTACGTCTGAGGATCAATGGTAACTATCAATCAAAGGACACGGTGTTTACCCAGGTTCGGGCCCTCTTAATGGAGGTAAAACCCTACTCCTACTTGATTATATTCGAGGGTATAGGGGTTTCAAGAGTTGATCTACCTCGAGATCGATTCGTCTAACCCTTGAATAGCGAGCCTAGCAATGTTGTGATCCTGCCTCCGATCTACCCTTTGGTTTATATAGACACCGGAGGGGCTTAGGGTTGTAAAAAGTCGGTTTTACAGAAAGGAATAAGATATCCGAACACCTACACTTACCATCCATGCATAAAGGAGTCCCCACTAGACACGAGAGATAATCTTCTGTCTTGTATCTTGACGGCCCATCAGTCCGGCCCACATTAATAGACTGGACGCCCGAGGACCCCCTAGTCCAGGACTCCCACAACTACCCCATCTCACGTGATGATCGGACATGGGTTAGTTGATTTGGATCACGTATCACTTAGATAACTTGAGGGATGTTTATTTAAGTGGGAGTTCATTAGTAATTTGATTAATTGAACTTTAATTTATCATGAATTTGTCCTGGTAGTATTTGCAAATTATGTTGTACATCAACAGCTCGCTTTGTAGCTCCCCTCTGTTTTGGATATGTTCCTAGAGAAAAATAAGTTGAAAGATGATAGTAGAAATGATACAGACTGGGTCTGTGATCTGAGGATTATCCTCATTGCTGCACAGAAGAATTATGTCATTGATGCACCGCTAGGTGACAGACCTATTGCAGGAGCAAATGTAGACGTTATGAACATTTGTCAAGCTCAATATGATGACTACTTGATAGTTTAGTGCGCCATGCTTTATGATACATCTCCAACGTATCTACTTCTCCAAACACTTTTGCCCTTGTTTTGGACTCTAACTTGCATGATTTGAATGGAACTAACCCGGTCTGACGTTGTTTTTAGCAGAATTGCCATGGTGTTATTTTTGTGCAGAAATAGAAGTTCTCAGAATGACCTGAAACTCCATGGAGTCACGTTCTGGAATTAATAAAAAATATTGGCGAAAGAATCAATAGAGGGGGACCCACACCCTGTCCACGAGGGTGCAGGGCGCGCCCCCTGCCTCGTGGTTCCCCTGGGCCTCCACCGACCTCAACTCCAACTCTATATATTCACGTTCGAGGAGAAAAAAATTAGAGAGAAGGATTCATCGCGTTTTACGATACAGAGCCACCGCCAAGACCTATTCTTCCTCGGGAGGGCTGATCTAGAGTCTGTTTGGGGCTCCGGAGAGGGGAATCCGTCGCCATCGTCATAATCAACCATCCTCCGTCACCAATTTCATAATGCTCACCGCCGTGCGTGAGTAATCCCATCATAGGCTTGCTGGACGGTGATGGGTTGGATGAGATTTACCATGTAATCGAGTTGGTTTTGTTAGGGTTTGATCCCTAGTATCCATTATGTTCTAAGATTGATGTTGCTATGACTTTGCCATGCTTAATGCGTGTCACTAGGGCCCGAGTGCCATGATTTCAGATCTGAACCTGTCATGTTTTCATGAATATGTGAGTTCTTAATCCTATCTTGCAAGTTATAGTCATCTACTACGTGTTATGATCCGGCAAACCCCGGAGTGACAATAGTCGGGACACTTCCCGGTGATGACTGTAGTTTGAGGAGTTCATGTATTCACTAAGTGCTAATTCTTTGGTCCGGAACTCTATTAAAAGGAGGCCTTGATATCCCTTAGTTTCCAATAGGACCCCTATGACACCCGGATAATTATGCTACAGTAATCCTATGCTAATGATGCCCTGTCACCGCATTTACTATTGTTAACCTTGCGTTGATTCAACCACTTTCGGTTTCCATTTTCAAAATTAAATCAAACGGCAAAAGTAAATAAAAGAAAAGGGAAACCAAGCAAAAAAGAGAAGAAAGGCCCGCAAGCCCCCCGACCCACCGGGGCCTCGCCAACTGCCCAACCCACCTGCCGCCCACCAAGACCTGATAACCCCTGAACCCTAGAGCCCAACCGCTCCTTCCCCACTCTTCCCGATCCCCTCGCTCCTCTCCCCCCACCCCACGACCCGATCTGGACCGGGGGCACTCGCCCGACCACAGTGGCAGCGTCGCCTCAAGGCTGCCCCCCGCCACCGAATCGCCGAAGGCCGCCTCTCCTGGCCTCCTCCCCGCAGCCCCGTCCGCTCTCCCGTGTGGCCCGATGCCTGCTCAACACCGTCGACGTCGCCGCCACCTCGCGCCATCACCGGACCCCGCCGGACGCCTCCTCGACCCCGCCTCGCCGCACCGTTCCCCGGCATTGCGAGTGAGCTCACGCGCCCCGCTTCCCCTATATCCCCTCGATCTGTTGCCAGCTGCGATCGCGCTGCCAGATCACCCCGCCGCTTCGTTGGGCCTCGCCCGCTCCACCGGCCGGCCTCTACTCGGCAGCGCTGGCTCGACCTCCGGCCGGCAACCCCATGCCCACGCACTCGCCACACCCTCCCCACTGATCGCTGCTTCATTGGCGCCCGCCTCACACGGCCCGGCCTCGTCGCTGGCTTGGCTGGCTCGCCCGAGCGCCCATGCCCGCAACGCCCATGCGCCCGTTAACCCGCGTGGCCTCCTGGGCCACTTACCAGTGGGGCCCGCCCCTGTTATAAATAATGAACAATAAGAAATATGTATAAAGAAAAATTAAAAGCAATTGATTAACTTAATTAATCCTATTAATTAAACTAATTAACACATTAACTAATTAAACTGTTAATTAGTATTAGTCAATGACAACCGGGACCCACGTGCTAGTTTAACAAGTCAAACAGACTGTTGACTGATGACATCATGCTAACACAGTAATGGCTTTTAAATATTTAGATTAATTCTATTAATTCTGAAAATGAATTAAAACTTTGGAAATTAATAGAAACTAATCCGTAGCTCGGATGAAAAAGTTTTATACATGGAAGTTGTTCAAAATGGCGCGACGAATCCGAATACGCGGTTTGTTCGCCCGCCACACATCCCTAGCATAGCAAACATGCAGCTTTTCCCCTCTGGTTCATTTGTCTGACAGACGTCCGGAACCGGGAATACTTTCCCGGATGTTTCCCCCTTCGCCAGTATCGCCTAGCGCTGCGTTAGAACACTTCTAGCCCCGCTTCTTGTCTTGTTATGCATATGTTTGCGTGTATTTACTGTTTCTTCCCCCTCTTCTCTCCGGTAGACCCCGAGACCGCTGCTGCTGCCCCTGTGATTGACTACGTCGACGATGACCCTCCTTGTCTGAGCAACCAGGCAAGCCCCCCCCCCTTTTGATCATCCCGATATCGCCCATTCTATACTCTCATGCTTGCGTTAGATTTTGCTACTGTTATTGTTTGCTCCTATTCTGATGCATAGCCTGCTTTTGTAACCTGCTCATTGTACCTTACATGCTTATCCTAAACTGCTTAGTATAGGTTGGCCAGTGATCCATCACTGACCCCCAGTTGTCCTTGTTGCCCCTGCTTCATCATCGACGCCTCGATCAGCGTGATCGACGACCAGAGACCGACACCTCACATCACATCACGCCCCTTTAGTTGCTCGAATCTGCAGAGCTACTATCGAGTGCCGAGGGTGATCCCTCATAACGCACTCCTGATGATAATTCTGTAGTGTAGCTATTCGGTCATGGTCATCAAGGGTGATTTCCTCTTTCACCATTCCCGTTACGGCTTTGTCGTTCAACAACTCAAGTGCGAACCTCGAGGGTGGTCCCTCTTACATTCACCTTGATGATTACATTCATTGGAATTGATGCGGAGCATCCCATGTTCATCTCCATGTACACCTTCATAGCACATCAAGCCCCAAGTGGACCTGCCGGACTTAAGGTGAACCCGCTCCTTTTCAAGATTTACATGAATATCCATAGGACTTGGCCGCTACCTCACCACGGAATGTTGTGCATCTTCAGGTTCGAGGATGACCGCCGCCAAGCAGCTAAGGAGCTTCCCGGAGGCCAAGGAGAAGGACCCCAAGGCCACAAGGAAGAAGATGGAGCCCAACAGGAGCTAGACAGGAGGTTCCAGGCGACCCCGTGCGCACGGGCCCCCGAGACCCCGTGCGCACGGGCTACTCAGAGAGTTGGCAATGGAGCACCCCGTGCGCACGGGCATGTACCGTGCCCACGGGACCCCCGTGCGCACGGGCCCAACTTACCCCGTGCGCACGGGCTCATCAGGATGGACGGCCGTGATCTCCACTCCGAGCCCCTCTTCCTCCAATTCGTCCCCATGCCTATATATTCCGTACCAAGGACAATGTTTAGGGTTAGCAAAGGATATGTTAGACATATTTGAGCTTTGCTCCATGGATCCACTCCACTAGGAGATCAAGACCTCCTCTTGGAGTGACCTAGCTCAAGACCCCCTCATGGGTGGCCCCTATCAAGACCTCCTCACGGAGAAGAACCCGGTTACCTCTTGTATCATCCTTTGTTGATTGTGGATCGTGTATCTCTCTTTGTGTTCATCGATCTAGAGCATGTTTAATCGAATCTTGTTGGTTTGAGTGATTCTCTTGTGTTTTCCCCGTGATTTCCCTCGTGCTCTTCCGCTCATTCTTCGTGTTCCTCGTAGGGATCCTCTCCAAACGTGAAAGATCATCCCCGTAGGGCTCCACCCTACATCATATGGTATCATGAGCCACGTTGATCACGTTTTTGGAGCCCCTACCCCGTGTTTTCTAGCTTGATTTTGTTGTTTTCGTCCTAAATTCGAAAATTCCCCACCAAAAATAGCCCCAAATTTTTTTGTGATTTGTTGGTTTGATGAGATTTTGTTGGATTTGGTCCATGGATTTGGTGTTTAGCAAGTAGATCCACCCCTCTACCACCTTCCCCTACCTTCCACCCTTCGATTTTGACCTCATATGCGAGATTCCCCACGGATCCGGAGCAGTTCGTCCGCTCTCAGAGGACCCCGTGCGCACGGGCCATCGGAACCCCGTGCACACGGGCCCCCGTGCACACGGGCCAGCCAGACCCCGTGCGCACGGCCCTTCCAGTGCGCTTCGACCACTGTTCCTTCGACCTCCCTTCCACCTCCCACCACCCCCTTCCACCCCAGCTACTCCCCAGCCACGAGATCCATCCATTTGGAGCCCAAATCGCCAAGAAATCCGCCAAACCCGTGAGTCCCAGGTGACCCCGTGCCCTCGGTGTGTGTACCGTGCGCACGGGACCCCATGCCCACGGGCTCTAGACCCCGTGCGCACGCCCCCCTCCCCCACAGGTCAGCCGCCAGCACTTCACCGTTTTGTCCATAACTTCCACATCCGGAGTACGTTTTTCGCGTTCTTTAGCTCGTTGAGTAGCTACCGACATACCCCATCCACCTAGATAGGTACCATCACCTTTTGACTCCACCAAAATTTTGACACTTTGGCATCTTTGCCTAGGGCTTCCACCACATCATCCGCATATCCACCACCATAGCCTTCCGCAACTTAACCCAATTTTGTTTGAGCTTGTTTGAGTTGTGTGTTGTGTCTCCTAAGGTGTTTCGGCTACTTAGGGACGGCAACTTCAACATTGACTCGCATAACACATCATTCCACGTCTGCATTGCCTAGTGCAACACCACCGCTTTCCGCTACCACCATTTGACATTTGTCATTTGAGATTTTGAGTTCGCGGTTTTTCCGTTTCCTAAGGTGTTTCGGCTACTTAGGGAAGAGTCTCAATCATCTTGGTATCTACATCAAGAACACCGCCACTCATCATCGCAAAGGATGGTAACCTCGACGACACCGTTGTATATTACCCTTGCAATTGCATTGATAACCCCTAGCCCATTTTGTGTCACTTACCTATTGAGACTAGCCATTTGAGTATTGCCGGCAACGTTACTTGTGCACATTAGTGATCCACCATTCCATTGCATACATACCATATCATATTGGTATCATATCATCAATTGTGTCACAATATCGTTCCCGCATATACACAATAGCTATCTTCGTTTGTGCATTGTGCAAAAGTGGCCATAAAAAAAAGCTTTTAAGCAAAAAGAGAGCAAAGAGCTCGTGAGCAAGTGCCATAGCATCATACCCCATTGCACATAAGATTGTCATATCCGATCATCTTGGATCATCTTGAGAGAAACACCAGGAACCATACATACATAGAATACTTGGGATAGAAGTTTATCCATTTTGCATTTTATAGGTTGTGCACAAGTGTCGTATCCGCCGATTGAGCAATCGTGCTAGCGTCTCTCTTGAGTTGTGCAACACGAGCATTTTCCGTGGACTCAACATTTTGTGATCATTCCTTGGTTGCACGACCCCATTTATCTATCCATGTGTGTGTTTCTGTGTACCACATTTGCTATTGGTCTACTTGTTTCACTTGCGAATTTGTTAATATTTTCCAACATTATTGACTCTTGCTAACATTTTTGCACCAATTTTTTGTGCCACTATCCTCATCGAGCTCCACCATAAGCTTTATTTGTGTAGGTGTGAGAAACCGACAAGAATTGGTACCAATTGTGCTATTTCCTTGTTACACATTGAGTGATCATTGATCCATTTTCAACATTGGTCAAGGTATATTTGGTATAAGTTCTTCTCTTTCTCCCACTCATATTTGCTCGAGTCTTGTGATGGATAGGCAAGGCATTTCCTCTCTGGTCTTCGACAACAACGACGGCGTGAACAACTACATCACCAAAATGTCCATCTACGGACTACAACACGAAATGCAAGGAGCACAATCTACCTTGCAAGAGCGCATCGAGAACCTCTCCATCGACATTCATCTCTCCGAAGCAAGGAAAAGGGACTACATCGACAACGAGCTTGCCGCACAAAAGGAGGAGCAAGATGCAAGGATGGAGGAGATACGGGCCTAGATCAAGTCTTCTTCCCCTTTGTCATCTTCAAGGCGACGACGTTCAAGCCACAAGTCTTCGGAGCGCCCAACCAATGCACGCGCAAGTTGTCCACGTCCACATCTCCATGGCGACCACCATCACGTTGGTGATCCACATCGTCATGAAGGGCAAGTCACCTCCAAGCATCATGTGCACGACGACGACGAACGACATCTACTATGAGCTCAAGTGCGACATCGACATCATCAACATGAAGATGCTCCACAAGCGCAAGTGCACAAGTCCCAACAAACCCTACTTCACGCCAAGTCCAAGCTTCAAGAGCACTAAAGAAGACCGCGAGACGACCACCACCAAGACGGCGCTACGGCTACACCAACCACTTTGGCATCTTCGCCAAGTGCTATCAAGGCATCTTTGCCTTTGGACGTGCGGCATCTTGGCCTACTTCCCACGAGTACGCCTACAACGACTTCATCAAGTCCAAGGCGACCACCTACGAGCGAGGGTGACACTTCCATCTTCGGAAGCCCCTCAAGGAAGATGGCCGAGCATGGGACATTCCATTCGGTCATGGAGACGAGCTATGAGGTGCCACATCATATGGGCCTCCAACCACAAGACGGTGACAAGAAGGTTGAGCATGGGACTATCCCTTCAACCAAGGCAACGATAGTAGTTGAGCATGGAGACATTTGCACCAACATCTCTCCGACACCCACATATCATGAGATGACCCAATTGCCATGTGAGGAGAGCCACCAACCCATGAGTGAGATGAGTGACTCCACCATATATGACATTGAGTGCATTTCCTATGAGAGGATGAGTGTGACCACTACTAGCCCCACACATGAGAGCATGCCACACACCCTATGTGAGGTTGAGCGCCATTTGAGTGACTCCACCAACCATACGAGTGAAAGCATCCAAGAAGGAGTGAGTGAGCCACAACACTTAGTGAGTGAGGTAGTTGACACGGCACATGAGGCCACTATGATTTCTAATGACTTACCCTCTACTCCTAGTGTGTTTTCTCCTTTGGTGTTAGGTCTCCTACATGACGACACGCCTACCATTGATGAGTCCATTCCTCCAATGGAGACGACGATGGCCATGATGGACGATGATGCACCCCCCACATGGTTCCATCAAGATGAAGATGAAAACAAGATGATCTTCAACACCTCACCTACAACACATGAGCAACGCTCCAAAGGTAACATAGGTGATGGTGCTTCTCTTGTCCCACTAGTGGACTCTCTTAGCATCGATTGCTCCCATGATGTTGACCCACCTATTGCCATGCTTCATGCTAGTGAAACTTCTTCATGTCATGACTTACCTATTTATGATGAATATGATGATGACCATGTTGAGTTACCTAGTTGTGATGCTATGCTTCATAGGATATCATGTGAAAATTCTATTGGTCATGTCATGTTTGACAATCCATTGAACTTGTCATTTGCTATGAGTGAGATCTCTCATATTACCTCATTTCAATCTCAACATAGTAACTATGCATGCCCCATTAAAATCAATCTCATTTGCACTTATGGCATAGATGACGAGATGATGGTCATTCGCTTATGTTTTTCATGTGATGATATTGCCATGCTTCCTTTACATGATTTGCGCAATTCATCTACTATGTCATGCCATGATCACATTGTTCCAAATATGCATTGTTTTGGATGTTGTCAATATTCTCCATGTGATGTTTACACTAATGCTCATGAGGAGACCCCCATAGTTTCCTCGTACATATTAGGAGATCTTGATAAATTCCATAGTTTGCATGATTTCCATGATTGCTTGCACCATATGCATTCCATGAATAACAATGCTCTAAATATTGCTCGTGATGCATTACACAACTTGAGTCTCCATTATGCTTTACATCATAACAAACCTATCATGATGGATGACATGTTTCTATATCACGCATCTCATTTATTTGAGCATTGGATATTTGGTGCTAACCAACACAAGCACGTATGCATCATGATGGATGATGTGTACATCTACCACGCACACACAATTTTTCCTTTGTCTTTGTTTTGTGTAGGTACTCATGTCTTCTCGTCAACTTCTCAATCCCATGAGTTGACGAAACGAGCTCTTGAAAGCAATGACGATTTGGGATCCAGTGGACTATCCTCACCACCGTCCCCTTCGTGCAAGGACTATGCGCAACTCCTCTACTTGGCTCTCACACGGCTATGGGCCATTTACCACTTGTCACATTATGCTCATTTTACCGTGTTCACTTTGCATGCTATGCTTGCTTCTATGCCTTTGCCATGCAATTGTGAACCTTGCTTGCATCTACCCATGTTTCATCATTATGCTACTACTATGAGTATTTGCATGCTTGGTGGAGATCCTTGTTGCTATTGCCATGTTTATCATGTGCCCCATGCTATTGATGCTTGTTGTGTTGGGAGAGTCATGATGTCCCATTGCTATTTACACACGGCCTCTCGCCAATACATTCATGCCATTCTACTCATATCTTGCTTTCATGCTTGTGATATGTCATGTGCATTATTCATGCCCACTATTTGCACACACGACATGCTTGCCATGATTCCTTCTAGTATGTTGCATCTTCGCACTACTAGCTTGCTTGACTTTATCGCTATGATTACTTGCTATGTTGCATCACCCATGTTCCACTATCACTTGCTTTCTTGGGTTGATAACATATATGTTCATGCCTCTCACATGATTTATCTTGATCATTGTCTCTTGTGTCCATTAGTTGCCTCTTTCATATCCACTTGTATTGAGTGCAACCATACTACGCTTATTGATCTTGGAGACTTTGACACCTTATTTGTGATGCATGCTTCTTTACTCGAACCTATTGTATTTGGTTGTTCTTGCATCGTATGCCTCCATACTGTGAAATGCTCCCTTAAAGAGACATTTTGGTTATGTGAGGGCGTACATGATGTGCAACACCAACATTGGCGAGCATATCCTAAAGGTGAACTCATTCCCTTTGAGCCATCCTCACATATGCATATTGGATGGGCCATACTTTCATTGTTGTTTCCTTCTTCTTGTCTACATGCTACATATATTGGATGGAGGACCGACATTGGAAATGGACCCTATGGACCTTCAAGTTGAGGAGTTCCATGACATCGACCTCCATGCCTACCGTGTACATGGCGATACGGTTTATGATCCGAGGTCGGACCTTTCCAAAGGGGGAGGAGATGATGCGGAGCATCCCACGTTCATCTCCATGTACACCTTCATAGCGCATCAAGCCCCAAGTGGACCTGCCGGACTTAAGGTGAACCCGCTCCTTTTCAAGATTTACATGAATATCCATAGGACTTGGCCGCTACCTCACCACGGAACGTTGTGCATCTTCAGGTTCGAGGACGACCGCCGCCAAGCAGCTAAGGAGCTTCTCGGAGGCCAAGGAGAAGGATCCCAAGGCCACAAGGAAGAAGATGGAGCCCAACAGGAGCTGGACAGGAGGTCCCAGGCGACCCCGTGCGTACGGGCCCCCAAGACCCTGTGCGCACAGGCTACTCAGAGAGTTGGCGCTGGAGCACCCCGGGCGCACGGGCATGTACCGTGCCCACGGGACCCCCGTGCGCACGGGCTCATCGGGATGGACGTCCGTGATCTCCACTCCGAGCCCCTCTTCCTCCACTTTGTCCCCATGCCTATATATTCCGTACAAGGACCATGTTTAGGATTAGCAAAGGATATGTTAGACATATGAGAGCTTTGCTCCATGGATCCACTCCACTAGGAGATCAAGACCTCCTCTTGGAGTGACCTAGCTCAAGACCCCCTCATGGGTGGCCCCTATCAAGACCTCCTCAGGGAGAAGAACCCGGTTACCTCTTGTATCGTCCTTTGTTGATTGTGCATCATGTATCTCTCCTTGTGTTCATCGATCTAGAGCATGTGTAATCGAATCTTGTTGGTTTGAGTGGTTCTCTTGTGTTTTCCCCGTGATTTCCCTCGTGCTCTTCCGCTCGTTCTTCGTGTTCCTCGTAGGGATCCTCTCCAAACGTGAAAGATCATCCCCATAGGGCACCACCCTACATCAGGAATCCTCCGGGGGTGATTCCTCAGGTCTTCCCCTTGATGTTTGGACACACGGTTACCTTGACTTTACTTGAGACCTTGGTGAAAGTCGGGCGGGCCCGGAGAGCACCCGCAAGATAATGACGTGGCACGGCCGGGCATTCTAGGCTCTTGTCGTAAGTCCACGAGACGGGGCGACGGGGTCACTTTCGATCGTGATTCTCTGCTCGTCTCCGCAAGTTAATAATACACTATGGTTTGGGTATTTGTTCTGAGTTGGCCTTTGGCCTTTACGCACCAACCACCACGTGAGAATAGTTACGGGCCTCGACGACGTAGTATCAGCCGAAGCTTTGTCAGACGTTCAGTTCAGCAGTGCGGCACGGCTGGGCCGGCACCATCCTCTAGTGGTGGAGCCTGGACCCGCCCTGCGCACAACGATCCGGAGTGCAACGGGCGATGGGCCCAGACCCTGGAGTGCTTAGGATGTAGACCGGCGAGGACCTCTGTGCTGAGCCTAGGTAGGGCTACGACGTGTTGATTTTCCGAGGCCGGGCATTGACCCAGAAAAGTGTGTCCGGCCAGAGTAATCAAGCGTGTTGGAAAACGTGGTGCACCCCTGCAGGGAAGATTATCTATTAATAGCCGTGTCCACGGTAACGGACGTTCAGACTTATATCCTGATCTTATACAACTACAAATGGATACTTGAGATATGTGGCTCCGGGATTGCTTTCTCGCAGGGAGTCGAGGAAGGATCTCTGGGCATTAATGTTACAACATGTTTGTTAAATATTATAAACTGCTATTCTTTACTCTTCTACATGTTGCAAGATGCTAGGAGCTGCTTGAAGATGCTAGTCTTCGATAGGCTAGGTCTTCCCCTCTATTCTGGCATTCTCTAGTTCAGTCCACAGATACAAACCTTCCATTTGATACTAGTGCATACTTAGTATAGATCTGATGCTTGCAAGTACTTTGGATGAGTACTCACGGTTGCTTTGCTACCCCCTTTTTCCCCCTTCTTTCTTCTTTCCAGTTGATGCAACCAGATGGTAGATCCCTGGAACCAGATGCCACCGCTGACGGATACTACTACATGGAGGCCGTCCACGACCAGGAGTAGTTAGGAGGTCCCAGGCAGGAGGCCTTGCCTCTTCGATTGTGTTGCTTTTTGTAGGATCGGAAGTATGTCTAGAGGGGGGGTGATTAGACTACTTGACAATTTAAAAGTTTAGCCTTTTGATTAGGACAAGTTTTTAGCAAGTTCACAATGATGAGCAAGTCAAGTATCACCCTACACATGCAATTCTAGAGTAATGGCAGCGGAAAGTAAATTGCACATGTAGTAAATAAGAGGTGGAGAAGAGCAAACGCAATTTGGAGACACGGAGATTTTTCTCGTGGTTCCGATAGGTGGTGCTATCGTCAATCCACGTTGATGGAGACTTCAACCCACGGAGGGTAACGGCTGCGAGAGTCCACGGAGGGCTCCACCCACGAAGGGTCCACGAAGAAGCAACCTTGTCTATGCCATCATGGCATACGCCCACGGAGGACTAGCCTTACTCGGGGTAGATCTTCACAGTAGGCGATCTCCTTGCCCTTACAAACTTCTTGGTTCAACTCCACATCTTGACGGAGGCTCCCAAGCGACACCTAACCAATCTAGGAGGCACCACCCTCCAAAAGGTAATAGATGGTGTTGGTGATGATGAACTCCTTGCTCTTGTGCTTCAAATGATAATCTCCCCAACACTCAACTCTCCTCACCGATTTGGCTGTGGTGGAGGAAGGGATTGAGTGGAAAGCAACTTGGGAAGGCTAGAAATCAAGTTTCATATGGTGGAAGTGGAGCAACTTGATCTCAACACAAGGGTAGGTAGTTTTCTTCTCGAAATGTAAGGTAGGAGTGGTAGTTCTTTCGATGGCTCTCTCCACGAATGAAGAGGAGGTGGAGGGTATTTATAGCCTCCACACAAAATCCAACTGTTACACACATTTGACCAATCTCGGTCGGACCGAAGTTGACAACTCGGTGAGACCGAAAGTTCAAATCTTGTGAGCGTTGGGATTTTCGTGGGACCGAAAATACAATCTCGGTTAGTCCGATTCTTCCAAAGTCTAGGGTTTGCCAATCTCGGTGGGACCGACTTTCTCATCTCGGTGACACCGATTTGAGTCTGAAGGTTCTGAAGGTTGGCAACACCAATTTCGTAAGACCGAGTTTGGAATCGGAAAATCCGAAATTACTAGGGTTTGGCTATATGGTGAGGTGGTTCATCTCGGTGTGAAGTTTATGGAATCGGTGGGACCGAGATTACTTATGAGTTTATGTTGGAATGAAAGATTGCGATAGTTTGAGAGATAAATCATTAAGCACTTTGAGCAACCAGATCATCATCATAACCTCATCCCTTTTAATAGTATTGGCTTTCCTATGGACTCAATGTGATCTTGGATCACTAAACCAAAAATGGAGTCTTGAGCTTTTGCCAATGTTTTCCTTAGCATTTTGAGGGGTCCACATCATCAGTCATTGCCATACCCATATCACTGAACTTTCTGAAATATTCTCAAGAAATAATTAGTTCAATGATATATATGTTGTTATTAATTACCAAAACCACTCGGGGATTAGTTGCACTTTCAATCTCCCCCTTTTTGGTAATTGATGACAACATATAGATCAAAGCTTCGACAAATGATATAATCAATGAATAACATCGTCGCTTTGAGAAGTATGTGATAAGCAAGAGCTCCCCCTAAATTTGTGCATTATTTAAGATTTGCGTTTGAATGCAAATGCACAATCGATTAGGATCATGGGTCACTCTTCCATGTCAAATACATCTTGGTGGAGCGCACAAAATGATAAGAATGAATGGCATGCACCCAATCACCAAGACATGAGTAAATGATCATACAAGATATGGATAGAATGTGATAAGCATTAAGCACTCATTAAGCATGGTATGATCAAGCACTCATCAAAGATAGAGCAAACGTAGTATCAAACACACGAAATGTCTCGAAGAACTCAAAAGTATCTCAAGGAAAACCGCAAACGAAAGAGCAAAAATGAGCACTCTCTCTCTCGAAGTCCTATGATCTATACAATTTCTCCCCCTTTGGCAACAAGTTACCAAAAAGTTCAAAAAGTATAGAGCTAATCGTCACTAGGGACTCTGCTGGCGGCTCCTGTCTGCGTCGATGGAGTGGAGATAGCTGCATCTGCAAAAGCTTCTGCTGAAGTCTGTGGAGCTGGAGGAGTAGACACCGGAGCTGGTCTTTGGGCCGATGGAGCTGTAGGAGGTGCTGATGTAGTAGCCTCAGGGTCTGCCTTTGGAATAGCAAATGATCTGGGCTTTGTGGGCACTGCAGCAGGCTGCTCATAGTCATCTGGACTAGATCATCTTCCATCTCCTTCATGAGCTCTGCCTTCTCTCTCTTCGCTTCCTCGATGTCGCCTCAAGCTTGTTGACGGTGACTGCACTTGATCGACTTGACATCCAGAGCATGGAACTTATCTTCAACTATCCTCTCAAGACTCTCCCGAGATCGCACTATCTTTGGCCAAAGCGTAGTTCAATTCTCTGAGTGGCTTCAAGAAGTTGTTCTCCAACGCTCTTGGGCTTTGCTTCTTTGCTTCCTTCTCGGCTTTAGCTTGTTTGGCGCTTCAGGACTTAGCGTGTCCTTCAACGGATGTGGGAGCATCCTCGGTCATCACAACTTCATTATCTTCATGTTCAGGTTGCGGTGGCAAGTGGGGTCTATCCAACGTAGGTGTCCGTGCCAAACTTGGCATTGATGAGCATCCGAATGTGCGGAGCAAACCCACATGACCTCTTACAGTCTGCTTTGTCCTCTTGATAGTCTCTACTATCGTGTCCATCACCTTAAAAGGTGTCTTCGATCCGTAATGTGCAGCATGTTGATAGAATAGCCTCTTATCATGCGGTGGTCTCTGACTTGGGCATCAAAGTATGCCTCGTAATGGTGTTAGTAGTTGGGAGACCTGCTCAAGATGATAAACCGATCCAAGCTTCCATATCTCAACATCCTTGTGCGGTACCTCATTGTACATGTTCTTCATAGACTCGTGATTCTTCTTTGGAATGCCATAAACATCTACATCATCATCTCTTGATATTTGGAGCATTCAAAGAACGCTCTCCATTCTTCAACAGTTGAAGAGAATCTCGGCCTTCATCATCCATACAATTACGCCATCTGGATAGAAATGTGCTGTGGCATAGAACTGCATGATCATCTCATCATTCCAAGCAGTCAGCTTCTGACCAACAAACTCAGCAACTCCACATGCGGTGAAGCTCTCATGCACATGTGGGAAGTAGTCTCTGTGCTCTTCACTGTCGATGTATTTCCAGTCAACGTATCTGGTGTCAGCAACAATTGGCTTCTTGTCCATGAGCACTGTCTCATAGAAATCTTGTTGCTCTCGAGTGTGGAACCTTGAGTCAACAGCTGTCCTTCTCCTGGTGGCATATGGATCAACTTGCCTCCATAGCCTGAGACCTTTGTCCTTCCTTTCCTTCATGTTTTCAGCTCGAGGATGAGCATCGTTATGAACTGGAAGTTTCTGTCTAAGTTTCAGCAACACATGTGCCTCTTCATCAGATTCAGCAGGTGGCACATTGTCCTTCTTCTTCTTTGAAGCAGGAATATTTCTCACTGTTTTCTTTGGCTTGGCAGCAGGTTTGGCTTGGGCTGCCTTTGCTGGAGCTGATGGCTTAGATTTAGTGGGTGCTCCTGCCCTGATGGCATCTCCCATCAACTTTTGCTTCGAGGAGGCTGGGTGCTTCCTCATCGAGTCATCATCGGCTTCATCATGAACTAGCCTCTTCCTCTTGGAAGTTTTCTTGATCTTCTTTGGAGGTTTCTTCTTCCATGCTCAGCTTCTTTGCAACTGTGGATTTCTTCTCTTTGCTGGTGCCTTTCTTTGTTTGTTGCCCTTGATAGCCTTTGGCAACCACTTTCCTCTTAGGCTTGGAAGTGATCTCCTCCTCAGCAACAAAGTCAGAATCCTCCTCATCAGAATTCCTCTTCTTCCTGGCCCTGGTGGCAGCAGGAGGCAAACCACTTGGGGTGCTCCTCTCTCCATCATCAGAAAAACTGCTTGCTTCAGGACTTGTAACTGCCTGTGGAATCTCAACGGTGATTCAGACTGTTCGCTGTCACTTGCATCGAGACATGACTGACAACCTGTGAATAGAATAGGTATAGGCAAAATAGAAGAGTTATCACAAACTGCAGAGGATTTTGCAAAATAAATGAGTTCAAACTTCAGTTTTAGGTTTTCACAGAATGCATTTCGTCGACCGAGTCCAAAATTCGTGAATCCAAGTGTCTAAACCTAACCGATCACACCACTTTCGGTTGGACGAAATGGGTTTCGGTCTAGCCGAGAGCACTAGGGTTTCACTGAGTCCTCATTTCGGTCTTACCGATTTGCACAACTTCGGTTTAACCGAAAAGTGCGATCAATGGCCAGAGGCCAAATCGGTCGATCCGAGAATGTAGAATCGGTCACACCGAGATGTGTTCGTGAAACCTAACCCTAAAATTTTCACTCGAATTTTGTTCTAAGATCTAATCTGCTGGATAGGAAGATTTCAAACATGGCAAGAAACTAGGCAAAACCTATCATTCATTGAATCGAGAGGTTGAAGCACGAGAGGATGAAACTCACCCAACTTGGTGAAGTTTCACTACGGCGGCAACGGCGCGATGAGATTGACCGTTGACGGCGATGGAGACCAGCGGCGGGCGCCTGAGCGACGGCGGAGACGATCCGGAGACCACGGCGACGGCGAAGGGTTTGGGGGCGAGGCGTTTTGAAGGAATAATCAACGCGCTGCCCTTGGGTATATATACCCTTCGGTGTCGGTGGGACCGAGTTTGAAAACTTCGGTGGCACCGAGATGGTTAATCGCAAGCGATTACACACATCGGTCACGCCGAGATTTGTAACTTCGGTTTCACCGAGGTGAAAACCTAGATCAATCCAAGTGATTTGGTCCGTCCGATTTGAGTATATTGGTTTGACCGAAAGTACTTAGAAGGTTTTGGAATTTAGGCTTTTGACGGATCGGTGGCTCGAGTGCTCCTCACTCGGTCTGTCCAAAAAAGTCTTGTTCAAAGTTTGTGATATAAGCATGAATAGAGTTTGAGACAAGAAAGCATAGATAGCTAGGGGAGGAACTTAGGCATTCTTGTCCATCCATTTGGTCAAAAAGAAAAATCCAAAAGACCAAAGCAACAAATGGATGTCCTCGAATGGATAAAATCATGCATCCAACATGCTCACACAATAAGATAGCAAATGAAATATGTGTCAAACACGCACAAACAAAACTCTAGCAACTAGCACACAATTTGGCGATGACTAGGTCATCTATATATGAGTATATTGACTTAGGAGTCAAATGAGAACATTTGATCATAGGTCATACTCATCGCTTAAGCACAAGTGGGGTTACCACTTTTACATAAAGCATTAATGTGTTCACATCATTTGAAGATGCTTTAGCTCAATTCTTTAGAGCAAAGCTCCCCTTGATGTGAGAACCCTTTTAAAGGGTCAAACTAACCTTGGGTTGTCGTTGAAGACTTCATGTAGATGTTGAAGATGTGGATGCTCAATGTTGATGAAGATCATCAAGAGTTGGGAGCAATCCTTTGGATTCGGCACTTTCAATACCTACATGGGTTAGTCCCACAAGGAACAAACAAGGATATCCATGGACATAGATTGAAGTACACAATAGATGATGTCCATGAAAGCAATGATTACCTTGTCCCTTGACTTACCAACATGAGGGTTTGTGACTCCATGAACTAGTGCAAGATGTGGAAGTTTATTGCACAAGTTCTTTGCCAAAATGAATGTGAGTGAAGTATGTTGGCGAAGTCACCCTCAAGAACTCTCTAGTTCTTCTTCTTCGGGATCCACATCATCTTGATGGGAATCCTTGGGGTAGTAGTTGAGCTTGTCGAAGTAGAACTTGAAGTTGCCTTGGGAACCCACTTGACCATGGCCTTGGGTGCTTCAATGAATGCATCAATCTCCTCTTGAAGCTTGTCCTTGCCTTTTAGCTTGTGGTCTTGTGGTGGAAAGTCATCTTGAGCTTGTTCCACATTGGAAGAAGTAGGATCATACTTCTCCTCTTGAGAAACAAACTTTGGAGTGGGATATTGACCTTCTTCCCATTCAACACCCTCGGCGTTGAACTTTCGCTCAAAACCAATTCCTTGATTCTTCCGGTGTCTTCCTTGCTTGCGAACAATTTCCTCAAAGCTCTTGCTTCCGGCAAGACTCTTGTAGACACCTTTCTCTATAATCCCTTTCAATAAACTATTTTCTTGCTCAAGTGAAACTTGGCTTGAAACATTGTTAGTGGAATCAAGAGAACTACTAGAAGTAACATCATTTGATTTAGCATGATTATTGTTACTACTAGATGAAGAATTTTCTTATGCTTGTCATGCTTAGTTTTAATAGGTGGCAAGAAATTAGACAAGAGAAGTCGTTTGGCAAGATATGAAGAACTCTTCTTTCGAAGATCGTCATTGATAGCTTTTAGAAACTCATGTTCTTGCTCTAGATTGAGCTTCTCGAAGCGTAGCTTCTCATGAGATCTTAGGAGCTCTCTATGATCTTCTTGAGTTGTTTCATGAACTAACTTAAGAGTGTTTAGTTCTTTAGTTAGACGCTCAATCTTCTTCATAGCATTGTCATTCGACTCTTCTCGACTATAAAGACTACTAGCATGTTCATCATTACTAGGCTCACTAGATTTATCATGTAAAAGCTCATCTTCACCAAGCAAGTCATCTTCATCACTATCAAAGTCAATGAATTCAGGGTGTGATACCTTGGGGCCTTTTGCCATGAAGCATCTTCCAATTCCCTCATTTGGTGAATCAAATATGTCATAGGAGTTGGAGTTGGAGGACACGAGAGCAAGACCGGCAACACCTTCATCTTGACTATATTCGGAGTTGGAGTGATAGCTTCTTTCGGAGTGATTGTGCGAGTCGGAGCCGAAACCCATTCACCAACATGAGCTTGATGTTTTCTTCTTGTGTAGCTCCTTGATGACTTGTCTTTCCTTTCCGAATCCTTGCTTCTCCGAGAGGATCTTCGTTCATAACGATCATCTCTACTCCTTCTCTCTTTTCGAGGCGACTCTTCTCTTGAGCTTCTTCTTCTTGGAGATTCTTCTCTTCTCTTGTGGGGAGTCGAACACTCATTTGAGTAGTGTCCGGTCTTCCACAATTGTAGCAGCTTCGATCACGACTAGAAGATCTCTTTTCATCATATGATCTAGACTTTGAGCTTCTTTCCTTGCTTCTACTCTTGTAGAATTTGTTGAAGTTCTTCACCATTAGGCTTATCTCTTCATTGGAAACTAGCTTGTCACTTGAGGATGTGGGAGCTTCAACTGTAGCTTTGTAAGCACCACTTGACTTGTTGTGAAGCTCTTCCTTATCTTTAAGTGTCATCTCATGAGCAACAATTCTTCCAATGACTTGGTAGGCTTGAGATCTTTGTAGTTTGGCATCATTTGGATCAAAGTGCACGGTGTCATACTTTCCATCCAAAGCTCGAGAATCTTCTTGATGATGAATCGGTCGGTCATTTCTTCGCTTCCTAAGCCTGCCATCTCATTGGTGATGAGGCAAGCCTAGAATACATTTCAGCGACTCCTTCACCTTCCTTCATCTTGAACTTGTCAAGTTGACCTTGAAGAACATCTAGCTTTGATTCCTTCACGGACTCGGTACCTTCGTGCATTTCACCAAAGTATCCCAAATCTCTTTGCATTCTCAAGGCGGCTGATCTTGTTGAACTCCTCGGGACACAAAGCATTGAAGAGAATGTCACAAGCTTGAGCATTGTTCTCGTAACATCCGCAACTCATCCGCTGTAAGCTTCGATCCGAACTTTTCCTTCCTCGAAGAACTCACCTTGCAAGCCAACACAAATAATGCCCCATGCGGCGGGGTTATGTCCAAGAATATGCATTTTCATTTTGTGCTTCCAACTAGCAAAGTTTGAACCATCAAAGTAAGGACCTCTCTGAAAATTACCCTCACTAGGCGCCATACTCTCCTAGGTTGTGAAACCAAGCTTATGGAATCAATGCAATGGAAACCAATCCAATGGAGACCAAAGCTCGATACCACTTGTAGGATCGGAAGTATGTCTAGAGGGGGTGATTAGACTACTTGACAATTTAATAGTTTAGCCTTTTGATTAGGACAAGTTTTAGCAAGTTCACAATGATGAGCAAGTCAAGTATCACCCTACACATGCAATTCTAGAGTAATGGCAGCGGAAAGTAAATTGCACATGTAGTAAATAAGAGGTGGAGAAGAGCAAACGCAATTTGGAACACGGAGATTTTCTCGTGGTTCCGATAGGTGGTGCTATCGTCAATCCAAGTTGATGGAGACTTCAACCCACGGAGGGTAACAGCTGCGAGAGTCCACGGAGGCTCCACCCACGAAGGGTCCACGAAGAAGCAACCTTGTCTATGCCATCATGGCACACGCCCACGGAGGACTAGCCTTACTCGGGGTAGATCTTCACGAAGTAGGCGATCTCCTTGCCCTTACAAACTTCTTGGTTCAACTCCACATCTTGACGGAGGCTCCCAAGCGACACCTAACCAATCTAGGAGGCACCACCCTCCAAAAGGTAATAGATGGTGTTGGTGATGATGAACTCCTTGCTCTTGTGCTTCAAATGATAATCTCCCCAACACTCAACTCTCCTCACCGATTTGGCTGTGGTGGAGGAAGGATTGAGTGGAAAGCAACTTGGGAAGGCTAGAAATCAAGTTTCATATGGTGGGAGTGGAGCAACTTGATCTCAACACAAGGGTAGGTAGTTTTCTTCTCGGAAATGTAAGGTAGGAGTGGTAGTTCTTTCGATGGCTCTCTCCACGAATGAAGAGGAGGTGGAGGGTATTTATAGCCTCCACACAAAATCCAACCGTTACACACATTTGACCAATCTCGGTCGGACCGAAGTTGACAACTCGGTGAGACCGAAAGTTCAAATCTTGTGAGCGTTGGGATTTTCGTGTGACCGAAAATACAATCTCGGTTAGTCCGATTCTTCCAAAGTCTAGGGTTTGCCAATCTCGGTGGGACCGACTTTCTCATCTCGGTGACACCGATTTGAGTCTGAAGGTTCTGAAGGTTGGCAACACCAATTTCGTAAGACCGAGTTTGGAATCGGAAAATCCGAAATTACTAGGGTTTGGCTATATGGTGAGGTGGTTCATCTCGGTGTGGTGAGTTTATGGAATCGGTGGGACCGAGATTACTTATGAGTTTATGTTGGAATGAAAGATTGCTGATAGTTTGAGAGATAAATCATTAAGCACTTTGAGAAAATCAAAAATTTATTTGTCAATTTTTTTGATTTTTAAAAGGGTTTTCAATTTCCCTTTGTGAAGTTCCCAAGGGCCTTTTTAACTACTTATTTTCCGATTTTTTGCTGCATTTTCCCCAACAAGGCCGGGTTTGGGAAAAACGGTTTATATTTGGGAATTTGGAACTCCACCCTTTCTTATCGGGTAACCCAAATTTTCCAAAATTAAATTAAGGATTAATGGGGTAATTTTGAAGAGGGCATTTGCTCGTTTTTCCCTTGAAGTTTCGTTTGTTGTTTAAAAGGAAACAAAGGGCTCCCTTTGGAAATTTTAACCTTCTCTATTCCGGGATGGGACCCAGGAAAAAGGGTTTTTCTTTGGCCAAAACTGGAAATACAGTTTCTTGGGGAAATCCGCCCTTTCAAGTTGAACTTTACGGCCCGAAAGCGTCCCCTTCTTCGCCTTTTTCTAATGTGAGTTTCACTTTTGGTATTTCGGGTAAATTTTCGAGCCCGTCAGCTTATTTCCTTTTGAATTCGGCGTTTTTTCAAGCTTTGGGATTTCTCACATTACCCCTTCACCCAAAGGGGCAAGTTACAGCGCCCCCCCAAAACCGAAGGTGGTTTGAGCGGTGTTTTCCCCGAACAAAATGGGAGGAATCTCTCCGGTAAAATTGAGGGTTCTCCAAAAATAACTACAATCAGGCAAAGATGGCCCCCAAAATTGTTAAGGCGGGTTGGCCCTCTGAACCTTTGCGGGGGAAAGGGTCCATCTTATTGGGGAAACCAACAGTTTAAGGGGTCCCTCTTTAAATTCGGGCGGGTTTCATCCCAAAAAGGGAGGATTATCCGCACAGGCTGGTTACAAAACTTTGAAAGGGCTTATCTTTGAGGTTCCCACCAAGAAAGTCTAGGGATCAAAAGCCGATTTGCTCTTTCGGCTTAGCCTTTCATAAATTTTTTGAAACCTTTGGGAAAAGTGGCTCCTGGAATTCCCCGGAAACCCCTGGGTGATTTTCGGTTCACAATTTAGGCTTCCAAAAACCCAACCGTGGCCCAGAATCTTGGGTTGGAGGCCTCTCCTCAAAGGGTTTTGAATTGCCGGGGACCCCCTGTCGGAAGGATAAGTTTGGTAAAGGGTCGCATCACCGAAAAGCAAGCCCTTCCGAACAACTCTGGATACTCGGTTCTTTATTTCTTGGGGGGTTTTTTTGTTTGTGGGGGATTTTTTTGGATAATTTGGGACAGACCTTTATTTTGCCCGGCCCCCTTTTTATGTTGGGAACCGGTTGACAAATTTGGGGTTTAATTTTTCTTATCCGGCCCAAAAGGGTAAAAAAAAAACCGGGGAAAAAAAAGGAAAGGGCGAGATTTGGGCCCCGGGTTTTCCTCGTTCAAACCGGAACCAGTTTTAAATGCATATCCCCTGGAATGGGCCCAAGTTTTTTTAAATCCCTAAATTCCAAATCGATTATTCTTGTTTCAGGGCCCTCGGCCCCAAACCCGGTCCGCTGGGGGCCCCTCCCAAAGCATTCGCCCTTTCGGTTCCTCCCGGGGAGGGTTTCCTTCCCCGGTTTCCCGAGCTTGGGCTATCCGTCGACCGCCACTGGGGAAATTGGAACCCCGCCGGGTTTTTTGAAGGGAATTCCCCAGGTTTCCCCATGTTCATCTGGGACCCCCTTCTGTATTGACGGCGCCTTGGGGTCGGGGGCCTTGTGGGAATTAAAAGGGCTGCGCCGCCCGTAGCCCCGGTTCAAAGCAAAGGGTTGGTGGCTTTGAAAAGGCACAGCCCAAAGGCCCCGGGGTCAAAGGCTTTGGCTCCTGCCCAAATTTCATTCCTGAAAGGGCCCTTTGGCCCTTAACCCCCCTTTCTGGGACAGTTTTGGGGCCCCCCTGTTTTTAGGGCCCAAAAAAATTTTTATTAATTTAAAGTTTAATTGGCAAAACCAATTAAAACTAATTTAATCATTGCTTTAAACGAAATTGGAGCGGGACAACCGGGAACCCTGCTTTGTTTCCCAAAAAAGGTTTCTGATGAATTTCCAAAATGCTACAAATTATGCAAATCCCCTTAAATTTATTTGTTAATTCGGGTTAAAACTTTGGTTTTAATAAAAAAATCCGCCGGAAAAGTTAAAAAGGGCCGCGGGAGGGCGAAACCCGTGGTTCTTAACGCCCAAAACTCTGATCCACCTGAACCCCTGGCCCGACCCAAAATTTCCCCATTTTCCATTTTTTCCCCCGGTATGGGGTGGGAACCTTCTGCCCCCGGGGTTTGCAAAATGCCGGCTGTCCCTTTCTTTCCCGTGCCCCGGGCCTTCCCGGTCCCGGTTCTAAGGGCGAACCCCCCACCTGGCAACCCCCCTTTGACCCATCCCGGGATATGCCCACTTCCCCCGGCTTGGGGGAAGTTTTGCCCCTTTTTGTTCCCCTTTGATCTGCCCTTTATTTGGCCTCTTGCTACCCCGCGCGTTGGGGGCAGGGGGCCCCGACCCCCCTCCCCCGGCCCGCCCACCCGGCCCCCGTGGCGGCCCCAGCGCACCTCAAACCCCCCCCAATGGCCCCGGGCCCTTCCATTTGGGGCCCTTTTCCCCATGATAAATTAATTTGATTTGCTTTCTCAAAAACCCTTTACAAATTTCCCGTGTGCGCCCCCCCCGTGGTTTCCCGTCCCCGTGTTCTGATGGAACCTCGGTATTCCCCGGGCCCCTTTTAATTTTAAAACCCCGGGCCTTGTTTCGGAAATTTGAAATCCGGCCCCTTTTAAATTGAATTGCCGGAGGGCCCTTCAGGCCCTTGCGTGGTCCCGGGCCCCCCAGGGCCTTTGATCCGGGGCCCCGGGCCCCCCCAGGGCCTTTCCCGGTTTTGCTTTTTGGTTTCGGTTCCTTTTTCCCCCCCCGGGTAAGGGGCCTCGGGGAAAACCGGGCCCCCCATAAAGGCAATTTGAATGTAAATTTTGGATTAATTTGCAAAACTCTTATTAAAACTTTTAACCGCTTTATTAATTAAAAGCAAGGGGGCAGGACCTAAAAGCCTTTTGCTTGCTCAGGTTGTTGCCGAAAAAAACACCTAAAACCCCTTTTTCTAAAATGGGAAAATTTTGGAAATTTGAAACAGTCTTTGGTGTGTATAAGGTCCCAAAATCCGTTGGTCGTCTTGAAAAAGCGCCCCTCGGGTTCCTCCTTTCACCCCAAAACAGAGTGTTCCTGGTGAAACCCCTTCCTTATGTTTCCTTTTCCTTTTTACTAACCTTGGAAAGTGGGCCGGGAAAATTTAAGACAGGCCCCGAATTCAGGCCCTTTTAATGGGCAAAGGGAGGTAAAGACAAGCTGCTTTTAAAGCAAATTAAACATATTGGTTTGTATGGGCGATTTGGCCTTGCTTTTGCCCCCAAACAGGTTTTGGGCCCGGAGCGAAAATAATAAAATGGAGAGAATGTCTGTGAAAGTAAGTGGGTTAAGCAGAATGGCGTAGAACCAAACCAAACGTTATTGTTTGGGACAAAGCAATTGGGGCCAACCAGAAACAAAATAGTGGAACTGGGGTGTTCTGGGTTTTAAAGCAAGTTTTGCTTTATTAGTGGGAAATGGGGAAACAAACAGGGAAATAAAAACTGAATGGGCCTTTATGGGAATGAAATAATTCCCCTGCAACAAAAAACAAGGTTTGAGGACAATTCCCTTTGGGGCCTTTTGAAAACCATGGAAAGGGCGAAAAAGGTCTACAATGGGAAAACAAAGGAATTATAAGGTGAAAGGTAAGCAAGCAGGGCAAAATTGAAAATTCAAACAAGGAAAGCATAGGCAAAATGACAAGAAAATGGAATAATAAATAAATTCCCTGCCCTTTGGGCCAATAGAATTACGAAAGTTGCTTTAAAGATTAGAGGGTTGTAAACGGGATAAAAAGTTGCCCAAGAACTGGTTTTAATCTTTGGGAGAGGGTGACAAAGTATACCCAAAAACAAAAAAAAAAAGGGTGTGCTGGTAGAAAAACATCATCCATCAGATGCTTTTGGGTTTCTTGGAAAGCAAATTAAATGTCAAATATGGGCATGAATAAAAAGTAAACCAACATGAAAGGTTGAAAATTAACATAATGGAAAATCTTGAAATCCCAAGAAAATATAACATTGTTATTCATGGAAATCAATGGGAAATACAAATGGGAAATGCAAAAAGGGGAAAGTATAAAATTTTCCCAAATGGAGAGCAATAGGGGGTTCTTTCCTGGCTTTGGCAACAGGAAGAATATACAATCCCAAAAAAGCATTTGCCCAATGTTTGTATGGGAGGCAATAGGAATTAAAACAGAAAAAAGTGGCAAATTACACATAAAAATAAAGCAAATTTTTGGGACCCTTAAAGCCATAAATAAAATGGATTGAAATTTTAAAAGGGGTGAATTTAACTAGGAATTAAATGGTAATATGGGTTACTAGGGCAAATTGAAAATTTAAGATTGAAAATGGGTACAAATGAAATTTTAAAGATTCCTTGAAGCAAATAGGGGTCCCTTTGCTTCTACAAGTCATTTCGCATTATTACGGAGATGTTCACTAAGGATGTTTTGTTATACATGTTTTGATCTATCCATTCATGCCCTTAGTTGCAATTATAGCCTCTTTGTAGCTTGTTGTAATCTTGCTCCAAAGTTGCTAAATGATGTTCTTTGTCGACTGTTAACATTAAGTTCAATGTTTCCATGATTGTTTGCTAGTGATCCATGCACCCTATGATCTTGATCTTGCCATGCTTAGCTTCATAAACATGCCTTCTTCTTGTTGGTTGCCTTGCCATGCCATGTATTGCTCTGTGGTGAGTGGTTCAAGCTCACGAACATGCCTACTTATTGTTGTTCCTGCCATGTATGAATCTGTAACATAACTTGCCATGTTTACATGGGTGCCATCATATTTTCTATGCCTTTTTGGCTTATGGTCATTAAGGGACTCTTGTTCTATGTCATTAGTAGATTCATGCCATGCCTTTGTTTGCCATGATAAGTTCTTGTAGCATGTTGTTTGATAGCTCTAAACATTGCAACCTGATGTTATTTCTGCCAAGTCTGGAACTGTTATTATTTGCAATCTTACCATGTCATTTTGAGCATGTTCTAGCCTTTTACGGAGATAGCTCGGTGTTCATGTTTTCTTATGCTTTACCTGTACTTCATGCCCATGCCTTTTGTTCTTATGTTGCGGTCTTTGTAGCATATTGTTTTGATGCTTGCAATATGCCTAATTCTTTGTTTTGGATGATTATTGCCATAACTTGTATAGAGTGTATGTGTTGAACCGTTGCTCCATTTTGAGTGTGCTCCATATGAAACTTGCTTGATTTTGCATGTAGTTTCATATTATCATGTTGCATCCTTGTTTTGAGGTGTTTGCTTGATGTTTGTATGCATTTTGCATCAATGCCATGCTTAACTTGTTTTGCTCATATCTTCTAGGCCGTAGCTCCGAATCTAATGAACTTTATATGTAACTTGACTAGAATCTCGTGTAGATCATCATGGTGCATCTTAACTTGCTGTTGAAACAACTTGAACATAAGGTTTATTCAGTTCTGGACCAATTTCTAAATTTGCATATGAGGACTTACCGAATTGTTATATGTTGTTCCGGCCTCATTTAAACTTGCCTGATATGTTGTTCTTGTTTGCATCATCTCTTGCCATGAGTAGCTTCATGTAGCTTTGTCATGCATCATGCTTGTTGTGCATCACGTCTTGTTCATGTGTGGTGTGTTTACCATGTTGTGTGCTTCTTCTCGATAGTTCCCGTTTCGTTGCGATCGTGAGGATTCGTTCGTCTACGCTTGGTTCGTCTTCGTGGCTTCATCTTCTTCATGGACTCCTTCTTCTTCCTTGCGGATTTCGGGCAAGATGACCGCTACTACGGATCTCACTACTATCATTGCTATGCTAGTTGCTTCGTTCTATCGCTATCTTTGCGTTACCTATCTTTTGCTCATCAAGCCTCCCAAATTTCCATGAACCTCTAACCTTTGACACCATTCCTAGCAAACCGTTGTTTAGCTATGTTGCCGCTTTGCTCAGCCCTCTTATAGCGTTGCTAGTTGCGGTGAAGTTGAAGATTTCTCCATGGTGGATGGGGTTATGTTGGGATATCACAATATCTCTTATATTATTAACGCATCTATATACTTGGTAAAGGGTGGAAGGCTCGGCCTTATGCAGTGTTTTGTTCCACTCTTGCCGCCTAGTTTACATCATACCGGTGTTATGTTCCCGGATTTTGCGTTTCTTACGCTGTCGGGTGATTTATGGGACCCCCTAACAGTTCGCTTTGAATAAAACTTGTCCTGCAAGGCCCAACCTTGGTTTTACCATTTGCCTCACCACCACCTATACCCTTCCCTTGGGTCGGCCAACCCGAGGGTCATCTTTATTTTAGCCCCCCTGGGCCAATGCTTGTCTAAGTGTTGGTCCAATCCGATCGATGTCCGGCGCCCCCTGGGCAACTAGGGTCTATGCCAACCCGACGTCTGGCTCATGCGGTGTGCCCTAAGAATGAGATATGTGCAGCTCCTATCGGGATTTGTCGGCCAATGGGGAGGCTTTTTGGTCTTGTTTTACCATTGTCGAAATGTCTTGTAAACCGGATTCCGAGACTGATCGGGTCTTCTGGGAGAAGGTATATCCTTCGTTGATCGCGAGAGCTTATCATGGGCTAAGTTGGGACACCCTGCGGTATAAACTTTTGAGAGCCGTGCATGCGATTATGTGGCGATGGGAATTTGTTAATGTCCGTTGTAGATAACTTGACACCTGATCCAAATTAAAACGCATCAACCGCGTGTGTAGCCGTGATGGTCTCTTCTCGGCGGAGTCCGGGAAGTGAACACGGTTTCTGGGTTATGTTTGATGTAAGTAGGAGTTCAGGATCACTTCTTGATCATTTCTAGTTTCACGACCGTTCCGTTTGCTCTCTTCTCGCTCTTATTTGTGTATGTTAGCCACCATATCATGCTTAGTCGCTGCTGCAACCTCACCACTTTACCCCTTCCTTTCCCATTAAGCTTTGCTAGTCTTGATACCCATGGTAATGGGATTCTTTGAGTCCTCGTGGCTCCTGATTACTACAACAACAGCGGTGTACAGTTATGCGATGATCTTGGCGAGAGCAATGTTTACTTGTTTGGAGTTCTTCTTACGCTTCTTGATCGGGGATAGGTTCGGGTTGGCGCACTGGCTAGCGGGTGGATGTCGTTTGAGTTTCGTTTGTGTTCCATCCATAGTCGGATGTTGATCTTATGTATGATGATGTTATACTCATGTGGCATTGTATGCCTTTTGTATGTATCCCCATCTATTATGTAATGTTGATGTAATGATATCCACCTTGCAAAAGCGTTCCAATATCGGGTCTATCCTTGGTGGGACCTTGAGTTCCTTTTGGATAGGGTCGCATATTAGGCGTGACAAGTTGGTATCGAGCCTCGACCGAACCCTAAGAGCCCCTTGATTGATCGTTTAGTTTGGCCTCTGTTGAGTCTAGAAGAAAACTATTTTCGGAGTCTAGTTATATCGGAGAGTAGAAATTCTTTTTACTCCTCATCCCCTTCGTCGCTCTGGTGAGGATTCTTGACGTAGGTGTTTTGAATTACTCCTCTTCCCCTTCAAATATTTTTCTTTAGGATCACGCGGTTAGTTTTCGTCCGTTGTCCATCCTCTTTTGTCCGGCACATTCCTCGTCAAGCTGATTCGAACCTCTCTCTCTCTTTGGGAGATCAATCCTCAGCTCTTTTCGGTCGATGTTGTTTCCCTGTCCGAAGTTGCCCTTGTTTTTCGCACCCGCCCTCCCCTTTTTTCTCCTTGGAACCGGAGTCCGTAATCGAGTATCCATCCTACTCGTGCGAAGTCTTTGCTTTCTTTCCTCAATGATTTCAACCGGTGTTTTCTCTTCAAGGTATTCGTCGGTTTCCCCTTCCTAGTTGTCTTTGTTTTTCCCGCCCTCCCACCCTCTTCTTCCGGAGTCTGAGTCTCTTTCGAGCATCAATTTCATCTGTGTGGAGCCTCTTCAGTCTTTCGTCAATTATTTCAACCGGTGAATTATCATTTCGTTCCTCAGACTTCATCTCTTTCTTTTCCGGTGGACTCAATTCTAGTTTTTCGGGTTGACTATATTCTTTTCCTCAGCTCAAGTGTTCTCCTTGTTCGTTCGCCTCTCGCCAGTTTATCCTTCCGGAGTGTTCAAGACATCTCAGGAGATTCGTCTGTGTTCCAATTAATTCGAGGTTGTCACCTCATTTAAATATTTCATTCATTCCGGTGCATCATCTATCTATTCAACAATCCTTTCCAACGGTGTTTTCTCTTTCGTGGGCCCTAACCCACAGGTCTTTTCCCAGGATCTTACCTGACTCTTTTCTTTTCCCCGGAGTTATTCTCAATTCGTTTCAACTGTGACGTAAGTATGAATTTCATCAGTCACATGCCTCTCCAAGATCGTTTTCAAATTCTTTCATTGTTGGCTCAACCTCTTCGCTTTTCATTATTCTGGAGTATCACAGTAATTTCGGTAGTGTTTCTCGTCGTCTTTCTCAGCTTTGAAGATCGAAGAAGTTTTTTCCTCTTGCCCGTTCTCTCGAAGATTCGTGGTTCCAGCTTCATATCATCCTCTCAAATTATTGCAGTTTGTCATATATTCTTTCTTACCCATTCGGAGTATTTCAGGAGTTGATTTCTGTTTATTTTCACCGGAGGCCATCATTCCAGCTGTCGTTCTATATTTTTCCCAGTGCTTCGTTCAAGTGTTCTTTAATCAGCTCATGATCTCTTTATTCTTGTGCATATAAATCCCCTCTTGCGTATTTGTTCTTCTAATTCTTCCCGGTGATTCATTCTCTTTCATCAATCATTTTTGAATTCTTACGGTGGTTCATTCAAGATTCTTTTCCTTGTTTATCATACTAATCCATTCGTTCTGTCCAATCCTACCGGTGGTTCATGAAGACCTTCTCAAGTTTGCGAGATGTCACTTCTCAATTCTTTTGCAAGAAGAATAAGTAGTATGCAAAAATCAATTGCTTGTCATCAATTTAATTTGATGAAGGATAAGCATACAATAAATCTTATTCTTATTTCGTCCAAGTGATTAATCCTTTTTTTCTTCGGAGTTTGTCCTTAATGAATAAATTCTAGTTCCAAGCGTTTTCATCTTTTCTTTTTCCGGAGTTCAAATTAACTCTGCCATCTCGTCGGAACCTCCATCTAAATCATCACAAGGCTTTAATCTTATTCTTTTCATCCTTCAATTCGATGTCATCATCCTTTTATTACCGGAGTTCTTCATGGTGGTTCTTCATGATTTAGTTCATTCTTCAAGTGCCCATCAAGATTTTGTTGAAAGAGCTCAAGTATCTTCTTCTTATTGCTTCCCGAGGTGCTCATTCTTTCAATTCTTCCGGAGGCATTGTGTCATTCCTCTCGTCAAGTATCATTCCATCCTCTCAAGCTCGTGTTCTATTCCCCCATGTTTCAGCCGAAGTGCTCCCTAAATCCTTTCAGTCTTATTTGTTTCTTTTCTCATTCTAACCACTCCGGTTAGGACGAGTGTTTTCTTAGTCTATTTGATTCCGTGAGCTTTCGATTCTCGTCATTCTTGTCGTTCCTCTCTTCTTCTCGAGTGCTCTCGATTCTTTGCTTCTTCTCTTGATTTCTTGTTTCACCTCTTCCCTTTTCCCTTCCGTCTCGGTCCTAAGATCTCGGGACGAGATCTCTTGTTAGTGGAGGAGTGTTGTAACGCCCGGTTTCGTCGCGCCTGTGTGTGCGCGATTATTATTCGTCGTTGCCATGTCTTTTGCTTGCGTGTTGCATTTTATCATGTCGTCATGTGCATCTCATTTTGCATACATGTTCGTCTCATGCATCCGAACATTTTCCCCGTTGTCCGTTTTGCAATCCGGCACTCATATGTCCCCCGGCGTCCCCTTTTGTCTCCTGTTGTGAGTGGGTGTCAAACTCTCTCGAGATGGCCCGAGGTTTGCCAAGCGGCCTTGGTATAGCACCGGTAGACCGCTTGTCAAGTTTCGTGCCATTTGGAGGTCGTTTGATACTCCAACGGTTAACCGGGTAACCGTAAAAGCCATCTTTTGTTGCAGCCCAACACCAATTTCAAAGTGGCCCAAAACCCAGCAAACTCCCCTCCATGCTCTCGGTCGTTCGATCACGATCGCGTGGCTGAAAACCGCACCCCATTTGGACTCTCCTAGCTCCCTCCACCTATAAATAAGTCCCCCCTCCGAAATCTCATAGTCCAACCCTAGCTTCTTCCTCCTCCCGCCGCCGGACATGTCCGCGCCGTCACCGGACATGTCCGCCCGTCGCCGCCGGCCAATCCGGGCCGACCGTCGGCTCCTCGCCTCCTGGCGCCTCCCTCCGCCGCCCGCCCACTCGGGCCCGTGCGAACCCGCCCGAGCCCATCGGGGCCAGGCGCCCAGCATCTCCGCCGCCGCCGCCCCGAGCTCCGACCACCGAGCCTCGCCGGAGCTGACTCCGCCGCCTGCTGGTCCGTCCCGCCGCCCCTCCGCCTCGCGCCCGGCCGCTCTGCGCCGTCCCGAAGCCGCGCGGCCGGTGCGCCAGCGCCCGCCGCCTCACATGCAAGCACCCGCTGACGCCGGCCGCACACACAACCGGTCGGCCTCCGTGCTCCTCGGCGGACCCGCCGCCCCTGCGTCGCCCTCGCCTCCGCCGGCGTCGGATCCGGTGGGATCCGGCCCGGATCCATCCGGCGCCCCGGCCTCGACTCCGGTGACCTCTCCCTCGCCCTCTCCGGCGCCGTCCCGGCGAGCCCGCCCTGCCTCGATTTCCGCGCCCGATCCAGATCTCGGAGAGGTTGACTTCTCTCCTCCCTCGTTATCTGCTAAGTCCCGAATATTTGCACATTATCATGCCTTGTTCATCATGTCGTATCTCTGCATCCGTAGCTCCGTTTTGCGCGTGTAATATGTCAAATTGTTCGCCTCAATGAGTACTTCATTTAATTCCATTGCATCATTTTCATTTGAGCTCCACCTTGATGCCCGAAATGCTGTTGCAAGAGTGCATGTCGATGTTAATCTGCTGAAACTGTTATAACATGCTCATTTGTCATTTTTGCCATGTTTGATGTGTGCATCCTTTGAGGTTGATGTCTACATGTGTTTTGATCTATGTTATGCCATCTTTCCAGGGGTGTATGCCAAGTATTTTTGTGAGTTGTGTGCTGAGTGCATCAAGCTTGTTAAGTAGAGTACTTGCTGTTACTGTTTTGCTAGGCAGATTCTGTTATATTTTGTTGCTATGTAAACATGCTTCTACAAGTCATTTCGTGCATTATTCTGGAGATGTTCACTAAGGATGTTTTGTTATACATGTTTTGATCTATCCATTCATGCCCTTGGTTGCAATTATAGCCTGCTGTAGCTTGTTGTAATCTTGCTCCAAAGTTGCTAAATGATGTTGCTGTCAGCCTGTTAACATTAAGTTCAATGTTTCCATGATTGTTTGCTAGTGATCCATGCACCCTATGATCTTGATCTTGCCATGCTTAGCTTCATAAACATGCCTTCTTACTGTTGGTTGCCTTGCCATGCCATGTATTGCTCTGTGGTGAGTGGTTCAAGCTCACGAACATGCCTACTTATTGTTGTTCCTGCCATGTATGAATCTGTAACATAACTTGCCATGTTTACATGGGTGCCATCATATTTTCTATGCCTTTTTGGCTTATGGTCATTAAGGGACTCTTGTTCTATGTCATTAGTAGATTCATGCCATGCCTTTGTTTGCCATGATAAGTTCTTGTAGCATGTTGTTTGATAGCTCTAAACATTGCAACCTGATGTTATTTCTGCCAAGTCTGAAACTGTTATTATTTGCAATCTTACCATGTCATTTTGAGCATGTTCTAGCCTTTTCTGGAGATAGCTCAGTGTTCATGTTTTCTTATGCTTTACCTGTACTTCATGCCCATGCCTTTTGTTCTTATGTTGCGGTGCTGTAGCATATTGTTTTGATGCTTGCAATATGCCTAGTTGCTGTTTTGGACAGATTGTTGCCATAACTTGTATAGAGTGTATGTGTTGAACCGTTGCTCCATTTTGAGTGTGCTCCATATGAAACTTGCTTGATTTTGCATGTAGTTTCATATTATCATGTTGCATCCTTGTTTTGAGGTGTTTGCTTGATGTTTGTATGCATTTTGCATCAATGCCATGCTTAACTTGTTTTGCTCATATCTTCTAGGCCGTAGCTCCGAATCTAATGAACTTTATATGTAACTTGACTAGAATCTCGTGTAGATCATCATGGTGCATCTTAACTTGCTGTTGAAACAACTTGAACATAAGGTTTATTCAGTTCTGGACCAATTTCTAAATTTGCATATGAGGACTTACCGGAATTGTTATATGTTGTTCCCGGCCTCATTTAAACTTGCCCTGATATGTTGTTCTTGTTTGCATCATCTCTTGCCATGAGTAGCTTCATGTAGCTTTGTCATGCATCATGCTTGTTGTGCATCACGTCTTGTTCATGTGTGGTGTGTTTACCATGTTGTGTGCTTCTTCTCGATAGTTCCCGTTTCGTTGCGATCGTGAGGATTCGTTCGTCTACGCTTGGTTCGTCTTCGTGGCTTCATCTTCTTCATGGACTCCTTCTTCTTCCTTGCGGGATTTCAGGCAAGATGACCGCTACCCTGGATCTCACTACTATCATTGCTATGCTAGTTGCTTCGTTCTATCGCTATGCTGCGTTACCTATCTTTTGCTCATCAAGCCTCCCAAATTTCCATGAACCTCTAACCTTTGACACCATTCCTAGCAAACTGTTGTTTCGCTATGTTGCCGCTTTGCTCAGCCCCTCTTATAGCGTTGCTAGTTGCAGGTGAAGTTGAAGATTTCTCCATGGTGGACAGGGTTATGTTGGGATATCACAATATCTCTTATATTATTAACGCATCTATATACTTGGTAAAGGGTGGAAGGCTCGGCCTTATGCCTGGTGTTTTGTTCCTCTCTTGCCGCCCTAGTTTCCATCATACCGGTGTTATGTTCCCGGATTTTGCGTTCCTTACGCGGTCGGGTGATTTATGGGACCCCCCTGACAGTTCGCTTTGAATAAAACTTGTCCAGCTAGGCCCAACCTTGGTTTTACCATTTGCCTCACCACCACCTATACCCTTCCCTTGGGTCGGCCAACCCTAGGGTCATCTTTATTTTATCCCCCCTAGGCCAATGCTTGTCTAAGTGTTGGTCCAAACCGAGTGATGTCCGGCGCCCCCTGGGAAACTAGGGTCTATGCCAACCCGACGTCTGGCTCATCCGGTGTGCCCTGAGAACGAGATATGTGCAGCTCCTATCAGGATTTGTCGGCACAGCGGGAGGCTTTGCTGGTCTTGTTTTACCATTGTCGAAATGTCTTGTAAACCGGGATTCTGAGACTGATCGGGTCTTCCTGGGAGAAGGTATATCCTTCGTTGATCGCGAGAGCTTATCATGGGCTAAGTTGGGACACCCATGCAGGGTATAAACTAGGGCTGGAAAAAAAGCTCGAAGCTCGCGAGCTAAACAAGTAGCTCGTGACTCGGCTCGAATCGACTCGAACTCAAAGAATAACGAGTCGAGCCGAGCTTTAGTTTAAGATCGTTTATAGACCAATTTAACGAGCCAATCTCACAAGTACTCATGTAACTCGTTAGGCTCGATGCAGTAGATCATCCACTCCCAATACAAAGAAAGATCAGCCACTAAACAGCCTACGTCCCAGGCGCACAACCCAAGGCCGAGCAGTTGAAGGCCTAGCCTCCTAGGAGACTCACGCGTTACAAGAAAATTACAATTTTATAGTGATATATATGTTTAATATATACATAATCATTTTTATCATATTTGAGGGCTTTATGTTAGCTTAACAAGCTAAACGAGCCAGCTCGCGAGTTATACGAGTCGAGCCAATCTTGGGTTTGAACTCGTTATAGTAACGAGTCGAGTCGAGCTAGCTCGTTAACAAAATGAGCTCTAGCGAGTCGAGCCGAACTGGCTCGACTCGGCTCGAATTCCAGCCCTAGTATAAACTTTCGAGAGCCGTGCCCGCGGTTATGTGGCAAATGGGAATTTGTTAATGTCCGGTTGTAGATAACTTGACACCTGATCCAAATTAAAACGCATCAACCGCGTGTGTAGCTGTGATGGTCTCTTCTCGGCGGAGTCCGGGAAGTGACACGGTTTCTGGGTTATGTTTGACGTAAGTAGGAGTTCAGGATCACTTCTTGATCATTGCTATTTTCAGGACCGTTCCGTTTGCTCTCTTCTCGCTCTTATTTGCGTATGTTAGCCACCATATCATGCTTAGTCGCTGCTGCAACCTCACCACTTTACCCCTTCCTTTCCCATTAAGCTTTGCTAGTCTTGATACCCATGGTAATGGGATTACTGAGTCCTCGTGGCTCACAGATTACTACAACAACAGTTGCAAGTACAGGTTATGCGATGATCTTGATGCGAGAGCGATCTTTACTTGTTTGGAGTTCTTCTTCTGCTTCTTCTTCGATCAGGGGATAGGTTCCAGGTCGGCAGCCTGGGCTAGCAGGGTGGATGTCGTTTGAGTTTCTGTTTGTGTTCCATCCATAGTCGGATATTGATCTTATGTATGATGATGTTGTACTCATGTGGCATTGTATGCCTTTTGTATGTATCCCCATCTATTATGTAATATTGATGTAATGATATCCACCTTGCAAAAGCGTTCCAATATGCGGGTCTATCCTTGGTGGGACCTTCGAGTTCCTTTTGGATAGGGTCGCATATTGGGCGTGACACAAGATAAGCACCATCACCTATTTAACCTTTGGAGCATCGCTCATGTGTGGTAGGTGGGGTGTGGAAGATCGTCTCGTTGTCATCTTCATCTTGATGGAACCATGTGGGGGGTGCATCATTGTCCACCATGGCCATCGTTTTGTCCAAAGGGAGGACGAAGTCGTCGAGGATCGGTGCGTCATCATAGATGGAACCTAGCACCAATTGAGAAGACACAATAGAGGTAGAGGTCTAGTTGTTATAAATGCAAATGGCCTCATATGCCTCATCAACTATCTCACTCTCCCTATGTGGTGGTGGCTCACTCACTCCCTCAAGGTAGGTGCACTCAATGTCGCATATGGTGGAGTCACTCAAATCACTCAAGTGGTGGTGGTGGTGGCTCTCCTCACATGGGAATTGGGGTAGCTCATCGTATATGGGGCTAGTGGTGAAGTCACTCTCACTCTCAATATGGTGGCAAAAGTCACTCAAGTCATCATACATCGCCGTGGTCGAAGGGAGAATCCCATGCTCAACCATCTTGTCGCCGCCTTGGTGTTGGAGGCCCATATGATGTGGCACCTCGTAGCTCGTCTCCATGACCGAAGGGAGTTTCCCATGCTCGGCCATCTTCCTTGAGGGGCTTCCGAAGATGGAAGTGTCACCCTCGCTCGTAGGTAGTCACCTTGGACTTGATGAAGTCGATGTAGGCGTACTCGTGGGAAGTAGGCGAAGATGTCGTACGTCCAAAGGCGAAGATGCCTTGATAGCACTTGGCGAAGATGCCATAGTGGTTGTTGTAGCCGTAGCGCCGTCTTGGTGGTGGTAGTCTCGCGGTCTTCTTTTGTGCTCTTGAAGCTTGGACTTGGCGTGAAGTAGGGCTTGTTGGGAGTTGTGCATTTGCGCTTGTGGAGCATCTTCATGATGATGATGTCGTTGTCATGCTTGAGCTCGTAGTATATGTCGTTTGTCCTCATCGTGCACATGATGCTTGGATTTGACTTGCCCTTCATGACGATGTTGATCACGAACGTGATGGTGGTCGCCATGTAGATGTGGACGAGGACGATTTGCACTTGCATCATGTCCGCGCTCTGAAGACTTGTGGCTTGAATGTCGCCGCCTTGAAGATGGCGAAGGGGAAGAAGACTTGATCAATGTTCTAATCTCCTCCATCCTTGCATCTTGCTCCTCTTTATGTGCGGAAAGCTTCTTGTCGATGTAGTCCCTTTTCCTTGCTTCGGAGTGATGAATGTCGATAGAGATGTTCTCGATGCGCTCTCGCAATCTTGATTGTGCGCCTTGCATTTGTCGTTGTAGATCGAAGATGGACGCTTTGGTGATGTAGTTGTTCACGTCGTCGTTATTGTCGTCGACCGGAGAGGAAATGCGTTGCCTATCCATTACAAGACTCGAGCAAAGGTGAGTAGGAAATGAGATAAACAATACCAAGCTACCTTTTCCCAAAGTTGAGGATGTATCTTGTATCACTCAATGTGAAATGAAAGAATAGTGGAATTGGTACCGGACTTGTTCACTCACACCTACAAGTAAAAACTTATGGTAGAGCTCGGTGAGGATAGTGGCACAAAAATTTGATGCAAAATGTTAGCAAGAGTCATAATGTTGGAAAAGATTCACAAATTCGCAAGTGAAACAAGTAGACCAATAGCAAATGCGGTACACGAAAACAAACACACGGATAGATAAATGGGGTCGTGCAACCAAGGAATGAGCACAAAATATGGAGTCCACGGAAAACGCTCGTGTTGCACAACTCAAGAGAGACGCTAGCACGATTGCTCAATAGGCGGATACGACACTTGTGCACAACCTATAAGATGCAAAATGGATAAACTTCTATCCCAAGTATGCTATGTATGTATGGTTCCCGGTGTTTCTCTCAAGATGATCCAAGATGATCGGATATGACAATCTTATGTGCAATGGGGTATGATGCTATGGCACTTGCTCACGAGCTCTTTGCTCTCTTTTTGCTTAAAAGCTTTTTTTCTATGGCCACTTTTGCACAATGCACAAACCAAGATAGCTATTGTGTATATGCGGGAATGATATTGTTCACAAAGGATGATAGCAATATATGCACCACGATGATATGGTATGTATGCGATGGGTAGTATGATCACTAATGTGCACAAGTCACGTTGCCGGCAATACTCAAATGGCTAGTCAGGCAAGTAACGCAAAATGGGCTAGGGGTTAACAATGCAATTGCAAGGGGAATATACAATGGTGTCGTCGAGGTTACCGTCCTTTGTGATGATGAGTGGCGGTGTTCTTGATGTAGATACCAAGATGATGTAGACCCGTCCCTAAGTAGCCGAAACACCTTAGGAAATGGTAAAAACCGCAAACTCAAAATCTCAAATGACAAATGTCAAATGGTGGTAGTGGAAATGGTAATGTGGAAGTGGTGGTGGTGTGTGAAGAATAAGCAATCATCCCTAAGTAGCCTAAACACCTTAGGAGACTCACGTCGCCACTCAAACAACCGCAAATGCTAAATGTAGCAAAATGGGTTAGGTTGCGGAAGGCTATGGTGGTTTTGCGGATGATATGGTGAAAGGCCTAGGCAAAGATGCCAAAATGTCAAAATTTTGATGGAGTCAAATGGTGTTGGAAACTATCTAGGTGGATGGTGGATGTCAATAGATACTCAACGAGCTAAAGAACGCGAAAATCGGACTCCGGATGTGGAAGTTATGGGCAAAACTGTGAACTTGTAGGATCGGAAGTATGTCTAGAGGGGGGTGATTAGACTACTTGACAACTTAAAAGTTTAGCCTTTTGATTAGAGTAGGTTTTTAGCAAGTTCACAATGATGACCAAGTCAAGTATCACCCTACACATGCAATTCTAGAGTTATGGCAGCGGAAAGTAAATTGCACATATAGTAAATAAGAGGTGGAGAAGAGCAAACGCAATTTGGAGACACGGAGATTTTTCTCGTGGTTCCGATAGGTGGTGCTATCGTCAATCCACGTTGATGGAGACTTCAACCCACGGAGGGTAACGGCGAGAGTCCACGGAGGGCTCCACCCACGAAGGGTCCACGAAGAAGCAACCTTGTCTATGCCATCATGGCCTCGTCCCACGGAGGACTAGCCTTACTCGGGTAGATCTTCACGAAGTAGGCGATCTCCTTGCCCTTACAAACTTCTTGGTTCAACTCCACATCTTGTGGAGGCTCCCAAGCGACACCTAACCAATCTAGGAGGCACCACCCTCCAAAAGGTAATAGATGGTGTTGGTGATGATGAACTCCTTGCTCTTGTGCTTCAAATGATAATCTCCCCAACACTCAACTCTCCTCACTGATTTGGCTGTGGTGGAAGAAAGGATTGAGTGGAAAGCAACTTGGGAAGGCTAGAAATCAAGTTTCATATGGTGGGAGTGGAGCAACTTGATCTCAACACAAGGGTAGGTAGTTTTCTTCTCGAAATGTAAGGTAGGAGTGGTAGTTCTTTCGATGGCTCTCTCCATGAATGAAGAGGAGGTGGAGGGTATTTATAGCCTCCACACAAATTCCAACCGTTACACACATTTGACCAATCTCGGTCGGACCGAAGTTGACAACTCGGTGAGACCGAAAGTTCAAATCTTGTGAGCGTTGGGATTTTCGATGGGACCGAAAATACAATCTCGGTTAGTCCGATTCTTCCAAAGTCTAGGGTTTGCCAATCTCGGTGGGACCGACTTTCTCATCTTGGTGACACCGATTTGAGTCTGAAGGTTCTGAAGCTTGGCAACACCAATTTCGTATGACCGAGTTTGGAATCGGAAAATCCAAAATTCTTAGGGTTTGGGTATATGGTGAGGTGGTTCATCTCGGTGTGGTGAGTTTGGAATTGGTGGGACCGAGATTACTTATGGGTTTATGTTGGAGTGAAAGATTGCTGATAGTTTGAGAGATAAATCACTAAGCACTTTGAGCAACCAGATCATCATCATAACCTCATCCCTTTTAATAGTATTGGCTTTCCTATGGACTCAATGTGATCTTGGATCACTAAACCAAAAATAGAGTCTTGAGCTTTTGCCAATGTTTTCCTTAGCATTTTGAGGGTCCACATCATCGGTCATTGCCATACCCATATCAATGAACTTTCGAAATATTCTCAAGAAATGATTAGTTCAATGATATATATGTTGTTATTAATTACCAAAACCACCCGGGGATTAGTTGCACTTTCAATCTCCCCCTTTTTGGTAATTGATGACAACATATAGATCAAAGCTTCGACAAATGATATAATCAATGAATAACATCGTCGCTTTGAGAAGTATGTGATAAGCAAGAGCTCCCCCTAAATTTGTGCATTATTTAAGATTTGCGTTTGAATGCAAATGCACAATCGATTAGGATCATGGGTCACTCTTCCATGTCACATACATCTTGGTGGAGCGCACACAGTGATAAGAATGAATAACATGCACCCAATCACCAAGACATGAGTAAATGATCATACAAGATATGAATGGAATATGATAAACATTAAGCACACATTAAGCATAGTATGATCAAGCACTCATCAAGATAGAGCAAACGTAGTATCAAACACATGAAATGTCTCAAAGAACTCAAAAGTATCTCATGGAAAACCGCAAACGAAAGAGCAAAAACGAGCACTCTCTCTCTCGAAGTCCTATGATCTATACAATTTCTCCCCCTTTGGCAACAAGTTACCAAAAAGTTCGAAAGGTATAGAGCTAATCGTCACTAGGGACTCTGCTGGCGGCTCCTGTCTGCGTCGATGGAGTGGAGATAGCTGCATCTGCGAAAGCTTCTGCTGAAGTCTGTGGAGCTGGAGGAGTGGACACTGGAGCTGGTCTTTGAACCGATGGAGCTATGGGAGGTCTTTGAAGTAGTAGCCACAGGGTCATCACACAGAATAGCGGTGATCTGGGCTTTGTGGGCACTGCAGCAGGCTGCTCATAGTCATCTGAACCAAATCATCTTCCATCTCCTTCATGAGCTCTGCCTTCTCCCTCTTCGCTTCCTCAATGTCGCCTCAAGCTTGTTGACAAAGACTGCACTTGATCGACAACATCCAGAGCATGGAACTTATCTTCAACGATCCTCTCTAGGCTCTCCCGAGACTGTACTATCTTGGCCAGGCGTAGTTCAATTCTCTGAGTTGCTTCAAGAAGTTGTTCTCCAACGCTCTTGGGCTTTCTTGCCGCTTCCTTTTCAGCTTTAGCTTGTTTGGCAGCTTCGGACTTAGCATGTCCTTCAACGGATGTGGGAGCATCCTCGGTCATCACAACTTCATTATCTTCATGTTCGCTGCAATGGCAAGTGGGGTCTATCCAATGTAGGTGTCCGTGCCAAACTTGGCATTAATGAGCATCTGAATATGCGGAGCAAACCCACACGACCTCTTACAGTGCTGCTGCTTTGTCCTCTTGATAGTCTCATTATCGGGTCCATCACCTTAAAAGGTGCCTTCGATCTAGAATGTGCGGCATGTTGATAGAATACCCTCTTATCATGCGGTGGTCTCTAACTTAGGCATCAAAGTATGCCTCGAGAATGGTGTTGGTGGTTGGGAGACCTGCTCAAGATGATAAACTGATCCAAGCTTCGAAACTCAACATCCTTGTCGGTACCTCATTGTACATGTTCCTCATCGACTCATGATTTTTCTTCGAATGCCATAGACATCAACATCATCATCCCTTGATCTTTGGTGCATTCAAGAACGCTCTCCATTCCTCAACAGGTTGAGGAGAATCTACGTCATCATCATCCATACAATTTTGCCATCTGGATAGAAATGTGCGGTGGCATAGAACGCATGATCATCTCATCGTTCCAAGCGGTCAATTTCGACCAACGAACTCAGAACTCCACATGCGGTGAAGCTTTCATGCACATGTGGGAAATAGTCTCTGTGCTCTTCACTGTCAATGTATTCCCAGTCTACATATCTGGTGTCAGCAACAATTGGCTTCTTATCCATGAGCACTGTCTCATAAAAGTCTTGTTGCTCTCTAGTGTGGAATCTAGAGTCAACAAATGTCCTTCTCCTGGTGGCATATGGATCAACTTGCCTCCATAGCTTTGAGACCTTTGTCCTTCCTTTCCTTCATATTTTCAGCTCGAGGATGAGCATCATTATGAATCGGCAATTTACATGCGAGCTTGACAAAAATATGAGCCTCATCATCGATTCTGCAGGTGGCACATTGTCCTTCTTCTTCTCTCAAGGTGGTATGTTTCTTCTGATCTTCTTTGGCTTGGCAGCAGGTTTGGCTTGGGCTGCCTTTGCTTGAGCCGATGGCTTAGCTTTTGTGGGTGCTCCCGCCTCGATGGCATCTCCCATCAACTTCGCTTCGAGGAGGTGGGGTGCTTCCTCATCTGAGTCATCATCATCGACTTCTTCATGAACTAGCCTCTTCCTCTTGGAAGTTTTCTTGATCTTCTTTGGAGGTTTCTTCTTCCATCTTGAGAGCTTTTTGCAAGAAGGATTTCTTCACCTTGTTGGTGCCTTTCTTTGATGTTGCCCTTGATAGCCCTTGGCAACCACTTGCCTTTTGGCTTTGAAGTTATCTCCTCATCTGCAACAAAGTCGAATCCTCCTCATCGTAATTCTTCTTCTTCACGCCCTGGTGGCGGTGGAGGCAATCCACTTGGAGTGCTCCTCTCTCCATCATCTGAAAAACTGCTTTCTTGGGACTTGTAGCTGCCTCGGAATCTCAATCGGCAATTCGGACTGTTACATTGTCACTTCCATCGATATGACCGACAACTTTGTGAAAAGAATAGGTATAGGCGAATAGAAGAGTTATCACAAACTGCAGAGGTTTTTGCAAAAGAATGAGTTCAAACATTAGTTTTAGGTTTTCACAGAATACATTTCGGTCTCGACCGAGTCTATAAATTCGTGAATCCGAGGTGTCTAAACAGACCATATACACCACTTTCGGTTGGACCGAAATGGGTTTTGGTCTGGCCGAGAGCACTAGGGTTTCACTAAATCCTCACTTCGGTCTTACCGATTTGCTCAATTCGGTTTAACCGAAAAGTGCAGTGCAATGACCAGAGGCCAAATCGGTCAGTCCGAGAATGTAGAATCGGTCACACCGAGATGTGTTCGCGAAACCTAACCCTAAAATTTTCACTCGAATTTTGTTCTATGATCTAATCTGTTGGATAGGAAGATTTTAATCTTGGCAAGAAACTAGGCAAAACCTATCGTGCATTGAATCAGCGGTTGAAGCACGAGAGGGATGAAACTCACCCAATCTGGTGGAGCTTCACTACGGCGGCAACGGCGCGATGAGAAAGACCGTTGACGGCGATGGAGACCCGCGGCGAGGGCGCACAGGCGACGGCGGAGACGATCCAAAGACCAAGGCGACGGCAGCGAAGGGTTTGAGGGCGAGGCGTTTTGAAGAAGTAATCAACGCGCGCTGTCCTCGGGTATATATACCCTTCGGCTGTCGGTGGGACCGAGTTGGAAAACTTCGGTGGGACCGAGATGGTTAATGCGTGCGATTACACTTCGATCACGCCGAATTTGTAACTTCGGTTTCACCGAGGTGAAAACCTAGATCAATCCAAGTGATTTGGTCATCCGATTTGAGTATATCGGTTTGACCGAAAGTACTTAGAAGGTTTTGGAAGTTAGGCTTTTGACGGATCGGTGGCTCCGAGTGCTCCTCACTCGGTCTGTCCGAAAAAGTCTTGTTCAAAGTTTGTGATATAAGCATGAATAGAGTTTGAGACAAGAAAGCATAGATAGCTAGGGGAGGAACATAGGCATTCTTGTCCATCCATTTGGTCAAAAAGAGAAATCCAAAAGACCAAAGCAACACATGGATGTCCTTGAATGGATAAAATCATGCATCCAACATGCTCACACAATAAGATAGCAAATGAAATATGTGTCAAACATGCACAAACAAAACACTAGCTTCTAGCACACAATTTGGCGATGACTAGATCATCTATATATGAGTATATTGACTTAGGAGTCAAATGAGAACATTTGATCATAGGTCATACTCATCGTTTAAGCACAAGTGGGGTTACCACTTTTCCATAAAGCATTAATGTGTTCACATCATTAAAAGATGATTTAGCTCATTTCTTTAGAGCAAAGCTCCCCCTTGATGTGAGAACCCCTTTCAAAGGGTCAAACTAACCTTGGGTTGTCGTTGAAGACTTCATGTAGATGTTGAAGATGTGGATGCTCAATGTTGATGAAATCATCAAGAGTTGGGAGCAATCCTTTGGATTCGGGCACTTTCAATACCTACATGGGTTAGTCCCACAAGGAACAAACAAGGATATCCATGGACATAGATTGAAGTACACAATAGATGATGTCCATGAAAGCAATGATTACCTTGTCCTTGACTTACCAACATGAGGGTTTGTGACTCCATGAACTAGTGCAAGATGTGGAAGTTGATTGCACAAGTTCTTGCCAAAATGAATGTGAGTGAAGTATGTTGGTGAGTCACCCTCAAGAACTTTCTAGTTCTTCTTCTTCGGGATCCACATCATCTTGATGGGAATCCTTGGGGTAGTAGTTGAGCTTGTCGAAGTAGAACTTGAAGTGGCCTTGGGAACCCACTTGACCATGGCCTTGGGTGCTTCAATGAATGCATCAATCTCTTCTTGAAGCTTGTCCTTGCCTTTTAGCTTGTGGTCTTGTGGTGGAAGGTCATCTTGAGCTTGTTCCTCATTTGAAGAAGTAGGATCATACTTCTTCTCTCGAGAAACAAACTTTGGAGTGGGATATTGACCTTCTTCCCATTCAACACCCTCGGCGTTGAACTTTCGCTCAAAACCAATTCCTTGATTCTTCCTGTCTTCCTTGCTTGCGAACAATTTCCTCAAAGCTCTTGCTTCCGCAAGACTCTTGTAGACACCTTTCTCTATAATCCCTTTCAATAGACTATTTTCTTGCTCAAGTGAAACTTGGCTTGAAACATTGTTAGTGGAATCAAGAGAATTACTAGAAGTAACAACATTTGATTTAGCATGATTATTGTTACTACTAGATGAAGAATTTTTCTTATGCTTGTCATACTTAGTTTTAATAGGTGGCAAGAAATTAGACAAGAGAAGTCGTTTGGCAAGATATGAAGAACTCTTCTTTCGAAGATCGTCATTGATAGCTTTTAGAAACTCATGCTCTTGCTCTAGATTGAGCTTCTCGAAGCGTAGCTTCTCATGAGATCTTAGGAGCTCTCTATGATCTTCTTGAGTTGTTTCATGAGCTAACTTAGGAGTGTTTAGTTCTTTAGTTAGACGCTCAATCTCCTTCATAGCATTGTCATTCGACTCTTCTCGACTATAAAGACTATTAGCATGTTCATCATTACTAAGCTCGCTAGATTTGTCATGTAAAGCTCATCTTCACCAAGCAAATCATCCTCATCACTATCAAAGTCAATAAACTCAGGGTGTGATACCTTGGGGCCTTTTGCCATGAAGCATCTTCCAATTTCCTCATTTGGTGAATCAAATATGTCGAGGAGTTGGAGTTGGAGGACACGAGCAAGACCGCAACACCTTCATCTTGACTATATTCGGAGTTGGAGTGATAGCTTCTTTCGAGTGATTGTCGAGTCGGAGCCGAAACCCATTCACCAACATGAGCTTGATGTTTTCTTCTTGTGTAGCTCCTTGATGACTTGTCTTTCCTTTCCGAATCCTTGCTTCTCCGAGAGGATCTTCGTTCATAACGATCATCTCTACTCCTTCTCTCTTTTAGAGGCGACTCTTCTCTTGAGCTTCTTCTTCTTGGAGATTCTTCTCTTCTCTTGTGGGGAGTCGAACACTCATTTGAGTAGTGTCCGGTCTTCCACAATTGTAGCAGTTTCGATCACGACTAGAAGATCTCTTTTCATCATATGATCTAGACTTTGAGCTTCTCTCCTTGCTTCTACTCTTGTAGAATTTGTTGAAGTTCTTCACCATTAGGCTTATCTCATCATTGGAAACTAGCTTGTCACTTGAGGTTGTGGGAGCTTCAACTGCAGCTTTGTAAGCACCACTTGACTTGTTGTGAAGCTCTTCCTTGTCTTTAAGTGTCATCTCATGAGCAACAATTCTTCCAATGACTTCGGTAGGCTTGAGATCTTTGTAGTTTGGAATCATTTGGATCAAAGTGCACACGGTGTCATACTTTCCATCCAAAGCTCTGAGAATCTTCTTAATGATGAATCGGTCGGTCATTTCTTCGCTTCCTAAGCCTGCCATCTCATTGGTAATGAGAGCAAGCCTAGAATACATTTCAGCGACTCCTTCACCTTCCTTCATCTTGAACTTGTCAAGCTGACCTTGAAGAACATCTAGATTTGATTCCTTCACGGACTCGGTACCTTCGTGCATTTCGACCAAAGTATCCCAAATCTCTTTTGCATTCTCAAGACGGCTGATCTTGTTGAACTCCTCGGGACACAAAGCATTGAAGAGAATGTCACAAGCTTGAGCATTGTTCAGAACATCCGCAACTCATCCGCAGAGCTTCTTCGCGATCCGGAACTTTTCCTTCCTCGAAGAACTCACCTTGCAAGCCAACACAAATAATGCCCCATGCGGCGGGGTTATGTCCAAGAATATGCATTTTCATTTTGTGCTTCCAACTAGCAAAATTTGAACCATCAAAGTAAGGACCTCACGGAAATTACCTCACTAGACGCCATACTCTCCTAGGTTGTGAAACCAAGCTTATGGAGTCAATGCAATGGAAACCAATCCAATGGAGACCAAAGCTCGATACCACTTGTAGGATCGGAAGTATGTCTAGAGGGGGTGATTAGACTACTTGACAACTTAAAAGTTTAGCCTTTTGATTAGAGTAGGTTTTTAGCAAGTTCACAATGATGACCAAGTCAAGTATCACCCTACACATGCAATTCTAGAGTTATGGCAGCGGAAAGTAAATTGCACATATAGTAAATAAGAGGTGGAGAAGAGCAAACGCAATTTGGAGACACGGAGATTTTTCTCGTGGTTCCGATAGGTGGTGCTATCGTCAATCCACGTTGATAGAGACTTCAACCCACGGAGGGTAACGGCTGCGAGAGTCCACGGAGGGCTCCACCCACGAAGGGTCCACGAAGAAGCAACCTTGTCTATGCCATCATGGCCTCGTCCACGGAGGACTAGCCTTACTCGGGGTAGATCTTCACGAGTAGGCGATCTCCTTGCCCTTACAAACTTCTTGGTTCAACTCCACATCTTGACGGAGGCTCCCAAGCGACACCTAACCAATCTAGGAGGCACCACCCTCCAAAAGGTAATAGATGGTGTTGGTGATGATGAACTCCTTGCTCTTGTGCTTCAAATGATAATCTCCCCAACACTCAACTCTCCTCACCGATTTGGCTGTGGTGGAAGAAAGGATTGAGTGGAAAGCAACTTGGGAAGGCTAGAAATCAAGTTTCATATGGTGTGAGTGGAGCAACTTGATCTCAACACAAGGGTAGGTAGTTTTCTTCTCGAAATGTAAGGTAGGAGTGGTAGTTCTTTCGATGGCTCTCTCCACGAATGAAGAGGAGGTGGAGGGTATTTATAGCCTCCACACAAATTCCAACCGTTACACACATTTGACCAATCTCGGTCGGACCGAAGTTGACAACTCGGTGAGACCGAAAGTTCAAATCTTGTGAGCGTTGGGATTTTCGTGGGACCGAAATACAATCTCGGTTAGTCCGATTCTTCCAAAGTCTAGGGTTTGCCAATCTCGGTGGGACCGACTTTCTCATCTTGGTGACACCGATTTGAGTCTGAAGGTTCTGAAGCTTGGCAACACCAATTTCGGTATGACCAAGTTTGGAATCGGAAAATCCGAAATTCTTAGGGTTTGGGTATATGGTGAGGTGGTTCATCTCGGTGTGGTGAGTTGGAATCGATGGGACCGAGATTACTTATGGGTTTATGTTGGAGTGAAAGATTGCGATAGTTTGAGAGATAAATCACTAAGCACTTTGAGCAACCAGATCATCATCATAACCTCATCCCTTTTAATAGTATTGGCTTTCCTATGGACTCAATGTGATCTTGGATCACTAAACCAAAAATAGAGTCTTGAGCTTTTGCCAATGTTTTCCTTAGCATTTTGAGGGTCCACATCATCAGTCATTGCCATACCCATATCAATGAACTTTCTCAAATATTCTCAAGAAATGATTAGTTCAATGATATATATGTTGTTATTAATTACCAAAACCACCGGGGATTAGTTGCACTTTCGAACTGCTCATCGATCAGAGGGGGCCGTCTTGCACGGGTCTAGGGGCCGTGGGCACGGGGTCCCGTGTGCATGGTACAAGCCCGTGGGCACGGGGTGTCCAGAGACTTTTTGGGGGCCCGTGCGCACGGGGTCTGGGGTCCGTGGGCACGGGGTGGGCGAAAATTTCGCGATTTTGGGGCGGAAATTGAAGATTTGTAGGGTAAAATTGGGGAGATTTTGGGGATGGATGGTGGGGAAAAGATGGGGGAAAGCTAGATCCACTTGAAACCAAGCAAATCCATGGATCAAATCCAACAAAATCACACTAAACCAACAAATCACAAAAAAATTGGGGCTATTTTTGGTGGGGATTTTCGGATTTAGGACAAAAGCACACAAAACTAGGCTAGAAAACAAAGAGGGGGGCTCCAATTTCGTGAGAAACCATGGCTCATGATACCATATGATGTAGGGTGGAACCCTATGGGGAGATCTTTCATGAATTGGAGGGGGATCCCCAAGAACAAGATGAACAAAAGAGGGGAAAACAAGAGGAACACTCAAGAACAAGTCAAATCACACATCCACTAGACAATCAAACACATAAGATCCACAAGGTACATGAACAACAAAGGGAAAAAAGATACATGGTAGAGTTCATCCCAAATCCTATGAAGGAGATGAGGGCTTGATGATCTAGATAGATCCTTCCCTCAAGGGGGTCTTCATCCACTAGGGATCTTCTCCAATGGAGGTCTTGAACTCCAATGGAGTGGAATCCCACAAGGGGAGGTACATGAGCTAAGCTCTAGTGTTTAGATCTAATCTTAGCCTAGTCTAAATGGAGGAGATGAAGGAGTATATATAGTCCTAGGCAAAGAGGGGATAGGTGGGGCGAAATGGTAAAACAAGGGCAAGGCCCGCAAGATCACACAGGGGCCCGTGTGCACGGGCTAAGTGGAGCCCGTCTTGCGGGTATCTAGGACCGGACGCAGGGCCCGTGCGCCGCGGGGTCCGTGGGGCCAAGTGGACACTGGGGTCCCGTGGGCACGCAGACGCCTGTCTTGCACGGGTCTTCAGGACCGCCAGCCTGGGAGGCCTGTGGGCATGGGGTTGGAGGGGCCCGTGAGCACGGGGTCGCCTGGGAGCTGCTGCCTTCTTCTTGGCGCTTCCTTCTCCGCTTCCAGGCTTCCGTCTTGGATGGTGTAGTTGTTCTCTTGCGCTTGAACTCCTCCATGATGAATGTGTAGCTCCGCGCACACCTAAGTATGCACACGAGAGAGGGGTCAAGTAGTATACCATCCTCGAAGGGTACAAGTGGACACATGTAAAGGAGATGATTCACCTTTGTATGCATGAAGTAGATGTGGCACGTGTCACTTGTCAAATGGACTCTTGACATGGTGATGTCCATAGGATGCTCCGCATCAGCGCGCCCCCTGCCTCATGGGCCCACATGGCCCCCTCCACTTATTCCAGCACCCACACACTTCGTCTTCCTCTAGAAAAAATCAAATTGTAGCTCAAACTCGTGTTGTTGCTCGTTTTGCTGTCATTTTCGATCTCCTTGCTCAAAGCTCCATTCATAAAACTGCTTTGGGGGATTGTTCTTCAGTATGTGACTCCTCCAATGGTCCAATTAGTTTTTGTTCTAGTGCTTTATTATTGCAAATTTTTGCTGCTAAGGTGACCCTGTTCTTGAGCTTGCATGTCAAATTTATATGGTCGAAAGTAGTTTTAATGCATGATATAGCCTCTAGGCACTTGTGGGAGTAGTTTCTATCAATCTTGTTGAGTTTGGTTCACTTTTATTTTTAGTCACTAAAAAGTTTAGAAATTTTTCAGAGGAAGAAAAATGTTTAGGAAAATATACCAAGGTGGTTCTTCAAGGAAGAAAGCACCGAGGTCTGCAATACGTGAGCCGGACATTGAACCACGAAGAGAAGCTCCAGTGCGGCCTTGCAAATGGTCATCGGATGAATTTATGATCCAAGCTGGCTTCAAGTATGAATTTTATGAGTATGTGTGTAATGCTGATCTTGAGGACTTCGCATCAGATAAGTGCCGCCAATACTATCACCTCACTGATTCCTTTGTGTGGAGGTTTAACTTTACATCTAAGCGTAACACTCACACTGTTATATTTGACCTCTATGATAAATCATATACCATGGACCTTGAAGATTTTAACACTGCTTGTAAAATCCCACAGTGGGTCATCTTTAGTGAACCTCGCAAATCTGAATATAATGATTTCCTTGCTAGCATCACTATGGGAGAAACTAGAATATCACACAAGCTACCATGGGGAGCATTCATTTTCCTTCCATACATTACTTTGCTCTCTTTATAGGTAGATGCATTAACGGTAAGGATGAACTCTGTCACATGTGCGTCCCAGATCTTAGTGTCCTCAAGCGTGCGGTATTATGCGATAAACGATATAACTTGGGGGCCATTGTTGCACGAAGGTTACATCTTAATTGTAAAAATGGAGATTGGAATTTATGCAACTCGTTTAGCTGACTATCTTGGTATATCCATAAATGAAAATGATATTGAGTTGCCACCTGCTTTTCTAGATTATAATGCTATGGTTCGCCATCAGTTTTGAGAGGAATGAACAGTTCCTCCAGTACCTACTAATCTTTGACAGATGGTGTATTATCCATATTACTCTCCCTGCTCCTACTTTCTTTGACTTTCAGGCAAACGGGAGATATTTTATAACCAGGGAGGAGGCAAATGAATATGAGAGGAGGACTGAGGCGGCTCGCCTCCAGGCTACCGCTCTCCAGGTAGTAGCTGCTGCATCTTAGTGCAACTCCGACTACAACTTTGGATATCTGCCAGGCCAGCCGTGGCCTTAGACCAACTTATCCCAAAAGCCTAAGCTTGGGGGAGTACGTATTTCTCACCGACATTACATTCATGTTCACACACTCATTCTAGTTGTCGGTGTTCATACTTTTTCATTGTACTATCCATGCTAGTTTATTTTCTTGCTTTCTTCTTGTGTGTTTGAAAAACTTTGAGAGAAAAACCAGAAAAACTAGTTGTAGCTTTTAGCTAGTTTACTTTTCATGCTTGTAGTAGTAGTAATATTAAAAGAAACCCCAAAAAGATTTCTCGTTCTTCTTTTGCTTGTTGGGACCTTTCCCGTGTAAATAGTTTTATTTTTCTATGAAATTCTTTTCTTTTCTTTGGGGATCGAGAGGAGAAGACCACGATGAAAATGATGAGTGGCTCTCATATGCATTATTGTTGATCTAACCAAGAGCCCATATTACCGTGTCTTCTCCTTTGAATTAAATGTTTGCAGATTCCAGCTTAGTCCAATGCACGTGCACTATTATTATTATCCAGACCGTCCGGTTGTGCAAGTGAAAGGCAATAATGACGATATATGATGAAATGATTGAGATGAGAGAAGCTGGTATGAACTCGACCTATCTTGTTTTTGTAAATATGATTAGTTCATCGTTCCTAATTAAGCCTATTATGAATGAAACATGTTTGCAATGACAATTAGAGATTATAGTTACTCATGACATGCTTAATTATCTAGGAGTTTATAATAGCTTACCTTGCATGCCAACATGCTATTAAAATGGTTGTGATGTGGTATGATAGGGTGGTATCCTCCTTTGAATGATTTGAGTGGCTTGACTTGGCACATGTTCATGCATGTAGTTGAAACAAAATCAACATAGCCTCCACGATATTTATGTTCATGGTGATTTATATCCTACTCATGCTTGCACTCATTGTTGGTTAATCTTAATGCATGTTCATGACTGTTGTCGCTCTCTAGTTGGTCGCTTCCTAGTCTCTTTCTAGCCTTCACTTGTACTAAGCGGGAATACGGCTTGTGCATCCACTTCCATAAACCCCAAAGTTATTCCATATGAGTCCACCATACCTTCCTATATGCGGTATTTACATGTCGTTCCAAGTAAATTTGTATGTGCCAAACTCTAAACCTTCAAATGAAATTATGTTCTGTATGCTCGAATAGCTCATGTATCAACTAGGGTTGTCCGTATCTTCCATGCTAGGTGGGTTATTCTCACGATGAGTGGACTCCGCCCATCATTCACGAGAAAATGGTCGGTAACCGGGATGCCCAGTCCCATGCTCAAATCAAATCAAAATAATTGCAAACAAAACTCCCCCAGGATTCTTGTTAGTTGGACGGTACCCGTTGTTTCGGACCAGCCATGGAATGTGCTCATTTGTGGGGGAGTATAAACTTTACCATTCTGTTTGGGAACCGCCTATAATGTATGTAGCATGGAAGATATCGAGATCTCTTGGTTGCTATGTTGACAATGAAAGTATGCCACTCAAAATATTATTTATCTCTGTTTCAAAACTCGAGCTCTCGCACCTCTGCAAATCCCTGCTTCCCTCTGCGAAGGGCCTATCTATTTACATTTATGTTGTGTCATCATCTCTTATTAAAAAGCACCAGTTGGAGAGCACCGCTGTCATTTGTATGCATTTTTATTAATTTACATTGAGTATGACTATGACTGGATCTCTTTTACCATGAATTACAATGTCTAGTCAGTCCTTGATCTTCAGGGGTGCTCTGCATTTATGTTTTGCGGTCTCAAAAAGGGCTAGTGAGATACCATCTTGTTATATCATATTATGATTGTTTTGAGAAAGTGTTGTCATCCAAGATTTATTATTATTGCTCGCTAGTTGATTATGCCATTGATATGAGTAAATGTGAGACCTAAGTGTTATTGTGAATGTGGTTAGTTCATAATATTTGCTAAAAACTTGAATGCTGGCTTTACATATTTGCAACAACAAAATCAAACAGAGTTTGTAAAAGTTTTTGTTTATCACTTTCAGTTTGTCAACTGAATTGCTTGAGGACAAGCAAAGGTTTAAGCTTGGGGGAGTTGATACGTCTCCAACGTATCTACTTTTCCAAACACTTTTGCCATTGTTTTGGACTCTAACTTGCATGATTTGAATGGAACTAACCCGGACTGAAGTTGTTTTCAACAGAATTGCCATGGTGTTATTTTTCTGCAGAAATAAAAGTTCTCGGAATGACCTGAAAGTCCACGGAGTCACGTTTTTGAACTAATAAAAAATATCAGCGAAAGAATCAATAGAGGGGGACCCACACCCTGTCCACGAGGGTGCAGGGCGCACCCACCCCCCCCCCCCAGGGGGCGCGCACCCTGCCTCGTGGGTCCCCTGGACCTCCACCGACATCAACTCCAACTCTATATATTCACGTTCGGGGAGAAAAAAATCAGAGAGAAGGATTCATAGCGTTTACGATACGGAGCCACCGGTAAGCCCTATTCTTCCTCGGGAGGGCTGATCTGGAGTCTATTCGGGGCTCCGGAGAGGGGAATCCGTCGTCATCATCAACCATCCTCCATCACCAATTTCATGATGCCCACCGCCATGCGTGAGTAATCCCGTCGTAGGCTTGCTGGACGGTGATGGGTTGGATGAGATTTACCATGTAATCGAGTTAGTTTTGTTAGGGTTTGATCCCTAGTATCCATTATTGTAACACCCCGGATGTATCTTTCCATATTTGTAACTCCAACTCTTGCCGTTTTCGGATATGTGCTATGATATTCCCTCCGTGGTTGGGTTTTGTTTCATTTTGCATTTTGTTCATGTCATGCATCTCATATCATGTCATCATGTGCATCTCATTTGCATACGTGTTCGTCTCATGATTCCGAGCATATTCCCCGTTGTCCGTTTTGCAATCCGACACTCCTATGTTCCCCGGCGTCCCCTCTTGTTCTTTTTCCGTGTGCGGGTGTTGAACATTCTCGGAATGGACCGAGCCTTGCCAAGTGGCCCTGTATAGCACCGTAGACCACCCGCAAGTTTCGGGTCAATTGGAGTTCGTTTGGTACTCAACGGTTAACCGCGCTCTCGAAAGGCCTCTTTTGAGTTGCAGCCCAACACCCTCCAAAACAGCCCAATAACCCATCTAACTCCCTCCATGCCCTCGGTCGTTCGATCACGATCGTGTGGCGAAAACTCACCCCATTTCGACTCTCCTAGCTCCCTATGCCTATAAATAGACCCTCCCAAATCCGCAAACCCTAGCTCCCCTCCTCTCCTCACGGACACGTCCGGACGGCGAACAACGTCCGCCGCCCGCCACATGACCACTCGGGGCGCCACGTGGCCTTAGCGCCCACCCGCCACCAGCCCACTGCCCGGCCACCATTGGGCCACCGCCCTGCCCGCACCGCATGCCCCGCACCGCCACACCCGCCGCCCACCCACACACGCACCGCCGCACCACCGCACACACGCACCGCCCACCGCCGCCAAGATGCACCAGCCTTCGCGCTACTCGCCGCCGCCGCCGCGCCATTTTGCCGCCCCCCGCGACCTCCTCCTCCGCCGGCCCGACTCCGCCCGACTCCGCCCGAAGCTCCGGCCAGCGACCTCGAAGATCCGCGAGATCTGGATCCAGTTCCTAGGTTGACTTTTCCTCCAAATTCGTCTAAGTTATTATTCTGTGATTATTTCGTGCAGTTTTCAACGCGTCACATCTCTGCAACCGTGGCTCCGTTTCGGGCGTATAATATGTCAAATTGTTCGTCACGAAGAGTACATCATTTCATTCCATTGCATCATTTGCATTTGAGCTCATCTTGATGCCCGAAATGCTGTTGGAAGTTAGCTTCAGATCGTTAGTTTCAGAATTTTATCAGTTCGAGCTCTTTTGTCATTTTTGCCATGAATTATGTGTGCACCCTATGAACTTGAGTCCTACATGTGAGTTGAACATTGCCATGCCATCTTTCCAGGGGTATTTTCCATGTATTTTTGTGAGCTATGTGTTGACTAGAACAAGCATGCAAAGTAGGGATGATGATGTTACTGATTTCAGGAACTTAGTGTTTTCACTAAGTCTTGTCCTGCTGATAATTTTATGCCATATGTTCATGTTGTTTCAGAGAGATCTATGCCCTTTTTGAGCATGATTAGTAAGGGTGTTTTGAACATATGGTTGTGCTCTATCCATCCATGCCTTTGTTGGTATTTATGGAGTAGTCTAGCATGTCATTTTCGTGCTCTACTTTTGCTTGGAATTGTTTCCTGGCAGACTGTTTGCATTAGATTCAATTTTCACGAGGTCGGTGTAGTTGATCCGTGTATGCTATGATGTTGTTCTTGCCATGTATAGCTCCTATGCCATGTCTTCTTGATGGGTGTATGCTTAGTTTATCATGAGATGCTCTGTAGTGAGTGCATCGAGCTCACGAACATGCCATGTTGAATCTGTTTTTGCCATGTCCTGATATTTCACTAAGTCTGAAATCTGTAATAAAACTTGCAATGTTTACATGGGTGCCATCATTTCTTAGAGTCCTTTTGGCTTATGGTCAGTAAGGGACTATTGAAATATGCTTTGAGTAGAATCATGTCATGCCTTGCTTTGCTATTATAAGTTCCTGTAGCATGTTGTTTGCTTGCTCTAAACATGCCTTCCTGATGTTAATTCCTGCCATGTTAGTATTTTCACTAAGTCTGTGAACCTGATATTTTGAGCACTTTCTCCATGCTTGTTTGAACATGTTATGATGTGATTTAGCCGTAGCTCAGTGCTCCTCTATTGTTAAGCATCTCCTGTAGTTCGCTGCCATATGCTTTGTTTTTATGTTGGGGTGCTGTAGCATAGTTTTGTGTTGCGTGCTAAGTAGCATCGGGCTGTTAAACGCAGATTTGCGTCATTCTTGTTTTGCTTGTCATTTGCAAACCGTGCATCCGATTCCGGTGATCTTTATATCGATTTCAACCGAAATCACCCCATCTTTCCAGCGGCATACTTGGTTTGCCAAGTTGATGCCCGTTCATCATTTTCCTTCCGAGCATACATATGCATTGCATATCACATCTCGCATAGCATGTCATGTTTTGCATCATATTGCTTGTGCATTGTTCCTTGTTTGATTGTGGTTCCGTTGCTTGTGTTCTTGCTTTGGGTAGAGCCGGGAGACGAGTACGTGAATGAGGAGCCTGTTGAGAACGACTACGAGGATCCACCTTCGACAACTCGAGAACCTTACAGCAAGATGACCATACCTTGAAATCACTTCTATCTTTGCTTGCTAGATGCTCGCTCTTTTGCTATGCCTATGCTGCGATACCTACCACTTGCTATATCATGCCACCCATATTGCCATGTCAACCTTTAACCACCCATGTCCTAGCAAACCGTTGTTTGGCTATGTTACCGCTTTGCTCAGCCCCTCTTATAGCGTTGCTAGTTGCAGGTGAAGATGAAGTTTGTTCCTTGTTGGAACACGGATATCTTGGGATATCACAATATCTATTGCTTTAATTAATGCATCTATATACTTGGTAAAGGGTGGAAGGCTCGGCCTTATGCCTGGTGATTTGTTCCACTCTTGCCACCCTAGTTTCCGTTATACCGGTGTTATGTTCCTTGATTTTGCGTTCCTTACACGGTCGGGTGATTTATGGGACCCCCTAGACAATTCGCTTTGAATAAAACTCCTCCAGCAAGGCCCAACCTTGGTTTTACCATTTGCCACCTACACCCCTTTTTCCCTTGGGTTTTCGCGAGCCCGAGGGTCATCTTTATTTTAGCCCCCGGCGGTGCTTTCCAGAGTGTTGGTCCAACTCGACACCACGGTGTACCAGGGCAACTCGGGATGGCCTATCGGAAGTTTGGACAATCCGGTGTGCCACGAGAAAGAGATATGTGCAGCTCCTATCGGGATTTGTCGGCACATTCAGGAGGCTTTGCTGGTTTAGTTTTACCATTGTTGAAATGTCTTGATGTACCGGGATACCGAGTCTGATCGGTGTGTCTTGGGTGAAGGTTTATTCCTTCGATGACCGTGAGAGCTTGTGATGGGCTAAGTTGGGACACCCTGCAGGTATTATCTTTCAAAGCCGTGCCCGTGGTTATGAGGCAGATGGGAATTTGTTAATGTCGGTTGTAGAAAACCGAAGTTGACCTTAATTTAAAATACATCAACCGTGTATGTAACCGTGATGGTCTCTTCTCGTGAGTCCGGAAGTGAACACGTGTTGGAGTTATGCTTGACGTAAGTAGCGGGATCACTTCTTGATCGCTAATAGTTTCACGACCGCGCCTTGCTTCTCTTCTCGCTCTCTTTTGCGATGTAGCCACTATATATGCTAGTCGCTTGCAGCAGCCCTCCTTTTGACATCAGCCTTCCCTTGCTTAAATAGTTTTGATCTCGCGGGTGTGAGATTGCTGAGTCCCCGTGGCTCATGATTCTACCAAAACAGATGCGGTACGGTGATGCCGGTAGCAGATGGCGCCACTGAGCTAAAGTGGGAATACGATGAGGCACTGGGTCGATACTATATTTCCTTTCCGGACGATTAGTAGTGGAGCCCAGTTGGGGCGATCGGGGATCTGTGCTGCATGTGGGGTTTTCTTCTTTTATTTTGGTTCCATAGTCGGACCTTGATTGTATCTGGATGATGTACTGCTTTATTCATATAATTGTATGAAGTGGCGACTGTAAGCCAACTATGTACCTTTTCCCTTATGTATTACATGGATTGTGCGAAGATTACCTCACTTGCGACATTGCTTTCAATGCGGTTATGCCTCTAAGTCGTGCTTCGACACGGGAGCTATAGCCGCATCGAGGCGCTATGTTGGTATCGAGCTATCCCGACCTTAGGAGCCCCCACCGCTTGATCGTTTTTAGTGGCCGAGTTGTGTCTAGAAAAATGTTTTGAGTCATTTAGGATTATATATATCGGAGAGTTTAGAATTCTTTTACTCCCGGTCCCTTCGACCTTCGGGTGAGGTATCCCGACGAGAGTTTTGACTCTTCTCTTCTCAAATTTCACTAAATTTTTTTTTAGGATCACGCTGGTATCTTAGAATCGTCATCGATGGTTTTATGATGACAACATTGTCTTGGTTGCCTCCCCGACATTTAGGGGTTGTGGCGGTGTCCCGGGAGTTGAGCTCCGAGGTGTTGTCGTCATAATTTTATCGTTGCAGATTCGAATACCGAGTTTAGTCGCCGACATCGAAAATCTCTTTTATGCGATCGGTTGGTGAGATAACCCGCTAACCCAAGATCTTGTGGTGAGTACGGAGTATTGCCATGACTCGTATAACGGATGCTTTTCAAGGTTGAGGTACACGATTTCGAAGGTTTCTTGGTTATGTGTTGAAGGATGGATACAAATGGATGTAGGGATTGTTAGCTTGGGTGAGATATATATATTGCTCCCCGTATCCCCAACACTGATTGCATAACCGGAAAGTTTGGGAGTTTATAGGTGGGATTCAAGTAGCTCTAGCATTTTCTTCCGCAGATATTTGGTTTGTGATTGGGTAATCCTTACCACTTATTTGTTCCATTCATACCTTGTTTTTATTTTTTCATTCATCAATCTCTTATCAAGTGGCTTCTCACCTTTATGGACGTGATGTTTACTTGGAATTCATTCGCTCATCCTGTTCAATGTTTATTGTGAAGACTATATGTTGCAATTTCTATCCGTTGATTCAACTTGCCTATCTGTCTATCAAGATGCTAACGGATGTCACCCTCTTCGAGATGGCTCCTCCAACGTCGTAATCCGGAGCAGTGATGGGAGTCGGCGAACCCTCCACCTCCACCTCCGCCTCCGGAGGCATGGCAAACTTTGATGGCAACCACTAACGCCAACGCCGCGATTGTTGATCCAGTGATGCAAGAGCGTAACCAAGGCCAAGGCAACCAAGGGAATCAAGGTCAAGGCGGTTCTATCATCACCACGATTTCCTACACTCAACCAGTTCCTTGCCAACCAGCCAAAGTCTTTCACCTCTCGTGCGAGGCCACAGATGCCGACGATTGGCTCGTGGATATCAACAAGCACTTGAATGCAGCAATGTCAGACACGAGGACTACGTCAAGTTCGCGTCTTTTCAGCTCAAGGATCGGCAAATGATTGGTTCCAAAAATACAAGGATTCTAGAGGTGGTCGAGTGATTACTTGGACTGATTTACCGGGACTTTAAAGCTCACCACATTCCTTCCAAAGTTGTTGAGAGCAAGCGTGAGGAGTTCCGCAATCTCAAGCAAGGAAATATGTCGATGTACGAATACAACATACTGATTTGAAACTTGCTCGTTTTGCCAAACAAGACGTTCTCGATGAGAAAAGTATGATCTATCGATTCAGAGGTGGCCTTCGAGAGGATCTGCAGTTATCTCTTGTTCTTTATGAGCCTACTCGGTTTGATCAATTCTATAATATGGCACTCAAGCTAGAAGGTGCTCAGCTCAAGTGTGAGGCTTCAAAGAAGAGAATCAGGGATGCGATTCAGTCTTCTTCTTCTTCTCAAGTGGCGACAAAGCAGCAAAAGTTCTACCTTCCTCCTCCTCCGTTCCGCACGGCCTTATCAGCGAGAAGAACTCGGTGGTCGTGGATCTTCCCACCCACCCAACCCAAGCTACTGTAACAAGTCTCAGCCTCAAGCTCCAAGGTCAAATGCTCCTTATCATCGTCCGCTCTCGGAGGTGACTGCAACAAGTGCCAGCAGAAAGGTCACTATGCTAACAAATGCCATAACCAAAGGCGCCTTCCTCCTCCTCCCCCGTGAGGTCTTCAAGCAATGCAAGGGTCAAGCATAATCCCAAGTATGCAAAGGTGAATATGATGAATGCAGCTCAAGCGGAGGATTCTTCGATGTGATCATGGGTAATCTTCCATTAATGATATTCCTGCAAAAGTTCTTTTTGACACTGGTGCATCGCTTAGTTTCATCTCAAACCATTTGCATCTAAGCATGAGTTGTCTTTCCAAGATTTGCCTAGACCATTAGCAGTTGTCTCTCCGGGTAGATGCATGAACGCAAGCTCCATGATTCCGGATGTTTCTATCAAGATGGGTGACTATAGATTTCTGGCTAAACCAATTGTTCTTGGTAACTCTGATATTGATCTTATTCTTGGGATGGATGGCTTTCAAAGACAAGGCTCACTTGATTGTGCTGCCAGGGAAATTCAATTGACACACCCTTCTGAGGATGTTATCATCTATGCCGCTCGTGATGAAACCATTCGGTTGTTTTCTCTCAATGAGAAGGGCGAGTTGAATGCTATCTCTCAAATTCCAGTCGTTTGTGAGTACCAAGATGTCTTTCCAGAAGAGCTTCCGGGTATGCCTCCTCATCGGCCAGTCGAATTCGTTATTGATCTTGAGCACGGCATCAACCCGTTTGCAAGTGTCCTTACAAGCTTGGTCCCAAGGAGCTGAAAGAATTGAAGAAGCAGCTCGATGAACAAGAGCGTCTGGGTTTGATCAGACCGAGTTCATCTCCATGGGGATGTGGAGTTCTTTTTGTCCAGAAGAAGGATGGCACGGACCGACTTTGTGTTGATTACCGTCCATTGAACAAGAAGACAATCAAGAACAAGTATCCACTTCCCAACATCAATGAGCTATTCGAGCAACTCAAAGGTGCTAAAGTATTCTCCAAGCTTGACCTCCGTATGGGTTATCATCAGATTCGCATTCGTGAACAAGATATTCCCAAGACAAAGATTCGTAACAAGCTTTGGTTCTTATGAATATACCGTCATGTCTTTCGCCTTGTCAATGCTCCTCCAACTTTCTCTCGCATGATGAACTTTATCTTTAACCCCTACACAAATGATTTCGTCTTGGTGTATCTCGATGATATTTTGGTCTTCTCCAAGAACAAGCGGGATCATGCCAAACATTTGCGATTGGTGCTCGACAAGCTCGAGAGCATCAATTCTATCTAAGTTTTCCAAATGTGAGTTCGGCTTGATGAAGTTCTTTATCTTGGTCATATCATCTCAGCCAAGGGCATCGCGGTTAATCCCGAGAAGGTGTCTTCAATTGTGAATTGGGAACCTCCTCAGAATGTCAAGCAGCTCCGTGATTTTCTCGGTCTTGCAAGCTATTGTCGAAGATTCGTTGAGAATTTCTCCAAGATTGCAAAGCCTCTTTCCAACCTCCTCCGTAAGCATGTCAAGTATGTCGGGCCTTTGAGTGTGATGTCGCTTTCAACACCCTCAAAGAGAAGCTAGTTACAGCTCTGTCTTGACTCCTCTGATGAATCCAAGCCATTCAAGTTTTACGTGATGCTTCCTTGCAAGGTCTCGGTGCGGTGTTAATGCAAGAGAAGAAAGTTGTGGCCTATACCTCTCGCCATTGAAGCCCAACGAAAAGAACTACCCCACTCACGATCTTGAGTTGGCGGCGATTGTCCATGCATTGATAACATGGAGACATCTCTTGTTGGGAAGGAAAGTGGACATTTTCACCGATCACAAGAGCCTCAAGTACATCTTCACTCAACCAAACCTCAACCTCAGGCAAACTCGATGGGTCGAAATGATTCAAGAGTACAATCCAAGTATTGAATATACTCCTGGCAAGGCGAATGTGATTGCAGATGCCTTGAGCGAAAGGCTTATTGCAACAGCCTTATTCTCAAGCCCTTCCAACGGATCTTTGTGAAGCTTTCCATAGCTGAATCTTCAAGTTGTTCCTCAAGGATTTCTTGCCAACCTCATAGTCTCTCCTACTTTGGAAGATCAAATTCGTGAGGCTCAACTTCTGGATACCATGGTGAAGAAGGTGAAACGTGGTATTGACAAGGGCATTTCCAAGTACAAGTGCTATCGTTTGGATGACAAAGGCACTCTATTCTTTGAGGATCGTATTGTGGTGCCTAAAGGCGATCTGAGAAAAGTCATCATGAATGAGGCACACAATTCCCTCCTATCCATTCATCCGGGAAGTACAAAGATGTACCATGACCTCAAGCGGTCGATTGGTGGACTCGAATGAAGCGAAATTGCTCAATTCGTGAATGAATGTGATGTCTGCGAGAAGGGTGAAAGCGAAACACCAAAGACCAGCTGGCCTCCTCCAACCTCTTGCTATTCCGAATGGAAGTTTGATCATATCGAGATGGACTTCGTGATCGGTTTTCCTAAGTCCAAGCGTGGAAATGATGCTATCTTCGTTGTCATTGACAAGCTTACTAAAGTGGCTCATTTTCTTCTGTCAAAGAATCTATCACAGCAGCTCACCGGTGGCGAGCTATACACCTCGAAATTGTCTCCTTGCACGGTATTCCACAATTGATCTCTTCGCACCGTGGAAGCATCTTCACTTCTAAGTTCGGGATTCTTTTCGAAGGCCATGGGCACCAACATCCGTTTCAAAGACAGCTTTTCATCCTCAAACTAGTGGCCAAGTCGAGCGAGTCAATCAAATCCTTGAAGATATGCTCGGGGCTTGTGTCATTTCTTTTGGCATGAAGTGGGAAGAGTGTCTCCCATATGCCGAAGTTCTCCTACAACAACAGCTTCCAGCGAGTTCTGCAAGGCCCCATTCGAAATTTATATGGCGTAAAGTGCCGTACTCCTCTCAATTGGTCCGAGACAGTGAACGCCAACTTCTTGGCAACGACTTGATCACGAAGCAAGAAATGTGCAAAGTCATTCGTGAGAATCTTAAAGCCGCGCAATCGCGCTAGAAGGGCTATTATGATGACAAGCACCGTGATGTGGCTTTTGAAATCGGAGACCATGTCTACCTCCGCGTCTCTCCAATGAAAGGTACTCGTCGCCCGGTATCAAAGGAAGCTTTCCCTAGATCGTGGGTCCTTTCAAGATCATTGGCAAAAGAGGCGATCTCGCCTATCAACTTGAGCTTCCATCCAACTTTGCAAACGTGCATGATGTGTTTCACGTGTCACAGCTCCGCAAGTGCTTCAAGATTCCTGAGCGCACTATCAACTTTGAAGAAATTGACCTTCAAGAAGATCTTTTGTATCATGAGCACCCCGTTGCTATTCTTGAAGAAACCGAGCGCAAGACTCGCAACAAGTCAATCAAATTCCTGAAAGTAAAGTGGTCACACCATTCCGACCGAGAAGCCACCGGGGCGCGAGGATCACCTCCGTTCGAATATCCGGAGTTCTTTCAGTCCTAGATCTCGGGACGAGATCCTCTTGTAGTGGTGGAGTGTTGTAACACCCCGGATGTATCTTTCCATATTTGTAACTCCAACTCTTGCCATTTTCGGATATGTGCTATGATATTCCCTCCGTGGTTGGGTTTTGTTTCGTTTTGCATTTTGTTCATGTCATGCATCTCATATCATGTCATCATGTGCATCTCATTTGCATACGTGTTCGTCTCATGATTCCGAGCATATTCCCCGTTGTCCGTTTTGCAATCCGACACTCCTATGTTCCCCGGTGTCCCCTCTTGTTCTTTTTCCGTGTGCGGGTGTTGAACATTCTCGGAATGGACCGAGCCTTGCCAAGTGGCCCTGGTATAGCACCGTAGACCACTGTCAAGTTTCGGGTCATTTGGAGTTCGTTTACTACTCAACGGTTAACAGCGCTCGCAAAGGCCTCTTTTGAGTTGCAGCCCAACACCCTCCAAAACAGCCCAATAACCCATCTAACTCCCTCCATGCCCTCGGTCGTTCGATCACGATCGTGGGGTAAACTACACCCCATTTGGACTCTCCTAGCTCCCTATGCCTATAAATAGACCCTCCCCGAAATCCGCAAACCCTAGCTCCCTTCCTCTCTCCGCATGGACACGTCCGACCGTCCGGACGGCGACGCTGCCAGCCGCCCACTCGGGGCGCGTGGCGTGGCCACACCATCCCGCCGGCGCCCGCCCAGCCCACATAACATACCGCCGCCACACACATACACGCACCACACACCGCACCCGCGCCGCACACACACACAGCCACCGCACGCCGCCACACACACACCGCCACACCCATTGCCGCCACCGCCATGCACACAAGATTTCGCCGCCATGCCGTCGCCAATGCCCGCCGCCGCCCCAGCCCTCGACCTCCTCCTCCGCCGGCCCCGACTCCGCCCGACTCCGCCCCGGCGAGCTCCGGCCGGCGACCTCGAAGATCCGGCGAGATCTGGATCCAGTTCCTAGGTTGACTTTTCCCCCCTCCAAATTCGTCTAAGTTATTATTCTGTGATTATTTCGTGCAGTTTTCAACGCATCACATCTCTGCAACCGTGGCTCCGTTTCGGGCGTATAATATGTCAAATTGTTCGTCACGAAGAGTACATCATTTAATTCCATTGCATCATTTGCATTTGAGCTCATCTTGATGCCCGAAATGCTGTTGGAAGATAGCTTCAGATCGTTAGTTTCAGAATTTTATCAGTTCGAGCTCTTTTGTCATTTTTGCCATGAATTATGTGTGCACCCTATGAACTTGAGTCCTACATGTGAGTTGAACATTGCCATGCCATCTTTCCAGGGGTATTTTCCATGTATTTTTGTGAGCTATGTGTTGACTAGAACAAGCATGCAAAGTAGGGATGATGATGTTACTGATTTCAGGAACTTAGTGTTTTCACTAAGTCTTGTCCTGCTGATAATTTTATGCCATATGTTCATGTTGTTTCAGAGAGATCTATGCCCTTTTTGAGCATGATCAGTAAGGGTGTTCTGAACATATGGTTGTGCTCTATCCATCCATGCCTTTGTTGGTATTTATGGAGTAGTCTAGCATGTCATTTTCGTGCTCTACTTTTGCTTGAAATAGTTTCCTGGCAGACTGTTTGCATTAGATTCAATTTTCACGAGGTCGGTGTAGTTGATCCGTGTATGCTATGATGTTGTTCTTGCCATGTATAGCTCCTATGCCATGTCTTCTTGATGGGTGTATGCTTAGTTTATCATGAGATGCTCTGTAGTGAGTGCATCGAGCTCACGAACATGCCATGTTGAATCTGTTTTTGCCATGTCCTGATATTTCACTAAGTCTGAAATCTGTAATAAAACTTGCAATGTTTACATGGGTGCCATCATTTCTTAGAGTCCTTTTGGCTTATGGTCAGTAAGGGACTATTGAAATATGCTTTGAGTAGAATCATGTCATGCCTTGCTTTGCTATTATAAGTTCCTGTAGCATGTTGTTTGCTTGCTCTAAACATGCCTTCCTGATGTTAATTCCTGCCATGTTAGTATTTTCACTAAGTCTGTGAACCTGATATTTTGAGCACTTTCTCCATGCTTGTTTGAACATGTTATGATGTGATTTAGCCGTAGCTCAGTGCTCCTCTATTGTTAAGCATCTCCTGTAGTTCGCTGCCATATGCTTTGTTTTTATGTTGGGGTGCTGTAGCATAGTTTTGTGTTGCGTGCTAAGTAGCATCGGGCTGTTAAACGCAGATTTGCGTCATTCTTGTTTTGCTTGTCATTTGCAAACCGTGCATCCGATTCCGGTGATCTTTATATCGATTTCAACCGAAATCACCCCATCTTTCCAGCGGCATACTTGGTTTGCCAAGTTGATGCCCGGTTCATCATTTTTCCTTCCGGAGCATACATATGCATTGCATATCACATCTCGCATAGCATGTCATGTTTTGCATCATATTGCTTGTGCATTGTTCCTTGTTTGATTGTGGTTCCGTTGCTTGTGTTCTTGCTTTGGGTAGAGCCGGGAGACGAGTACGTGAATGAGGAGCCTGTTGAGAACGACTACGAGGATCCAGCCTTCGACAACTCTGAGAACCTTACAGGCAAGATGACCATACCTTCGAAATCACTTCTATCTTTGCTTGCTAGATGCTCGCTCTTTTGCTATGCCTATGCTGCGATACCTACCACTTGCTATATCATGCCACCCATATTGCCATGTCAACCTTTAACCACCCATGTCCTAGCAAACCGTTGTTTGGCTATGTTACCGCTTTGCTCAGCCCCTCTTATAGCGTTGCTAGTTGCAGGTGAAGATGAAGTTTGTTCCTTGTTGGAACACGGATATCTTGGGATATCACAATATCTATTGCTTTAATTAATGCATCTATATACTTGGTAAAGGGTGGAAGGCTCGGCCTTATGCCTGGTGATTTGTTCCACTCTTGCCACCCTAGTTTCCGTTATACCGTGTTATGTTCCTTGATTTTATGTTCCTTACGGTCGGGTGATTTATGGGACCCCTAGACAATTCGCTTTGAATAAAACTCCTCCAGAAGGCCCAACCTTGGTTTTACCATTTGCCACCTACACCCCTTTTTCCCTTGGGTTTTCGCGAGCCCGAGGGTCATCTTTATTTTAGCCCCCCCGGGCCAGTGCTCGTTGTGAGTGTTGGTCCAACTGTCACCGCCGGGTGTACCAGGGCAACTCTGGGATGGCCTATCGGAAGTTTGGACAATCCGGTGTGCCCTGAGAAAGAGATATGTGCAGCTCCTATCGGGATTTGTCGGCACATTCGGGAGGCTTTGCTGGTTTAGTTTTACCATTGTCGAAATGTCTTGATGTACCGGATACCGAGTCCGATCGGTGTGTCTTGGGTGAAGGTTTATTCCTTCGATGACCGTGAGAGCTTGTGATGGGCTGTTGGGACACCCTGCAGGTATTATCTTTCAAAGCCGTGCCCGTGGTTATGAGGCGGATGGGAATTTGTTAATGTCCGTTGTAGAAAACCCGTTGACCTTAATTTAAAATACATCAACCGTGTATGTAACCGTGATGGTCTCTTCTCGGAGTCCGGAAGTGAACACGGTGTTGGAGTTATGCTTGACGTAAGTAGCCAGGATCACTTCTTGATCGCTAATAGTTTCACGACCGCGCTTTGCTTCTCTTCTCGCTCTCTTTTGCGATGTAGCCACTATATATGCTAGTCGCTTGCAGCAGCCCTCCTTTTGACATCAGCCTTCCTTGCTTAAATAGTTTTGATCTCGCGGTGTGAGATTGCTTTGAGTCCCTCGTGGCTCACAGATTCTACCAAAATAGATGCAGGTACGGTGATGCCAAATAGCAGATGGCGCCACCGAGCTAAAGTGGGAATATGATGAGGCACCGGTCGATACTATGTTTCCTTTCCGGACGATTAGTAGTGGAGCCAGTTGGGCGATCGGGATCTGTCTTTGCATGTGGGGTTTTCTTCTTTTATTTTGGTTCCGTAGTCGGACCTTGATTGTATCTAGATGATGTACTGCTTTATTCATATAATTGTATGAAGTGGCGACTGTAAGCCAACTATGTACCTTTTCCCTTATGTATTACATGGATTGTGCGAAGATTACCTCACTTGCGATATTGCTTTCAATGCGGTTATGCCTCTAAGTCGTGCTTCGACACGTGGGAGCTATAGCCGCATCGAGGGCGTTACAATTATGTTCTAGGATTGATGTTGTTATGACTTTGCCATGCTTAATGCTTGTCACTAGGGCCTGAGTGCCATGATTTCACATCTGAACCTATTATGTTTTCATGAATATATGTGAGTTCTTGATCCTATCTTGCAAGTTAGAGTCACCTACTACGTGTTATGATCCGGCAAACCCTGGAGTGACAATAGTCAGGACACTTCCCGGTGATGACCGTAGTTTGAGGAGTTCATGTATTCACTAAGTGCTAATGCTTTGGTCTCGTACTCTATTAAAAGGAGGCCTTAATATCCCTTAGTTTCCAATAGGACCCCGCTGCCACGGGAGGGTAGGACAAAAGATGTCATGCAAGTTCTTTTCCATAAGCACGTATGACTATATTCAGAATACATGCCTACATTACATAGATGAACTGGAGCTAGTTCTGTGTCACCCTATGTTATAGTTGTTGCATGATGAATTGCATCCGACATAATTATCCATCATTGATCCATTACCTACGAGCTTTTCACATATTGATCTTTGCTTAGTTACTTCTCTGTTGCCACTGTTACGATTGCTACGAAACTGATACTATTACTTTTGCCACTGTTACCGTTACTTACATACTATTTTGCTACTAAATACTTTGCTGCAGATATTAAGTCTTTCATGTGTGGTTGAATTGACAACTCAGCTGCTAATACTTGAGAATATTCTTTGGATCCCCTTGTGTCGAATCAATAAATTTGGGTTGAATACTCTACCCTCGAAAACTGTTGCGATCCCCTATACTTGTGGGTTATCACTTTAGGGCTTAGAATCGGGGCTTCAAAGACTTTTTGAACACCATGGAACATATGAGATGTTCCAAGAGCTGAAATTGGTATTTCAGACTCATGCCCGTGTCGAGAGGTATGAGACCTCTGACAAGTACTTTGCCTACAAGATGGAGGAGAATAGCTCAGCCAGTGAGCGTATGCTCAGAATGTCTGGGTAGTACAATCGCTTGAATCAAGTGGGAGTTAATCTTCCAGATAAGATAGTGATTGACAGAGTTCTCTAGTCACTATCACCAAGCTATTAGAACTTCGTGATGAACTATAATATGCAAGGGATGACGAAAATAATTCCCAAACTCTTCACGATGCTGAAATCGGCGAAGGTAGAAATCAAGAAAGAGCATCAAATGTTGATGGTTAACAAGACCACTAGTTTCAAGAAAAAGGGAAAAAGGGAAGAAAGGGAACTTCAAGAAGAATGGAAAACAAATTGCCGCTCCCATGAAGAAACCCAAAGCTAGACCTAAGCCTGAAACTGAGTGCTTCTACTGCAAAGGAAATGGTCACTGGAAGCGGAACTGCCCCAAATACTTGGCGGATCAGAAGGATGGCAAAGTGAACAAAGGTATATTTGATATGCATGTTATTGATGTGTACTTTACTAGTGTTCATAGTAGCCCCGCTTATTTGATATCGGTTCAGTTGTTAAGATTAGTAACTCGAAACGGGAGTTGCAAAATGAACAGAAACTAGTTAAGGGCGAGGTGGCGATGTGTGTTGGAAGTGATTCCAAGGTTGATAAGATCACCATCACACACTCCCTCTACCTTCGGGGTTAGTGTTGGACCCAAATAAATGTTATTTGGTGTTTGCGTTGAGCATGAATATGATTGGATCATGTTTATTGCAATATGGTTATTCATTTAAGTCAGAGAATAATTGTTGTTCTGTTTACATGAATAAAACCTTCTATGGTCATACACCTAATGTAAATGGTTTATTGAATCTTAATTGTAGTGATACACATATTCATAATATTGATGCCAAAAGATGCAAAGTTGATAATGATAGTGCAACATATTTGTGGCAGTGCCGTTTAGGTCATATTGGTCTAAAGCGCATGAAGAAACTCCATGCGGATGGACTTTTGGAATCACTTGATTATGAATCATTTGATAAATGCGAACCATGCCTCATAGGCAAGATGACTAAAACTCCATTGTCCGGAACAATAGAGCGAGCTAATGGCTTATTGGAAATCATACGTATTGATGTATGTAGTCCGATGAGTGTTGAAGCACGCGGTGGGTATCGATATTTTCTGACCTTCACATATGATTTGAGTAGGTATGGGTATATCTACTTAATGAACACAAGTCTAAAACATTTGAAAAGTTCAAGAATTTCAGAGTGAAGTGGAGAATCATCGTAACAAGAAAATAAAGTTTCTACAATCTCACAGAGGCGAATATTTGAGTTACGAGTTTGGCCTTCATTTAAAACAACGTAGAATAGTTTCACAACTCACGCCACCTGGAACACCACAGCATAATGGTGTGTCTGAATGTTGTAACCGTACTTTATTAGATATGGTGCGATCTATGATGTCTCTTACCGATTTACCACTATCATTTTGGGGTTATGCATTAGAGACAGTTGCATTCACATTAAATAGGGCACCGTCTAAATTCATTGAGACGACAACTTATGAACTATGGTTTGGCAAAAAAACTAAGTTGTCATTTCTTAAAGTTTGGGGATGCGATGCTTATGTCAAAAGGCTTCGGCCAGATAAGCTCAAACCCAAATCGGGTAAGTGCGTCTTCATAGGATACCCTAAAGAAACTATTGGGTACACCTTCTACCACAGATCCGAAAGCAAGATCGTTGTTGCCAAGAATGGAACCTTTCTGAAGGAGTTTCTATCGATTGAAGTGAGTGGGAGGAAAGTAGAACTTGATGAGGTAAATGTACCTTCTCTCAATTTGGAAAGTAGCACATCAGAGAAATCCATTCCCGTGATGCCTACACCTACTAGAGAGGAAGTTAATGATGATGATATGAAACTTCAGATCAAGTTACTACTGGACCTCGTAGGTCGAACAGAGCATGTTCTGCACCAGAGTGGTACGGTAATCCTATCCTGGAAGTCATGTTACTAGACCATGACAAACCTACAAACTATGAAGAAGCTATGATGAGCCCAGATTCCGACAGATGGCTTGAGGCCATGAAATCTGAGATAGGATCCATGTATGAGAACAAAGTGTGGACTTTGGTGGACTTGCCCGATGATCGGCAAGCCATAGAGAATAAATGGATCTTCAAGAAGAAGACTGACGCTGATGGTAATGTTACTGTCTACAAAGCTCGACTTGTCGCAAAAGGTTATCGACAAGTTCAAGGGGTTGACTACGATGAGACTTTCTCACCCGTAGCGATGCTTAAGTCCATCTGCATCATGTTAGCAATTGCCGCATTTTATGAAATATGGCAAATGGATGTCAAAACTGCATTCCTTAATGGATATCTTAAAGAAGAGTTGTATATGATGCAACCAGAAGGTTTTGTCGATCCTAAAGGTGCTAACAAGGTGTGCAAACTCCAGCGATCCATCTATGGACTAGTGCAAGCATCTTGGAGTTGGAATATGCGCTTTGATAAGGTGATCAAAGCATATGGTTTTATACAGACTTTCAATGAAGCATGTATTTACAAGAAAGTGAATGGGAGCTCTGTAGCATTTCTGATATTATATGTGAATGACAATTGTTGATTGGAAATCATATAGAATTTTTGGATAGCATAAAAGGATACTTGAGTAAGTATTTTTCAATGAAAGACCTTGGTGACGCTGCTTATATATTGGGCATCAAGATCTATAGAGATAGATCAAGACGCTTGATAGGACTTTCACAAAGCACATAACTTGATAAAGTTTTGAAGAAGTTCAAAATGGACCAGTCAAAGAAAGGGTTCTTGCCCGTGTTACAAGGTGTGAAGTTGAGTAAGACTCAAAACCCGACCACGGCAAAATATAGAGAGAGAATGAAAGTCATTCCCTATGCCTCAGTCATAGGTTCTATAAAGTGTATCATGTTGTGTACCAGACATGTTGTGTGCCTTGCCATGAGTTTGGCAAGGGGGTACAATAGTGATCCAGGAGTAGATCACTGGACAACAGTCAAAATTATCCTTAGGTACCTAAAGAGGACTAAGGAAATGTTTCTCGATTATGGAGGTGATAAGAGTTCATCGTAAAGAGTTACATCGATGCAAGCTTTGACACCGATCCGGATGACTTTGAGTCTTGATCTAGATACATATTGATAGTGGGAGCAATTAGCTAGAGTAGTTCCATGCAGAGCATTGTAGACACAGAAATTTGCAAAATACATACGGATCTGAATGTGACAGACAAATTGACTAAACCTATCTCACAAGCAAAACATAATAACACCTTAGTACTCTTTGGGTGTTAATCACATGGCAATGTGAACTAGATTATTTACTCTAGTAAACTCTTTGGGTGTTGGTCACATGGCGATGTGAACTATGGGTGTTAAATCACATGGTAATGTGAACTAGATTATTGACTCTAGTGCAAGTGGGAGACTGAAGGAAATATGCCCTAGAGGGAATAATAAAGTTGTTATTTTATATTTCCTTATTCATGATAAAGGATTATTATTCATGCTAGAATTGTATTATCGGAAACTTAAATACATGTGTGAATACATAAACAAACATCGTGTCCCTAGTAAGCCTCTACTAGACTAGCTCGTTGATCAAAGATGGTTAAGGTTTCCTAATCATGGACATGAGTTGTCATTTGATAACGGGATCACATCATTATGGGAATGATGTGATGGACAAGACCCATCCGTTAGCTTAGCATAATGATTGTTCAGTTTTATTGCTATTTCTTTCTTCATGTCAATACATATTCCTTCGACTATGAGATTATGTGATGTAGGGTGGAACCCTAGATGCCCGATCTTTCACGATTGGAGGGGATCCTACGAAGAACACGAAGAACACAATGGGGAAACGAAGGGAACACGAGGGAAAGCACAAGATAAATCACTCAACCAACAAGATCCGGTCACACATATGCTAGGTCCTCGAAACACAAAGAGTGATGCACGATTCAAGGTCAACAAAGGACGATACAAAAGGTCTTCTCCGTGAGGAGGTCTTGAAGGGTCTTCCCGTGATGGGGTCTTGAATCCGCTTGGGGGATCTTCTCCAAAGAGGTCGTGAGCTCCGAGGAGAAGTAACCAGGTGGATGAGCAAAGATCTATCTCAAATATGAGCTACCACAATGCTAACCCTAACTAGGAGGAGGTGGAGGAGTATAGTCTAGGTCCACAAAGGGGTAAGTGGGAGAGGGATACATAGGCCTCAGGCCCGATCTCTGTGCACAGACAGGCATCGGACGTCCGATGGCTGTCGGTCGTCCGGTCGCTCGTGGGCATCCGGTCGTCCGGAAGTCTCCAACAAGTTCTATAGCTAAAAGATGGAGGAGAATCGCTCAACTAGTGAGCATGTACTCAGATTGTCTGGGTACTACAATCGCTTGAATCAAGTGGGAGTTAATCTTCCAGATAAGATAGTGATTGATGTAATTCTCTAGTCACCATCACCAAGTTAGTAGAACTTCGTGATGAACTATAATATGTAAGGGATAATGTAAACGATTCCCAAGCTCTTCGTGATGCTAAAATCGACGAAGGTAGAAATCAAGAAAAACATCAAGTGTTGATGGTTAACAAGACCACTAGTTTCAAGAAAAGGGCAAAGGGATAGAAGGGAACTTCAAGAAGAACGGCAAGCAAGTTGTTGCTCAAGTGAAGAAGCCCAAGTCTGGACCTAAGCTTGAGACTAAGTGCTTCTACCGCAAAGGGACTGGTTATCGGAAGCGAACTACCCCAAGTATTTGGCGGATAAAAGGATGGCAAAGTAAACAAAGGTATATTTGATATACATGTGTACTTTACTAGTGTTTATAGCAACCCCTCGGTATTTGGTAATCGTTCAGTTGCTAAGAGTAGTAACTCAAACGGAGTTGCGAATAAATGTAAACTAGTTAAGGGTGAAGTGACGATGTGTGTTGAAAATAGTTTCAAGATTGATATGATCATCATCGCACACTCCCTATACTTTCGGGATTAGTGTTGAACCTAAATAAATGTTATTTGGTGTTTGCGTTGAGCATGAATATGATTTGATCGTGTTTATTGCAATACGGTTATTCATTTAAGTAAGAGAATAAACTGTTATTCTGTTTACATGAATAAAACCTTATATGGTTTCACACCCAATGAAAATGGTTCATTGGATCTCGATCGTAGTGATACACATATTCATAATATTGAAACCAAAAGATGCAAAGTTAATAATGATAGTGCAACTTATTTGTGGCACTGCCGTTTAGGTCATATTGGTGTAAAGCGCATGAAGAAACTCCATGCTGATGGGATTTTGGAATCACTTGATTATGAATCACTTGATGCTTGCGAACCGTGCCTTTTGGGCAAGATGACTAAAACTCCGTTCTCCGGAACAATGGAACAAGCTACTGACTTATTGGAAATAATACATACCGATGTATGCGATCCAATGAGTGTTGATGCTCGTGGCAAGTATCGTTATTTTATGACCTTCACAAGATGATTTGAGCAGATATGGGTATATCTACTTGATGAAACATAAGTCCTGAAATAGTTGAAAGGTTCAAAGAATTTCAGAGTGAAGTGGAAAAATCATCGTAACAAGAAAATAAAGTTTCGTGATCTGATCACGAGACGAATATTTGAGTTACGAGTTTGGTCTTCAATTAAAACAATGTGGAATAGTTTCACAGCTCACGCCACCGAACACCACAATGTTATGGTGTGTCCAAACATCGTAACCGCACTTTATTGGATATAGTGCAATCTATGATGTTTCTTACCGATTTACCAATATCGCTTTTGGGATCATGCATTAGAGACAATTGCATTCATGTTAAATAGGGCACCATCTAAATCCGCTGAGACGACACTATATGAATCTGTGGTTTAGTAAGAAACCAAAGTTGTCGTTTCTTAATGTTTGGGGCTGCGATGCTTATGTGAAAAAGTTTCATCCTGATAAGCTCGAACCCAAATCGGAGAAGTGCGCCTTCATAGAATATCCAAAGGAAATTGTTGGGTACACCTTCTATCACAGATCCGAAGGCAAGATATTCGTTGCTTAAGATGGATCCTTTCTAGAGAAGGAGTTTCTCTCGAAAGAAGTGAGTGGGAGGAAAGTAGAACTTGATGAGGTAATTGTACCTTCTCCTTATTGAAAGTAGTTCATCACGTAAATCTGTTCTGTGACTACTACACCAATTAGTGAGGAAGCTAATGATGATGATCATGTAACTTCAGATCAAGTTACTACCGAATCTCGTAGGTAAACCAGAGTGAGATCCGCACTGAGTGGTACGGTAATCCTGCTCGGAAGTCATGTACCTAGACCATGATGAACCTCGAACTATGAGGAAGCGATGATGAGCCCAGATTCGCGAAATGGCTTGAGGCCATGAAATCGAGATGAGATCCATGTATGAGAACAAAGTGTGAACTTTGGTGGAGTTGCCGATGATCGGCAAGCCATAGAAAATGAATGGATCTTCAAGAGGAAGACGGACGCTGATAGTAGTGTTACTATCTACAAAGCTAGACTTGTCGAAAAAGGTTTTTGACAAAGTTCAAGATGTTGAATACAATGATATTTTCTCACTCGTATCAATGCTTAAAAGTCTGTCCGAATCATGTTAGCAATTGCCGCATTTTTGAAATCTGGCAAATGGATGTAAAGACTGCATTCCTGAATGGATTTCTGGAAGAAGAGTTGTATATGATGCAACCAGAAGGTTTTATCGATCCAAAGGGAGCTAACAAAGTGTGCAAGCTCCAGCGATCCATCTATGGACTGGTGCAAGCATCTCGGAGTTGGAATACACGCTTTGATAAGTTGATCAAAGCATATAGTTTTATCTGAGACTTGCGGTGAAGCATGTATTTACAAGAAAGTGAGTGGGAGCACTACAAGATTTACGAAAAGCATATGTATGACATAATGTGGATCAGAAATAATGTAGAATTATTCTATAAAGCACAAAGGAGTGTTTGAAAGAAGTTTTTCAAAGAAAGACCTCGGTGAAGCTGCTTGCATATTGAGCATCAAGATCTATAGAGATAGATCAAGACGGTTGATAAGTTTTTTCAATGAGTACATACCTTGACAAGATTTTGAAGTAGTTCAAAATGGAACAGTCAAAGAAAGAGTTCTTGCCTGTATTACAAGGTGTGAAATTGAGTAAGACTCAAAACCCGACCACGGCAGAAGATAAAAAGAGAATGAAAGTCATTCCCTATGCCTTGGCCATAGGTTCTATAAAGTATGCCATGTCAGGCACCGATCTATTGTATACCCTGCACTGAGTTTGGCAAGGGAGTACAATAGTGATCTAGGAGTAGATCACTGGACAGCGGTCAAAATTATCCTTAGTGGAATAAGGATATGTTTCTCGAGTGGTACGGTAATCCTGTTCTGGAAGTCATGTACCTAGACCATGATGAACCTACGAACTATGAGGAAGCGATGATGAGCCCAGATTCCGCGAAATGGCTTGAGGCCATGAAATCTGAGATGAGATCCATGTATGAGAACAAAGTGTGAACTTTGGTGGAGTTGCCCGATGATCGGCAAGCCATAGAAAATAAATGGATCTTCAAGAGGAAGACGGACGACGATAGTAGTGATACTATCTACAAAGCTAGACTTGTCGAAAAAGGTTTTTGACAAAGTTCAAGATGTTGAATACAATGAGATTTTCTCACTCGTATCAATGCTTAAAAGTCTGTCCGAATCATGTTAGCAATTGCCGCATTTTGAAATCGGCAAATGGATGTAAAGACTGCATTCTGAATGGATTTCTGGAAGAAGAGTTGTATATGATGCAACTAGAAGGTTTTATCGATCCAAAGGGAGCTAACAAAGTGTGCAAGCTCCAATGATCCATCTATGGACTGGTGCAAGCATCTCGGAGTTGGAATACACGCTTTGATAAGTTGATCAAAGCATATAGTTTTATCTGAGACTTGCGGTGAAGCTCAGTATTTACAAGAAAGTGAGTGGGAGCACTACAGCATTTACGATAAGCATATGTATGACATAATGTGGATCGAAATAATGTAGAATTATTCTCAGAAAGCACAAAGGAGTGTTTGAAAGAAGTTTTTCAAAGAAAGACCTCGGTGAAGCTGCTTGCATATTGAGCATCAAGATCTATAGAGATAGATCAAGACGCTTGATAAGTTTTTTCAATGAGTACATACCTTGACAAGATTTTGAAGTAGTTCAAAATGGAACACCAAAGAAAGAGTTCTTGCTCAGACACAAGGTGTGAAATTGAGTAAGACTCAAAACCCGACCATGGCGTAAGATAAAAAGAGAATGAAAGTCATTCCCTATGCCTTGGCCATAGGTTCTATAAAGTATGCCATGTTGTGCACCGATCTATTGTATACCTGCACCGAGTTTGGCAAGGAGTACAATAGTGATCTAGGAGTAGATCATCGGACAGCGGTCAAAATTATCCTTAGTGGAATAAGGATATGTTTCTCGATTATGGAAGTGACAAAAGGTTAAATCGTAAAGGGTTACGCCGATGCAAGTTTTGACACCGATCCGAATGACTCTAAGTTTCGATCTAGATACATATTGAAAGTGGGAGCAATTAGCTAGAGTAGCTCCGTGCGAGCATTGTAGACATAGAATATTTGCACAATACATACGGCTCAATATGATAGACCCGTTGACTAAGATTCTCTCACAAGCAAAACATGATCACACCTTAGTACTCTTTGGGTGTTAATCACATAGCGATGTGAACTAGATTATCAATCTAGTAAACCCTTTGGGCGTTGGTCACATGGCGATGTGAACTATGGGTGTTAATCACATGATGATGTGAACTATCGATGTTAATCACATGGTGATGTGATCTAGATTATTGACTCTAGTGCAAGTGGGAGATCAAGGAAATATGCCCTAGAGGCAATAATAAAGTTATTATTTATTTCCTTATTTCATGATAAATGTTTATTATTCATGCTAGAATTGTATTAACCGGAAACATAATACATGTGTGAATATATAGACAAACAAAGATGTCACTAGTATGCCTCTACTAGACTAGCTTGTTAATCAAAGATGGTTATGTTTCCGACCATGAACAAAGAGTTGTTATTTGATTAACAAGGTCACATCATTAGTAGAATGATCTGATTGACATGACCCATTCCATTAGCTTAGCACACGATCGCTTAGTATGTTGCTACCGCTTTTATCCATGACTTATACATGTTCCTATAACTATGAGATTATGCAACTCCGTTTACGGAGGAACACTTTGGTGCTACCAAACGTCACAACGTGGCGGGTGATTATAAAGGAGTACTACAGTGTCTCCAAAGGCGATGTTGGGTTGGCGTATTTCGAGATTAGGTTTTGTCACTCCGATTGTCGGAGAGGTATCTCTGGGCCCTCTCGGTAATACACATCATCAAGCCTTGCAAGCAATACAACTAATGAGTTAGCTGTGAGATGATGTATTACGGAACGAGTAAAGAGATTTGCGATAACGAGATTGAACTAGGTATTGATACCGACGATCGAATCTCGTGCAAGTAACGCATCGATGACAAAGGGAACAACGTATGTTGTTATGCGCCAACCTAGGCTCGTGGGCATCCGGTCGTTCCACTAAGGATAATTTTGACCGCTGTCCAGTGATCTACTCCTAGATCACTATTGTACTCCCTTGCCAAACTCAAGGGGGTATACAATAGATCGGTGCACAAGATGGCATACTTTATAGAACCTATGGCCAAGGCATAGGGAATGACTTTCATTCTCTTTTATCTTCTCGCCATGGTCGGGTTTTGAGTCTTACTCAATTTCACACCTTGTAATCTGAGCAAGAACTCTTTCTTTGACTGCTCCATTTTGAACTACTTCAAAATCTTGTCAAGGTATGTACTCATTAAAAAACTTATCAAGCGCCTTGATCTATCTCTATAGATCTTGATGCTCAATATGCAAGCAGCTTCACCGAGGTCTTTCTTTGAAAAACTTCTTTCAAACACTCCTTTGTGCTTTACGAATAATTCTACATTATTTCGATCCACATTATGTCATACATATGCTTATCGTAAATGCAGTAGTGCTCCCACTCACTTTCTTGTAAATACAGGCTTCACCGCAAGTCTCAGATAAAACTATATGCTTTGATCAACTTATCAAAGTGTGTATTCCAACTCCGAGATGCTTGCACCAGTCCATAGATGGATCGCTGGAGCTTGCACACTTTGTTAGCTCCTTTGGATCGATAAAACCTTCTAGTTGCATCATATACAACTCTTCTTCCGTAAATCCATTCAGAATGCGCTTTACATCCATTTGCCGATTTCAAAAATGCGGCAATTGCTAACATGATTCGGACAGACTTTTAAGCATTGATACGAGTGAGAAAATCTCATTGTATTCAACATCTTGAACTTTGTCAAAACCTTTTTCGACAAGTCTAGCTTTGTAGATAGTATCACTACTATCGTCGTCCGCCTTCCTCTTGAAGATCCATTTATTTTCTATGGCTTGCCGATCATCGGGCAACTCCACCAAAGTTCACACTTTGTTCTCATACATGGATCTCATCTCAGATTTCATGGCCTCAAGCCATTTCGCGGAATCTGGGCTCATCATCGCTTCCTCATAGTTCGTAGGTTCATCATGGTCTAGGTACATGACTTCCGAACAGGATTACCGCACCACTCGTGCGGATCTCACTCTGGTTTACCTACGAGATTCGGTAGTAACTTGATCTGAAGTTACATGATCATCATCATTAGCTTCCTCACTAATTGGTGTAGTAGTCACAGGAACAGATTTCTATGATGAACTACTTTCCAATAAGGGAGAAGGTACAATTACCTCATCAAGTTCTACTTTCCTCCCACTCACTTCTTTCGAGAGAAACTCCTTTTCTAGAAAGGATCCATTTATTAGCAACAAATGTTTTGCCTTCGGATCTGTGATAGAAGGTGTACCCAATAATTTCCTTTGGGTATTCTATGAAGACGCACTTCTCCGATTTGGGTTTGAGCTTATCAGGATGAAACTTTTTCACATAAGCATTGCAGCCCCAAACTTTAAGAAACGACAACTTTGGTTTCTTGCTAAACCACAGTTCATATAGTGTCGTCTCAACGGATTTAGATGGTGTCCTATTTAAGTGAATGCAGCTGTCTCTAATGCATGATCCCAAAACGATATTGGTAAATCGGTAAGAAACATCATAGATTGTACTATATCCAATAAAGTACGGTTATGACGTTTGGACACACCATTATGATGTGGTGTTCCAGGTGGCATGAATTTGTGAAACTATTCCACATTGTTTTAATTGAAGACCAAACTCGTAACTCAAATATTTGTCTCCGCGATCAGATCGTAGAAACCTTATTTTCTTGTTACGATGATTTTTCCACTTCACTCTGAAATTCTTTGAACCTTTCAACTATTTCAGACTTATGTTTCATCAAGTAGATATACCCATATCTGCTCAAATCATCTTGTGAAGGTCAGAAAATAACGATACTTGCCACGAGCCTTCATACTTATTGGTCTCGCATACATCAAGATGTATTATTTCCAATAAGTCGAGAGCTCGCTCCATTGTCCCAAGAACGGAGTTTTAGCCATCTTGCCCAAAAGGCACGGTTCGCAAGCATCAATTGATTCATAACCAAGTGATTCCAAAATCCATCTTTATGGAGTTTCTTCATGCGCTTTACACCGATATGACTCAAACGGCAGTGCCACAAATAAGTTGCACTATCATTATTAACTTTGCATCTTTTGGCCTCAATATTATGTGTATCACTACAATCGAGATCCAACAAACTATTTTCATTGAGTGTATGACCATTGAAGGTTTTATTCATGTAAACAGAATAACAATTATTCTTTAACTTTGAATGAATAACCGTATTGCAATAAACATGATCAAATCATATTCATGCTCAACGCAAACGCCAAATAACATTTATTTAGGTTTAACACTAATCCCGAAAGTATAGGGAGTGTGCGATGATGATCATATCAATCTTGAAACTACTTTCAACACACATCATCACTTCACCCTTAACTAGTTTCTGTTTATTCTGCAACTCCCGTTTCGAGTTACTACTCTTAGCAACTGAACCAGTACCAAATACCGAGGGGTTGCTATAAACACTAGTAAAGTACACATCAATAACATGTATATCAAATATACCTTTGTTTACTTTGCCATCCTTCTTATCCGCCAAATACTTGGGGTAGTTCTGCTTCGAAGAACCAGTCCTTTGCGTAGAAGCACTTAGTCTCGTGCTTAGGTCCAGACTTGGGCTTCTTCACTTGAGCAACAACTTGCTTGTCGTTCTTCTTGAAGTTCCTTCTATCCATTTGCCCTTTTCTTGAAACTAGTGGTCTTGTTAACCATCAACACTTGATGTTCTTTCTTGATTTCTACCTTCATCGATTTCATCATCATGAAAAAAACTCGGAATCATTTTCATCATCCCTTGCATACTATAGTTCATCACGAAGTTCTACTAACTTGGTGATGGTGGTGGGAGAATTTCATCAATCACTATCTTATCTCGGAAGATTAACTCCCACTTGATTCAAGCAATTGTAGTACCTGCATATCTGAGCACATGCTCACTAGTTGAGCGATTCTCCTCCATCTTTTAGCTATAGAACTTGTTGGAGACTTCATATCTCTCAACTCGGTATTTGCTTGAAATATTAACTTCAACTCTGGAACATCTCATATGGTCCATGACGCTCAAAACATCTTTGAAGTCCCGATTCTAAGCCATAAAGCATGGTGCACAAAACTATTAAGTAGTCATCATATTGAGCTAGCCAAACGCTCATAACGCCTCGCATACGCTCCTGCAATAGGTCTGCTCACCTAGCGGTGCATTAAGGACATAATTCTTCCGTGCAGCAATGAGGATAAACCTCCGATCACGGATCGAATCCGCATCATTGGTACTAACATTTTTCAACATAATTTTCTAGGAACATATCAAAACAAACATATGAAAGCAACAACGCGAGCTATTGATCTACAACATAATTTGCAAAATACTACCAGACTAAGTTCATGATAAATTTAAGTTCAATTAATCATATTACTTAAGAACTCCCACTTAGATAGACATCTCTAGTCATCTAAGTGATCACGTGATCCAAATCAACTAAACCATAACCGATCATCACGTGAGATGGAGTAGTTTTCAATGGTGAACATCTTATGTCGATCATATCTACTATATGATTCACGCCGACCTTTCGGTCTCCGTGTTCCGAGGCCATATCTGCATATGCTAGGCTCGTCAAGTATAACCCGAGTATTCTGCGTGTGCAAAACTGGCTTGCACCCGTTGTAGATGGACGAGAGCTTATCACACCCGATCATCACGTGGTGTCCGGGCACGACGAACTTTGGCAACGGTGCATACTGGGAGAACACTTCTTGATAATTTAGTGAGAGATCATCTTATAATGCTACCGTCAATCAAAGCAAGATAAGATGCATAAAAGGATAAACATCACATGCAAATCAATATAAGTGATATGATATGGTCATCATCATCTTGTGCTTCATGATCTCCATCTTGCAGCACCACCATGATCACCATCGTCACCGGCGCGACACCTTGATCTCCATCATAGCATCGTTGTCGCCTCGCCAAACTTATGCTTCTCGACTATCGCTACCGCTTAGTGATAAAGTAAAGCATTACAGTATGATTGCATTGCATACAATAAAGCGACAACCATATGGCTCCAGCCATTGCCGATAACCGGTTACAAAACATGATCATCTCATACAATAAAATATAGCATCACGCCTTGACCATATCACATCACAACATGCCCCGCAAAAACAAGTTAGACGTCCTCTACTTTGTTGTTGCAAATTTTACGTGGTTGCTACGGGCTTAAGCAAGAACCAGTCTCACCTACGCATCAAAACCACAACGATACTTTGTCAAATAGACTCCGTTTAACCTTCTCAAGGACCGGGCGTAGCTACACTCAGTTCAACTAAAGTGAGAGAGACAGACACCCGCCAATCACCTTTAAGCAACGAGTGCTCGTGGCGGTGAAACCAGTCTCGCGTAAGCGTCTGCGTAATGTCGGTCAGGCCGCTTCATCTCACAATACCGCTGAACCAAAGTATGACATGCTGGTAGGTAGTATGACTTGTATCGCCCACAACTCACTTGTGTTCTACTCGTGCAAAACATCAAACCATAGAAAAACCTAGGCTCGGATGCCACTGTTGGGGAACGAGTAATTTCAAAAATTTCCTACGCACACGTAAGATCATGGTGATGTATAGCAACGAGAGGGGAGAGTGTTGTCTACGCACCCTCGTAGACCCGGCGAAGCGATCACAACGTAGAGGAAGTAGTCGACGTTCTCCTCGCGATCCGACCGATCCGGCGCCGTTATTCGGCGCCCCGAGTTCTTGACACACGTACAGCTCGATGACGTCCCTCGTACTCGATCCAGCCGAGTGTCGAGGAGAGTTCCGTTAGCACGACGGCGTGGTGACGATCTTGATGTTTCACCGGCGCAGGCTTCGCTTAAGCTTCAGCGACGGTATGACCGAGGTGGAATATGGTGGAAGGGGCACCGACACGGCTAAGGAACGATCCGTAGATCAATACTTGTGTGTTATGGGGTGCCCCCTGCCCCGTATATAAAGGAGGGAGGAGGAGGCCGGCCGGCCTAGATAGGGGCGGCGGGAGGAGTCCTACTCCCACCGGAGTAGGACTCCCCCTTCCTAGTTGGAATAGGATTGGGGGAGGGGAAGAGGAGGCGCCCGCCTCCTTGTCCTATTCGGACTGGGGAGAGGGCGCAGCCACCCTGGCCGGCCCTCCTCTTCTCCCTCGAGGCCCACCGAGGCCCATTTACCCCCGGGGTTCCAGTAACCTCCGGTACTCCGTAAATTCCTGTTTTACCGAACCATTCGAACTCCAAACATAGGCTTCCAATATATCAATCTTTATGTCTCGACCATTTCGAGACTCCTCGTCATGTCCGTGATCACATCCGGACTCAACTTCTTCGGTACATCAAAATACATAAACTCATAATAACCGCCATCGAAACCTTAAGCGTGCGGACCCTACGGTTCGAGAACAATGTAGACATGACCGAGACACGTCTCCGTCAATAACCAACAGCGGACCTGGATGCCCATATTGGTTCCTACATATTCTACGAAGATCTTTGTCGGTCGGACCGCATAACAACATACGTTGTTCCTTTGTCATCGGTATGTTACTTGCCCGAGATTCGATCGTCGGTATCCAATACCTAGTTCAATCTCGTTACGCAAGTCTCTTTACTCGTTCCGTAATACATCATCTCACAGCTAACTCATTAGTTGTATTGCTTGCAAGGCTTCATGATGTGTATTACCGAGAGGGCCAGAGATACCTCTCCGACAATCGGAGTGACAAAACCTAATCTCGAAATACGCCAACCCAACATCTGCCTTTGGAGACACTGTAGTACTCCTTTATAATCACCCGATTCGTTGTGACGTTTGGTAGCACCAAAGTGTTCCTCCGTAAACGGAGTTGCATAATCTCATAGTTATAGGAACATGTATAAGTCATGGATAAAAGCAAGAGCAACATACTAAACGATCGTGTGCTAAGCTAATGGAATGGGTCATGTCAATCGATCATTCTACTAATGATGTGACCTTGTTAATCAAATAACAACTCTTTGTTCATGGTCGGGAAACATAACCATCTTTGATTAACAAGCTAGTCTATTAGAGGCATACTAGTGACATCTTTGTTTGTCTATATATTCACACATGTATTATGTTTCCGGTTAATACAATTCTAGCATGAATAATAAACATTTATCATGAAATAAGGAAATAAATAATAACTTTATTATTGCCTCTAGGGCATATTTCCTTCAGTCTCCCACTTGCACTAGAGTCAATAATCTAGATCACATCACCATGTGATTAACATCGATAGTTCACATCATCATGTGATTAACACCCATAGTTCACATCGCCATGTGACCAACGCCCAAAGGGTTTACTAGATTCAGTAATCTAGTTCACATCGCTATGTGATTAACACCCAAAGAGTACTAAGGTGTGATCATGTTTTGCTTGTGAGAGAATCTTAGTCAACGGGTCTATCATATTCAGAGCTGTATGTATTGTGCAAATATTCTATGTCTACAATGCTCTGCACGGAGCTACTCTAGCTAATTGCTCCCACTTTCAATATGTATCTAGATCGAAACTTAGAGTCATTCCAGATCAGTGTCAAAACTTGCATCGACGTAACCCTTTACGACGAACCTTTTGTCACTTCCATAATCGAGAAACATATCCTTATTCCACTAAGGATAATTTTGACCGCTGTCCAGTGATCTACTCCTAGATCACTATTGTACTCCTTGCCAAACTCAAAGGCAGGGTATACAATAGATCTGGTGCACAAAGATGGCATACTTTATAGAACCTATGGCCAAGGCATAGGGAATGACTTTCATTCTCTTTTTATCTTCTCGCCATGGTCGGGTTTTGAGTCTTACTCAATTTCACACCTTGTAATAGTGCAAGAACTCTTTCTTTTGACTGCTCCATTTTGAACTACTTCAAAATCTTGTCAAGGTATGTACTCATTGAAAAAACATATCAAGCGTCTTGATCTATCTCTATAGATCTTGATGCTCAATATGCAAGCAGCTTCACCGAGGTCTTTCTTTGAAAAACTTCTTTCAAACACTCCTTTGTGCTTTACAGAATAATTCTACATTATTTCTGATCCACATTATGTCATACATATGCTTATCAGAAATGTTGTAGTGCTCCCACTCACTTTCTTGTAAATACAGAGCTTCACCGCAAGTCTCAGATAAAACTATATGCTTTGATCCACTTATCAAAGCGTGTATTCCAACTCCGAGATGCTTGCACCAGTCCATAGATGGATCATTGGAGCTTGCACACTTTGTTAGCTCCTTTGGATCGAAAAAAAAACTTCGGTTGCATCATATACAACTCTTCCTCCGTAAAACCATTCAGAATGCAGTTTTACATCCATTTGCCAAATTTCATAAATTGTGGCAATTGCTAACATGATTCGGACAGACTTAAGCATCGCTACAGCTTGAGAAAATCTCATTGTAGTCAACATCTTGAACTTTGTCGAAAACCTTTTTGCAACAAGTTGAGCTTTGTAGATAGTAACACTACTATCAACGTCCGCCTTCCTCTTGAAAATCCATTTAATCTCAATGGCTTGCCGATCATCGGCAAGTCAACCAAAGTCCATACTTTGTTCTCATATATGGATCCCATCTCAGATTTTATGGCCTCAAACCATTTCATGAATCTGGGCTCACCATCGCTTCTTCATAGTTCGCAAGTTCATCATGGTCTAGTAACATGACTTCCGAACAGGATTACCGTACTACTCAGTGCGGATCTCACTGGTTTACCTACGAGGTTACAGAGTAACTTGATCTGAAGTTACATGATCATCATCATTAGCTTCCTCACTAATTGGTGTAGTAGTCACAGGAACAAATTTCTGTGATGAATTACTTTCCAATAAGGGAGAAGGTACAATTACCTCATCAAGTTCTACTTTCCTCCCACTCACTTCTTTCGAGAGAAACTCCTTCTCTAGAAAGGATCCATCTTAAGCAACGAATATCTTGCCTTCGGATCTGTGATAGAAGGTGTACCCAACAATTTCCTTTGGATATTCTATGAAGACGCACTTCTCCGATTTGGGTTCGAGCTTATCAGATGAAACTTTTCACATAAGCATCGCAGCCCCAAACATTAAGAAACGACAACTTTGGTTTCTTGCTAAACCACGCTTCATATAGTGTCGTCTCAACGGATTTAGATGGTGCCCTATTTAACGTGAATGCAGCTGTCTCTAATGCATGATCCCAAAACGATATTGGTAAATCGGTAAGAAACATCATAGATTGCACTATATCCAATAAAGTGCGGTTACGATGTTTGGACACACCATAACATTGTGGTGTTCCAGGTGGCGTGAGCTGTGAAACTATTCCACATTGTTTTAATTGAAGACCAAACTCAGAACTCAAATATTCGTCTCCGTGATCAGATCACAGAAACTTTATTTTCTTGTTACGATGATTTTTCCACTTCACTCTGAAATTCTTTGAACCTTTCAACTATTTCAGACTTATGTTTCATCAAGTAGATATACCCATATCTGCTCAAATCATCTTGTGAAGGTCATAAAATAACGATACTTGCCACGAGCATCAACACTCATTGGATCGCATACATCGGTATGTATTATTTCCAATAAGTCAAGAGCTTGTTCCATTGTTCCGAGAACGGAGTTTTAGTCATCTTGCCCAAAAGGCACGGTTCGCAAGCATCAAGTGATTCATAATCAAGTGATTCCAAAATCCCATCAAGATGGAGTTTCTTCATGCGCTTTACACCAATATGACCTAAACGGCAATGCCACAAATAAGTTGCACTATCATTATTAACTTTGCATCTTTTGGTTTCAATATTATGAATATGTGTATCACTACGATCGAGATCCCATGAACCATTTTCATTGGGTGTGTAACCATATAAGGTTTTATTCATGTAAATGAATAACAGTTTATTCTCTTACTTAAATGAATAACCGTATTGCAATAAACATGATCAAATCATATTCATGCTCAACGCAAACACCAAATAACATTTATTTAGGTTCAACACTAATCCCGAAAGTATAGGGAGTGTGCGATGATGATTATATCAATCTTGAAACTACTTTCAAAACACATCGTCACTTCACTCTTAACTAGTTTCATTTATTCGCAACTCCGCTTTGAGTTACTACTCTTAGCAACCGAACCAGTACCAAATACCGAGGGGTTGCTATAAACACTAGTAAAGTACACATTCATAACATGTATATCAAATATACCTTTGTTTACTTTGCCATCCTTCTTATCCGCCAAATACTTGGGGTAGTTCTGCTTCAAAGAACCAGTTCCTTTGCAAGTAGAAGCACTTAGTCTCGTGCTTAGGTCCAGACTTGGGCTTCTTCACTTGAGCAGCAACTTGCTTGCCGCTCTTCTTGAAGTTCCCTTCCATCCCTTTGCCCTTTTCTTGAAACTAGTGGTCTTTTAACCATCAACACTTGATGTTCTTTCTTGATTTCTACCTTCATCGATTTCATCATCATGAAAACACGGAATCATTTTTATCATCCCTTGTATACTATAGTTCATCACGAAGTTCTACTAACTTGGTGATGGTGACTAGAGAATTATGTCAATCACTATCTTATCGGAAGATTAACTCCCACTTGATTCAAGCGATTGTAGTACCCGCATAATCTGAGCACATGCTCACTAGTTGAGCGATTCTCCTCCATCTTTTAGCTATAGAACTTGTTGGAGACTTCATATCTCTCCACTCGGGTATTTGCTTGAAATATTAACTTCAATTCTGGAACATCTCATATGGTCCATGATGTTCAAAACATCTTTGAAGTCCCGATTCTAAGTCATAAAGCATGGTGCACAAAACTATCAAGTAGTCATCATATTGAGCTAGCCAAACGCTCATAACGCCTGCGATCCGCTCCTGCAATAGGTCCGTCACCTAGCGGTGCATTAAGGACATAATTCTTACGTGCAGCAATGAGGATAAACCTCCGATCACGGATCGAATCCGCATCATTGCTACTAACATTTTTCAACATAATTTTCTAGGAACATATCAAAACAAACATATGAAAGCAACAACGCGAGCTATTGATCTACAACATAATTTGCAAAATACTACCAGACTAAGTTCATGATAAATTTAAGTTCAATTAATCATATTACTTAAGAACTCCCACTTAGACAGACATCTCTCTAGTCATCTAAGTGATCACGTGATCCAAATCAACTAAACCATAACCGATCATCACGTGAGATGGAGTAGTTTTCAATGGTGAACATCTTATGTTGATCATATCTACTATATGATTCACGCCGACCTTTCGGTCTCCGTGTTCCGAGGCCATATCTGCATATGCTAGGCTCGTCAAGTATAACCCGAGTATTCTGCGTGTGCAAAACTGGCTTGCACCCGTTGTAGATGGATGTAGAGCTTATCACACCCGATCATCACGTGGTGTCCGGGCACGCATTTAACTTTGGCAACGGTGCATACTGGGAGAACACTTCTTGATAATTTAGTGAGAGATCATCTTATAATGCTACCGCCAATCAAAGCAAGATAAGATGCATAAAGGATAAACATCACATGCAAATCAATATAAGTGATATGATATGGTCATCATCATCTTGTGCTTCATGATCTCCATCTTGCAGCACCACCATGATCACCATCGTCACCGGCGCGACACCTTGATCTCCATCGTAGCATCGTTGTCGTCTCGCCAAACTTATGCTTCTCGACTATCGCTACCGCTTAGTGATAAAGTAAAGCATTACAGGGCGATTGGCATTGCATACAATAAAGCGACAACCATATGGCTCCAGCCAGTTGCCGATAACTTCGGTTACAAAACATGATCATCTCATACAATAAAATATAGCATCACGTCTTGACCATATCACATCACAACATGCCCTGCAAAAACAAGTTAGACGTCCTCTACTTTGTTGTTGCAAATTTTACGTGGCTGCTACGGGCTTAAGCAAGAACCAGTCTCACCTACGCATCAAAACCACAACGATACTTCGTCAAATAGACTCCATTTTAACCTTCTCAAGGACCGGGCGAGCCACACTCGTTCAACTAAAGTGAGAGAGACAGACACCCGCCAATCACCTTTAAGCAACGAGTGCTCGTGGCGGTGAAACCAGTCTCGCGTAAGCGTCTGCTGTAATGTCGGTCCGGCCGCTTCATCTCACAATACCGCTGAACCAAAGTATGACATGCTGGTAGGTAGTATGACTTGTATCGCCCACAACTCACTTGTGTTCTACTCGTGCAAAACATCAAACCATAGAAAAACCTAGGCTCGGATGCCATTTGTTGGGGAACGAGTAATTTCAAAAATTTCCTACGCACACGCAAGATCATGGTGATGTATAGCAACGAGAGGGGAGAGTGTTGTCTACGCACCCTCGTGAGACCCGGCGAAGCGATCACAACGTAGAGGAAGTAGTCGACGTTCTCCTCGCGATCCGACCGATCCCGCCGTTACATCCGGCGCCCAGTTCTTGACACACGACAGCTCGATGACGTCCCTCGACTCGATCCAGCCGAGTGTCGAGGAGAGTTCCACAAGACGACGGCGTGGTGACGATCTTGATGTTTCACGGCGCAGGCTTCGCCTAAGCTTCGCGATGGTATGACCGAGGTGGAATATGGTGGAGGGGGCACCGCACACGGCTAAGGAACGATCCGTAGATCAATACTTGTGTGTTATGGGGTGCCCCCCCTCAGATATAAAGGAGGGAGGGGGAGGCCGGCCGCCTAGATAGGGCTGCCGAGGAGGAGTCCTACTCCCACCGGAGTAGGACTCCCCCTTCCTAGTTGGAATAGGATTGGGGGAGGGGAGAGAGAGGCGCCGCCCCTCCTTGTCCTATTCGGACTGGGGGAGGAGAGGCGGCCACCCCGGCCGGCCCTCCTCTTCTCCCTCGAGGCCCACCGAGGCCCATTTACCCCGGGGTTCCGTAACCTCCGGTACTCCGGAAATTCCTGTTTTACCGGAACCATTCCGAACTCCAAACATAGGCTTCCAATATATCAATCTTTATGTCTCGACCATTTCGAGACTCCTCGTCATGTCCGTGATCACATCCGGACTCCAAACTTCTTCGGTACATCAAAATACATAAACTCATAATAACCATCATCGAAACCTTAAGCGTGCGGACCCTACGGTTCGAGAACAATGTAGACATGACCGAGACACGTCTCCGGTCAATAACCAACAGCGGACCTGGATGCCCATATTGGTTCCTACATATTCTACGAAGATCTTTGTCGGTCGGACCGCATAACAACATACGTTGTTCCTTTGTCATCGGTACATTACTTGCCCGAGATTCGATCGTCGGTATCCAATACCTAGTTCAATCTCGTTACGGCAAGTCTCTTTACTCGTTCCGTAATACATCATCTCACAGCTAACTCATTAGTTGTATTGCTTGCAAGGCTTCAAAGGATGTGTATTACCGAGAGGGCCCAGAGATACCTCTCCGACAATCGGAGTGACAAAACCTAATCTCAAATACGCCAACCCAACATCCGCCTTTGGAGACACCAGTAGTACTCCTTTATAATCACCCGATTCGCTTGTGACGCTTGGTAGCACCAAAGTGTTCCTCCGTAAACGGAGTTGCATAATCTCATAGTTATAGGAACATGTATAAGTCATGGATAAAAGCGGTAGCAACATACTAAACGATCGTGTGCTAAGCTAATGGAATGGGTCATGTCAATCGATCATTCTACTAATGATGTGACCTTGTTAATCAAATAACAACTCTTTGTTCATGGTCGGAAACATAACCATCTTTGATTAACAAGCTAGTCTAGTAGAGGCATACTAGTGACATCTTTGTTTGTCTATATATTCACACATGTATTATGTTTCCGGTTAATACAATTCTAGCATGAATAATAAACATTTATCATGAAATAAGGAAATAAATAATAACTTTATTATTGCCTCTAGGGCATATTTCCTTCAATCATCTCCCCCCCTGGGAAAGATCCGACCTCGGATCGTGATCCTCATCACCATGGAAACGGTTGTCGTGGACGGACTTGTAGTTGGACGAAGTTGAAGACATGGCGCAATCCAAGCACTCCAAGGTGTCTCCGGAGTGATAGACATGCAAAAGGAGCAAACACAAGCGACACTCGGAAATACAATAGTTAGCGCACACAAAGGGTCCATCATGTAAGAATGAGTCAGTGCGGCAAGATTGTTCGTGACAAAGCGCATGAAGCTTATCAAGATGATATAGAATGATATGCAAAGCATTCATGGGAGGAAATGCTATCATTGTGCACACAAATGTGTTGTGAATATGATCAATGCAACCACGGTGCAAAATGATGTCAAAGTGAGACGGTTTATCAATAGCATGAATATGGCAATGGATGCTCAATGTGATTATGTTATCATGCAATTGATGGTATGCAACGTGATCATTATGTATGAATATGCCATAAAAGAAGATGACAACAAATTTTCTAAGGAAATGCACAAGCTCATATATCATGGATGACAATGAACTAGATGCAACAAGACAAGCATAATGTGAGTCAATCCATGCATAGGGTACAAACTTGTGGTGAGTATGATAAGTCCATCGAGCATGACATGTGGACACATAATCAACAAATATGGATGTGTTGGTGCAATATGTCAAATGAGTGTTGATGTACCAATGCTCGATGTCGTGGCATGAGTGGAGGTTCGAAGGTGCATCCAATAAGTGCGAGCGCTCCTCAATGTGAAGGTCCATAGAGCCAATCTCCAATGTCGCTCCTCCATTTGCGAGATGTATCATGTAGACAACAGGAAGGAAACAACAATGAAAGAATGACCCATCCAATATGCATATTTGAGGATGGCTCAAATGGAAAGAGTTCACCTTTATGAGCATGTCAAAAATGTTGGTGTCGCGCATCGTGTACGCCTTCACATGACCAAGTTGTCTCATCTTGGTACCGCCTTGTGAATCCTTCAAAATGAAAGAACATGACAAACACTCGAAAAAACAAATGAGGTTAGCGTAAATGCAAAACCTATCATTCGTATGGTAAGATACCCAACAAGTGTATGCATCATGCTCATCATAAGAAAGGACAAGGGAGCATTTCATAGTATGGAGGCATATGATGCAAGAACAACCAAATACAATAGGCTCAATCAAACAAGCATGCATCACAAGTAAGGTGTCAAAGTCTCCAAGATCAGTAAGCATGGTATGGTTGCACCCAATACAAGTGGATATGAGAGAGGCAACTAATGGACACAAGAGACAATGATCAAGATATATCATGTGAGAGGCATGAACATATATGTCATCAACCCAAGAAAGTGAGTAAGAATGGAACATGGCTGATGCGACAAAGCAAACAATCATAGTGATCAAGTCAAGAAAGCTAGTAGTGCGAAGATGCAACTTACTAGAAGGAATCATGGAAAGCATGTCATGTGTGCAAATAGTGGTCATGAATAATGCACATGACATATCATAAGCATGAAAGCAAGATATGAGGGAAGTATCATCATTGTATTGGCAAGAAGTCTTAGGTAAATAGCAATATAACAGCATGACTCTCCCACACAAGAATCAACAATAGCATGGGGCACAAAGAAATCATAGCAATAGCTACTAGGATCTCCACCAAGCATGCAAATACACATAGGAGTAGCATAATGGTGAATGGTGGGTAGATGCAAGCAAGGGTCACAATTGCATGGCAAAATCATGTAAAGAGGCATAGCATGCAAAGTGAACATGATAGTATGGGCATAAGGTGACAAGTGGTATATAGCCCATAGCCGTGTGAGAGCCAAGTAAAAGAAATGCGCGTAGTCCTTGCATGAAGGGAACGGTGGTAAGGATAGTCCATGGGATCCAAATCATCTTTGCTCTCAAGAGCTCATTTCGTCAACTCTTGGGATTGAGATGCTGACGAGTATACGTGAGTACCTACACAAAACAAAGACAAAGGGAAAATTGTGTGTGCGTGGTATATGTACACATCATCCATCATGATGCGCACGTGCTTGTGTTGGTTAGCACAAAATATCCAATGCTCAAATAAATGAGATGCGTGATATAGAAACATGTCATCCATCATGATGGGTTTGTTGTTATGTATTTCATAGTGGAGACTCAAAGGATGTAACGCATCATGAGAAATATCTAGAGCATTGTTATTCATGTAATGCATATGGTGCACGCAATTATGGGAATCATGTAAAGTATGGAATGCATCAAAATCTCCTAATATGTATGAAGAAACTATGGGGGTCTCCTCATGAGCATTAGTAGAAACATCACATGGAGAATATTGACAACATCCAAAACAATGCATATTCGGAACAATGTGATCATGGCATGGCATAGTAGATGAATTGTGCAAATCATGTAAAGGAAGCATGGCAATATCATCACATGAAAAACAAAAGCCAATGACCATCATCTCGTCATCTATGCCATAAGTGCATATGGGATTTATTTTAATGGGGCATGCATAGTTACTATGTTGAGATTGTAATGATGCAATATGGGAGATCTCACTCATAGCATATGACAAGTTCAACGGATTGTCAAACATGAACTGACCAATAGAATTTTCACATGATATCCTATGAAGCATAGCATCACAACTAGGCAACTCAACATGCTCATCATCATATTCATCATAAATAGGTAAGTCATGACATGAGGAAGTCGCACAAGCATGAAGCATGGGAATAGGTGGGTCAACATCATGCAAGCAATCATTGGTAAGACAGTCCGCTAGTGGGACAAGATAAGCACCATCACCTATGTTACCTTTAGAGCATCGCTCATGTGTTGTAGGTGAGGTGTTGAAGACCAAGTCGTGGACAACTTCATCTTGATGGAACCATGTGGGGGTGCATCATCGTCCACCATGGCCATCGTCGTCTCCTTTGGAGGTATGGACTCGTCGATGATAGGTGTGTCGTCATGTAGGAGACCTAGCACCAAAGAAGAAAACACACTAGGAGTAGAGGTTAAGTCGTTAGAAATCATAGTGACCTCACATGTCGTGTCAACTACCTCGCTCGCTAAGTGTTGTGGCTCACTCACTCCCTCAAGGATGCTCTCACTCATATGGTTGGTGGAGTCACTCAAATGGCGCTCAACCTCACATAGGATGTGTGGCATGCTCTCATGTGTGGGGCTAGTGGTGGTCACACTCATCCTCTCATATGAAATGCTCTCAACGTCATATATGGTGGAGTCACTCATCTCACTCATGGGGTGGTGGCTCTCCTCACATGACCAATGGGGCATCTCATCAGATGTGGGTGTCGGAGAGATGTGGGTGCAAACGTCTCCATGCTCAACTCCTATCGCCATGGTCGAAGGGGGTGGCCCTTGCTCGACCTTCTTGTCATCATCTTGGTGTTGGAGGCCCATATGATGTGGCACCTCGTAGCTCGTCTCCATGACCGAAGGGAATTTCCCATGCTCAGTCATCTTCCTTGAGGGGCTTCCGAAGGTGGAAGGGTCGCCCTCGCTTGTAGGTGGTCGCCTTGTTGTTGAAGATGTTGATGTAGGCGAACTCCTGGGAAGTAGGTGAAAATGTCGTACGTCCAAAGGTGAATATGCCTTGATAGCACTTGGCAAAGATGCCAAAGTGGTTGGTGTAGCCATAGCTCCGTCTTGGTGGTGCTCGTCTCGCGGTCTTCCCTTTTGCTCATGAAGCTTGGACTTGGCGTGAAGTAGGGCTTTTTGGGACTTGTACATTTGCGCTTGTGGAGCATCTTCATGATGATCGTGTCGTTGTCGTACTTGAGCTTGTAGTAGATGTCGTTCGTCATCGTCGTGCACATGTTTCTTGAAGGTCACTTGCCCTTCATGATGATGTGGATCACGAACATGATGGTGGTCGCCATGTAGATGTGGACGTGGACGAATTGCGCTTGCATCACTTGGCGCTCCAAAGATGATCGACTTGGTCGCCGCCGCCTTGAAGATGACGAAGGGGAAGTAGACTTGATTAAGGCCCAAATCTCCTCCATCCTAGCATCTTGCTCCTCCTTTTGTGCGGAAAGCTTGTTGTCGATGTAGTCCCTTTTCCTTGCTTCGTAGTGTCGAATGTCGATGGAGAGGTTCTCGATGCGCTCTCGCAATCTTGATTGTGCGCCTTGCATTTGTCGTTGTAGATTGAAGATTGACGATTTCGTGACGTAGTTGTTCGCACCGTCGTTGTTGTCGAAGACCGGACATGAAATGCCTTTCCTATCCATCACAAGACTCGAGCAAATATGAGTGGAAGAAAGGAGAGAACTATACCAAATGTACCTTGACCGATGTTGAAGATGGATCAATGATCACTCAATAATGTAAAAAGGAAATAGCACAATTGGTACCGATCTCGTCAATTATCACACCTACACAAATAAGGCTTATGGTGGAGCTCGGCAAGGATAGTGGCACAAAAATTTGATGCAAAATGTTAGCAAGAGTCAATAATGTTGAAAGATATTCACAAATTCGCAAGCGGAACAAGTAGACCAATAGCAACGAATGGCATACGGAAACACACACGGGGATAGATAAATGGGGTCGTGCAACCAAGGATTGAGCACAAAATGTGGAATCCACAGAAAACGCTTGTGTTGCACAACTCAAGAGAGACGCTAGAACGATTGCTCGATAGGCGGATACGACACCGGTGCACAACCTATAAGATGCAAAATGGATAAACTTTCTATCCCAAGTATGCTATGTATGTATGGTTTCCGGTGTTTCTCTCAGATGATCCAAGATGATCGGACATGACAATCTTATATGCAATGTGATATGATGTTATGCCACTTGCTTACAAGCTCTTTGCTCTCTCTTTTGCTTAAAAGCTTATTCTTTTTTTCTTTTTTTGTATGGCCACCTTTTGCACAATGCACAAACCAAGATAGCAATAGTGTATATGCGGGAACAATCTTGTGACACAAGATATGATATCATACCAAGATGATACCAATATGATATGGTATATATGCAATGGAAGGGATGATCACTAATGTGCACAAGTAACATTGTCGGCAATACTCAAAGGCTAGTCTCGATAGGCAAGTGGCGCAAAATGGGCTAGGGGTTAACAATGTAATGGCAAGGAGAATGTACAATGATGTCGTCGGGGTCACCGTCTGTTGCGATGATGAGTGGTAGTGTTCTTGAAGTAGAACTGTTCCTAATTAGCCGAAACACCTTAGGAAACAGAAAAACCACAACTCAAAATCTCAAGGAAAAAAGTTATGTGGAAGTTATGGTGGTGGTAATTGATGACGAACTAACCGTCCCTAAGTTCTGAAACACCTTAGGAGACTCGAATCACTACTCAAGCAACCACTAATTCTATGGGGAACCAAATGGGTTAGGTTGCGGAAGTCGGTGGTGGTGTAGCGGATGATATGGTGGAAGCCTTAGGCAAAGATGCTAAAATTCCAAAACTTTGATGGAGTCAAATGATGTTGGAAGTATTTTTGTGGGATGGGGGATGTCAATACTTCAAAACGAGCTAAAGAACGTCAAAATCGGAGTTCAGATGAATTAGTTATGGGCGAAACAAAATCAGCCGAAGTTGATATCTACAGGTGTCGGACGACCGGTGGGTGGAGCACGGGATGGACGTCCGGAAAAGACCGAAAATCCGATGTTTTCGTTCTGGATCGGGGGTGTCGTACGTCCGGTAAGTGTCGGTCGTCTGATGGTTCCGGGGGCGTCGGACGTCCGAGAAAACGTCGGTCGTCCGGTGGGTCTGTGTCAACTTGAGATCCGAGTTTCGGGACGCGGTTTTGGGCGGAAAATGGGGATTTCGGCGTCAAAATTGATGAGATTTCATGGATGAAAGATGGGGAAACTTGGGGGATGCTAGATCCACTCGAAACCAAGCAAATCCATGGATCAAAATCAACAAAACATCATCAAACCAACAAATCACAAAAAAAATTAGGGCTATTTTTTGTGGGGATTTTTGAAATTGGGGAAAAACACAACAAAATTAGGCTAGCAAAAGAGGGGTAGGGGCCCCAAATTCGTGATCAACCTTGCTCTGATCCAAGATGATGTAGGGTGGAACCCTAGATGCCCGGTCTTTCATGATTGGAGGGGATCCGACGAAGAACACGAGGGGGGAAACGAGGGGAACACAAGGGAAAGCACAAGAGAAATCACTCAACCAACAAGATCCGGTCACACATATGCTAGGTCCTCGAAACACAAAGAGTGATACACGATTCAAGGTCAACAAAGGATGATACAAAAGGTCTTCTCCGTGAGGAGGTCTCGAAGGGTCTTCCCGTGATGGGGTCTTGAATACGCTTGGGGGATCTTCTCCGAAAAGGTCGTGAGCTCCGAGGAGAAGTAACCAAGTCGATGAGCAAAGCTCTTTCTCAAATATGAGCTATGACAATGCTAACCCTAACTAGGAGGAGGTGGAGGAGTATATATAGTCTAGGTCCATGGAGGGGTAACTGGGAGAAAGATACATGGGCCTCGGGCCTGATCTCTGTGCGCTGACAGGCATCGGAAGTCCAACGGCTGTCGGTCGTCCGGTCGCTCGCGGACGTCCGGTCGTCTGGAACTCTTCGAACTTCCGATGTTTTGGCTCTGGTCCGGTAGTGTCGGACGTCCGGTAGGCGTTAGTCGTTCGGGCGGTGATGAGTGTCGGACGTCCGGTGTCGGGCGATCGTCCGGGCGCTGTAGGTTGCCTCGGCTGGAGTCGATCTGGCTGGTGGAGTCTCCAGGCGTCGGATGTCCGGAGATCGTCGGTCATCCAGAGGTCGTCGGACGTCCGAGAGCTATAGCTTCCTGGCAGCTCTTCCTCTTGTTCCTCGCCGTTTTGTCCAATGCTCATAGCTATTCAATGGCCTTCCTCTTGGTTCCCGGTCATGCATAGCACACATGTGGAAAGTGACGATTCGGAGAGGAACGCATTCACCTTGTGATGCGGGGCATCCTACGGTCATCACCATGTCAAGAGTCCGTTTGGCAAGTGACACGTGCGACCACTACTCCTCATACATAAAGGTGAATCTTCTCCTTCACACGTGCTCACTTGACCCCTTCGAGGATGGCATACTACTTGACACTTCTCCCGTGTGCATGCATAGGTATTGTCGGAGCTTCACGGATGTCGAGGAGGAGTGCAAGCGCCAAGGAACAACTACACCATCCGTGAGGGAAGCCTGGAAGCGACGACGGAAGAAGATGGAGCTGCTGAAGCTACAGCGGCCGAACATCCGGGCCAGAGGCCGGACATCCGGCGCCTGTGTAGTCGCCCATGAACTGCACCAACAGAAGGCCAAAGCATCAGCGGCCGGACATCCGGCCCGTGTGCCCGGACATCCGGCGTCTCGGCAACCACCGGACATCCGGCGCTCCCCCCGGAAATCCGGTGCCCCTATACAAAGAGCACCGAGGCCCACCTCACCAGCCCGGACATCCGGCCTCCCGCGAACGCCCGGACATCCGGCCCCCAGCCCGGACATCCAGCTCCTGCCTGCGCGCAGAGACGGGCCAAAGGCCCATGTATCCCCTCCTCACTTACCCCTTCATGGACTAGCCTATATATACTCCATCCCCTTCCTCTAGTTAGGGTTAGCAAAGTGATAGCTCATTTGTGTGTGAGCTTTGCTCCTACCTATCTCTACTCTTGAGAGAGAGAGACCACTACTCCATTGGAGGCCAAGACCTCCATCTAGGAGAAGATCCTGCGGGATATCATCAAGACCCCCTCGTGGGAAGATCCGTCTAGGATATCACCAAGACCTCCTCTTAGAGATGAACCTTACCTTGTATCTTTCCCTTTGTTGTTCATGTACCTTGTGATCTTGTGTGTTTGATTGCCTAGTGGATGTGTGATTGGACTTGTTCTTGAGTGTTTGCCATTGTGATTTCTCCCCGTTCTTCCCCGTGTTTTTCGTGTTCTTCGAGGGATCCCGCTCCAATCGTGAAAGATCGGCCTACACCGGGTTAGCCCCGTATCATATGGTATCATGAGCCACGTTTATCACGTATTTGGAGTCCCTCCCACCGTTTCCTAGCCTTCTTTTGCTTGATTTCGTCCTAAAATCCGAAAATCCCCACCAGAAATAGCCCCAATTTTTTTTGTGATTTGTTGGTTTCATTATGTTTTGTTGATTTTGATCCGTGGATTTGCTTGGTTTTAAGTGGATCTAGCTTTCCCCCAAGTTTCCCCACCTTCCATCCACGAAATCCATCAAATTTTGCCCCCGAAATCATCAATTTCCGCCCCCAATTCGAAAATTTCCGCCCCAAACGAGATATGGAATCGTCTGGCCAGACATCCGGGCCTCAGGCCAGACATCCGGGCCATCCGATTGGACATCCGGGCCCTGGAGCACCAAATCTGCACGGTTCTGGACATACACCCCCGGAAATCCGGCCCCTACCCCGGATATCCGGTCCCTGGCATTTTAGCCTTCCGTGTTTCACCGTTTTGACCATAACTAATTCATCCGGAGTCCGATTTTGACGTTCTTTAGCTCGTTTTGAAGCTATTGACATTCCCCATCCCACAAAAATACCACCATCACCATTTGACTCCATCAAATTTTTGGAAATTTGGCAAGTTTGCCTAGGCCCACCACCATATCATCCGCATTACCACCACCGACTTCCGCAACCTAACCCATATTGCACCCCATTGCATTTGAGGTTGTTTGAGTAGTGATTCGAGTCTCCTAAGGTGTTTCGGCTACTTAGGGACGATTGGTTCTTCATCAACCACCACCACCATTTCCACATAGACGTGCCCACCATACATTTCCACCCCGACTTAACCCAATTTTGTTTGAGTTGTGGCTTGTGTCTCCTAAGGTGTTTCGGCTACTTAGGGACGACAACTTCAACTCGGACACGTGTATAGCCATCATTCCACTTCCGCATTGCCAAGTGCAAACCACCACCGTTTTCCGCTACCACCATTTGACATTTGCCTTTGGAGCTTTTGAGTTTGCGGTTTTTCCGTTTCCTAGGGTGTTTCGGCTAACTAGGAACGGCTCGACATCAAGAACACTGCCTCTCATCATCACCAAGGACGGTAACCTTGACGACACCATTGTATATTACCCTTGCAATTGCATTGATAACCCCTTAGCCCATTTTGCGTTACTTGCCTATCGAGACTAGCCATTTGAGTATTGTCGGCAACGTAACTTGTGCACATTAGTGATCATACTTCTCACAGCATACATACCATATCATATTGGTATCATCATATCATCTCTTGTGTCACAAGCTTGTTCACGCATATATACAATTGCTATCTTGGTATGTGCATTGTGCCAAAGTGGCCATACAAAAAAAATAAGCTTTTAAGCAAAGAAAAGAAGAGAGCAAAGAGCTTGTAAGCAATAGCCATAGCATCAAAATATATCATATGGTATCATACTTGATCATTTTGGATCATTGTGTGACAAACACCGGGAACCATACATATATAGCATACTTGGGATAGAAAGTTTATCCATTTTGCATCTTATAGGTTGTGCACAAGTGTCGTATCCGCCTATTGAGCAATCGTGCTAGCGTCTCTCTTGAGTTGTGCAACACGAGCGTTTTCCGTGGATTCCACATTTTGTGCTCATTCCTTGGTTGCACGACCCCATTTATCTATCTGTGTGTGTGTTTCCGTGTGCCACATATTGCTATTGGTCTACTTGTTTCGCTTGCGAATTTGTGAATCTCTTTCAACATTATTGACTCTTGCTAACATTTTGCATCAAATTTTTGTGCCACTATCCTCACCGAGCTCTACCATAAGCTTTACTTGATAGGTGTGAGTGAACAAGTCCGGTACCAATTCCACAATTCTTTCATTTCACATTAAGTGAAACAGGATACATCCTCAACTTTGGGAAAAGGTAACTTGGTATTGTTTATCTAATTTCCTACTCACCTCTACTCGAGTCTTGTGATGGATAGGCAAGGCATTTCACCTTCGGTCTACAACAACAACGACGAGTTCGATGCCACGAACAACAACTCCGACGCCAAGATGCAAGCTCAAATGGAGGAGATCAAAGCCCTCATCAAGTCCTACAAGCGATCTTCCTCATCTTCGAGAAGACACTCAAGAGCACATGCTTCCGAGCTACCATCTCCGGCAAGATCACATCGGCATCGACACCATCACCAACAAGAACGTGAAGGTCAAGAGCTCAACACCAACAACTGCTCAACGACTTCACCATCTCCCTTGGCATCTTCGCCAAGCGACTTCAAGGCATCTTCGCCTACGGACATACGACATCTTCGCAAAGAAGAACCTCAAGGCTACGCTCAAGACAAGCTCCCCAAGCTCAAGTCTGCGACTTCCACGAGTTACTACAACCTCGACATCGACCATGCGATTCCTTTCTATGGGACTCAAGAACCCGAGGAGTATCTCGAGTGGGAGCGCTTAATGGACGACTACCTCAAGCTACATCAAGTTCCTCCTGAAGATCAAGTGAAGTGCGCCACAAGAAACTTCCACGACTACGCATCGGCATGGTGGCTTCACACACCCTCGGAGTACTACGACATGAGTTGGCCCAAGACGAAGAGAGCTTTGCAGCGAGAGTTCGTGCGTCCAACCTACACGGAACAACTTCGACGCCAATTGGAGAATACCATCCAAGGATCCAAGTCCATCGACAAGTACTTCAAGGAGATGAAGATTGCCTTGCGACAAGCCGGCGTGGACGACCCCATTTCGATGAAGTTCCACTTCATGATGGGATTGCACAACGACATCTCCAAGACCATCTTCCTCGAGAACTACAAGTCCATCGACGACTACTACATTGGTGCTCTCAAGGCAGAACAAGAACTCATGAAGGCCAAGGCTTCTCCACCCCAAGCAAACTTCGCGGCGACCAAACTCCATGAGAACGAGCATTAGGATAGTACCACCAAGATGTCCAAGCCCGACGAGCTCCAAGACGATGCTCCCAAGTTCGACTTCACCGCCACCCCTCTTTGTGGCATTAATGGTGCCGAGTCTACCATGACTCTTTTTCAAGACGGTGCAGCGACGAGTACGACTACGGAGACCCTCAAGGACCAAGCTTTGGAGGCGAGCGAATAGGTGGCGAGCAAGGATGATGCTTCCATCTTTGGAGGCGAGAGTGATGATGTGCCATCTTCGGCCTTCATCGACGGCGACGGCGACGAGATGATCGAGCATGGGATTTTCCCTTCGGTCATTGAGGAGAGTGATGATGTGCCATCTTCGGACTTCATACACGGCGACGACGACGAGATGGTTGAGCATGGGATTCTCCCTTCGACCACGGCATCGTATGATGACTTGAGTGACTTTTGCCACCATATTGAGAGTGAGATTGACTTCACCACTAGCCCCATATATGATGTGTTGCCCCACTTCCCATGTGAGGAGAGCCACAACCCCCACCACTTGAGTGAGATGAGTGACTCCACCATATGCGACTTTGAGTGCACCTATTTTGAGGGAGTGAGTGAACCACCACATAGAGAGAGTGTGATAGTTGATAGGTCTCGTGAGACCATTTGCATTTCTAACAACTTGACCTCTACTTCTATTGTATCTTCTCATTTGGTGCTAGGTCCCATTTATGATGACGCGCCGATCCTCGACGACTTCGTCCTCCCTTTGGACAAGACGATGGCCATGGTGGAATATGATGCACCCCCCACATGGTTCCATCAAGATGAAGATGACCACCATTTGGTCTTTCCCACCTCACCTACACCACTTGAGTGGAATGGAAAAGGTAACATAGGGGAAGGTGACGCTCTAGTCCCACTAGTGGACATTCTTGACATTGATTGCTTCCATGATGTTGATCCACCTAGTACCATGCTTCATGCTAGTATGATTTCCCCATGTGATGATTTGCCCATTTATGATGAGTATGATGATTCTCATGTGGAGTCTATTAGTTGTGATGCCATGTTACATAGGATTTCTTGTGACAATTCTTTAGGTCACATCATGTTTGATAATCCGCTTGACTTGTCATATGCTATGCATGAGATCAACCATATGTCTTATTTGCAAACTCTTCATAGTGACTATGCATATGCCATTAAAATGAACCCAATTTACACATATGGCATAGATGACAAGCCCATAGTTATTGGCTTTGTTTTGGATGTTATCCATTTTCTCCATATATGATGTTTCCGCTATTGCTCATGAGACCCCCATAGTTTACTCATACATTTTAGGAGATTTTGATCCATCCCATTCATTACATGATCCCAATACTTGTGTGCACCATATGCTCCCCATGAATAAACATGCTATTGATGTGCCATATACTTGCATTCTCAATTTGTATCCCCATCGCGTCATACACAATAGCTATTCTTTCATGATGGATGACATGTTCTTATACCATGCATCAAATTTCTTCGAGCATTGCTTATCTTGTGCTAACTCACACGTGCACATACACATCATGATGGATGATGTGTACATTTACCACGCGCACAATTTCTTTGGTTTGTGTCCTTTTTGTGTAGGTACCCATGAATACTTGTCAACCTCGCAATCCCACGAGTTGACAAAACGAGCTCTAGTGAGCAACGATGATTTGGGATCCCATGGATTGTCTTTCCCACCACTCTCTTCGCGCAAAGACTTCGCACATTTCTTCTACATGGCCCTCACATGGTTATGGCTTATTGTCCATTATATATCATTTGCCCATCTTGCCATGTTCACTTTGCATGATATGCTATTTACTATGCCTTTGCCATGCATTTGTGACCCATGCTTTGCATTACACATGATGATTGATTCTAGTACTTGTATGTGTATTTGCAAGCTTGGTGGAGATATTGCTTGTTATTGCCATGTTCCTTTTGTGCACCATTCCTATGATGATACTTTCATCTTGATTTGTGTCCATGCTTGCGATATGTCATGTGCATTCCCTATGCCTATTATTTGCTCACATGTCATGATTGCCATGATTTCTTCTAGTGTGTTGCATCTTCGCTCCACTAGTTTGCACGACTTGATTACTATGCTTGCTTATGTTGCATCACCAATGATTCATACTTGCTCATTTCATGCAGTTGATGACAACCATCTATATGTTTTGCACATGAATCATATTGCTTCTTGTCATATATCTCCATGTGTTGCCTCTCTCATGCTAGATGATTTGCCATGTATTGAGTGCAACGATGCATTTCGCCTTGCTAATGAGATTGCCCCCATAGCATTTTCGCATATATTTGGAGATTTTGACATAATTCTTGTGACGCATGCTTGTCTTACCTCTTTGCATCATATACCTAGTGCCATGAATATAGCCATTGTTGCTTCATATTATTCGTGCACTTGTGCTTCTAAAGGTTATGTGCAAGAGAATAGAACCATCATGATGGATGATGTGTTTATCTACCATGCGCATATGTTCTTTGTTTTGTTGTGTGCATGTGTAGGATACTTGGACTTCGTGTCGACTTTCACTTCACGTGAGTTGACCATTCGAGCTCTTGAGAGCGAGCCTCATATATTCTACCACGACTCGCTTCTACACCATACTTCCTACCACTTCGGCATTGTGAAGAATGCACATGGTCATGCCTTCAAGGTGACATATTTCTTGAGCTTGGATATTGTGGATCATACTTTATGTGTTGCTTGCACCATTTGCACGCATGTTCGAGATATTGCTTTCACCTATGATTGCCACATTTCCATGCTTCATGACATAGATACCTTGTGTTGCTACTATCATATGGTTGGTTGCACCAATATCATTTCTTCACATATGCCATGTCCCTTTGCTTGTCACATGCGATTGCCTCACACATGATGAACAGTTGCTATTTCTATTGTGTTGAGTGCCACACTACATTCACTACACCCTATGCACATTATGCTTGCATTGTCTTGCACTTGACCCATGTGTTTAGACACTTCATTTTATTTGGTGTTGTGAATACTTCTTATGCCTACCATAGACCTTTCATTGAGTGATTGATGCTTGTTTGCTATGACCTTGAGGTAGATGCTTATTATCTTGTCACACATACTAGCATCTCTACCTCACATTTGCATCCTTGTCCCCATGATATCTTTGCTTGTGCTCAATTGATATGCTTACATGCCATGTCACAATCCTTTGTCACACCCGATGCTATGCTTGATGACGACACTTGTTTGGTGAATCACCTCTTGAATGCTTGGTTTTGCACTAACGCTAACCACATTTGTTTTTCCAAGTTTTTGTTGTTCTTGCTTCTTTTGAAGGAATCACTAGACGGTGCGACATTGGAGAGCGCCCATTTCAAGTTTCAAGATGATGAGTGCTTGGTGACCGAGCAGTTCAACACGGCACCGCCATCTCTTTCCCATGGTGATTTGGTTTTCGATCCGAGGTCGGATCTTTTCCAAGGGGGAGGGGATGATGCGGAGCATCCTACGGTCATCACCATGTCAAGAGTCTGTTTGGCAAGTGACACGTGCGACCTCTACTTCTCATACATAAAGGTGAATCTTCTCCTTTACACGTGCTCACTTGACCCCTTCAAGGATGGCATACTACTTGACACTTCTCCCGTGTGCATGCATAGGTATTGTCGGAGCTTCACGGATGTCGAGGAGGAGTGCAAGCGCCAAGGAACAACTACACCATCCGCGAGGGAAGCCTGGAAGCGACGACGGAAGAAGACGGAGCTGCTGAAGCTACAGCGGCCGGACATCTAGGTCACAGGTCGGACATCCGGCGCCTGTGCAGTTGCCCATGAACTGCACCAACAGAAGGCCAAAGCATCAGCGGCCGGACATCCGGCCCGTGTGCCCGGACATCCGGCGTCTCGGCAACCACCGGACATCCGGCGCTCTCCCCCGGAAATCCGGCGCCCCTATCCAGAGAGCATCGAGGCCGACCTCACCAGCCCGGACATCCGGCCCATGCCCCGGACATCCGGCCTCCCGCGAACGCCCGGACATCCGGCCCACAGCCCAGACATCCGACTCCTGCCTGCGCGCAGAGACGGGCCAAAGGCCCATGTATCCCCTCATCACTTACCCCTTCATGGACTAGCCTATATATACTCCCTCCCCTTCCTCTAGTTAGGGTTAGCAAAGTGATAGCTCATTTGTGTGTGAGCTTTGCTCCTATCTATCTCTACTCTTGAGAGAGAGAGACCACTACTCCATTGGAGGCCAAGACCTCCATCTAGGAGAAGATCCTGCGGGATATCATCAAGACCCCCTCGTGGGAAGATCCGTCTAGGATATCATCAAGACCTCCTCTTGGAGATGAACCTTACCTTGTATCTTTCCCTTTGTTGTTCATGTACCTTGTGATCTTGTGTGTTTGATTGTCTAGTGGATGTGTGATTGGACTTGTTCTTGAGTGTTTGCCATTGTGATTTCTCCCCGTTCTTCCCCGTGTTCTTCGTGTTCTTCGAGGGATCCCACTCCAATCGTGAAAGATCGGCCTACACCGGGTTAGCCCCGTATCACCTTGTGTCCCATGGCGTATGTTCGAGGTCTTGTCATATGTCTTCTTGGGGTCTGGAGAGTAGTCGGAGTGTACATGGGGATGAACGTGGGATGCTTCGCATCATTATGCAACTCCCGAATACCGGAGGAATGCCTTGTGTGCTATAAAACGTCACAACATAACTGGGTGATTATAAAGATGATCTACATGTATCTTTGAAGTTGTCTGTTGAGTTGGCATAGATCAAGATTAGGATTTGTTACTCCGAGTATCGGAGAGGTATCTCTGGGCCCTCTCGGTAATACACATCATAAGCTTGCAAGCAAACGACTAAGGAGTTAGTCACGAGATGATGTATTATGGAATGAGTAAAGAGACTTGCCAATAACGAGATTGAACTAGGTACGAAGATACCGACGGCCGAATCTCGGGCAAGTAACATACCGATGGACAAAGGGACTACGTATGTGGTCATAACAGTTCGACTGATCAAGATCCTCATAGAATATGTATGAGCCAATTTGAGCATCCAGGTTCCGCTATTGGTTATTGACCAGAGAGGTGTCTCAGTCATGTCTACATAGTTCTCGAACCCGTAGAGTCTGCACGCTTAATGTTCGATGACGATATAGTATTATATGAGTTGTGTGATTTGGTGACCGAATGTTGTTAGGAGTCCTGAATGAGATCACGGACATGACGAGGAGTCTCGAAATGGTCGAGAGGTAAAGATTGATATATAGGACGATGGTATTCAGACGCCGAAAGTGTTTCGGAGGGTACCGAGTACATATCGGGTCACCGGAACGGGTTCCGGGCACCCTCGGCAAAAGATATGGGCCTTATGGGCCAAGAGGGGAAAAACACTAGCTACAAGGGGCTGGTGCGCCCCCCATATGGGTTTGCCAAGGTGGAGAAGGAAAGGGGAAGGAGGAAAGGAAAGAAAGGGAATAGGATTCCCCCTCCCCCCCTCCTCTTTCCTTCCCCCTCCGACTAATATGGCAGGGGAGGGGCGCAACTTGGGAGGAGCCCAAGTAGGACTCGGCCTACTTTGGGTGCCCTCCTGGCTGCTCCTCCTCCCCTCCACCTATATATGAAAGTTCTAGTTATCGACTAGAGGGGGGGTGAATAGGCGATTTTTATGAAAGTCTTCAAAACATGAAAGTTTCGAAGACAAACACGAAATCAGGACCTATAAACATGCAGCGGAAGATGAACTACACTAGGCAAGCCATAGTCAGACAAGTATGAAGCTAAAACATGATGACATATAGCAGCTAGGTAGTAGGATCAGGATGGAAGATAGTGTGAAGCCAATCAGAACAAGTAGTCACACAGTGAAGTCAAACAGGCATAGCAATCAGGCAATGACTTCACAAAGACGAACTGTAAGTAAGGAGAGTAAGAGATAGAACCAGTGTGTTGTGAAGACAAGGATTTGTTCGACAAGTTCCAGTTGTTGTGACAACTGTACGTCTGGTTAGGGAGGCTGAGATTGAACTCAGAAGACTGTGTCTTCACCTTATTCCCCTTGAGCTAAGGACACACAGTCCTCGCCCAATCACTCTGGTAAGTCTTCAAGGTAGACTTCCAAACCTTCACAGACTTCGTTCACCGGCAATCCACAATTACTCTTGGATGCTCAGAACGCGACGCCTAACCGGCTGCAGGATTCATAGTCCTCAAGTGTAACAAGTCTGTAGATCACGCGGACAGAAAGACTTCCGTGATGCCAAACACTCTTTGGGCTCTGGGTGTTTTGGGATTTATCCTCACAAGGATTTCTCTCTCAAATTCTTCGGAGGTGGGTTGCTCTCAACGACAAAAGCCGTGCACTAATCTGAGCAGCCACCAATTTATGGTGTAGGGGGTGGGCTATGCCACTGGGCAACCCGACCTAATTTGTCCAAAATGACCCTGGGTCAGTAAGGAACTGACACGTGTCACAACAGTCAGATTTCAAACACACGCAACAGCTTGACTTGGGCTACAAGTAAAGCTGACTTATCCTACTCTGGATAAGATTTGCTCTCATTGTCTTCGCCAAGACATAGGAATTTGGTTGAGCATCACATCACCACTCGACTTTGTTCACTTGGACCCCACTTAACGGGCAAATGGTTCCTATGACTCAACAAAGAAGAAAAGAAACAACAAAACTACTAAGTCTTCGCTCCATAGTCTTCACTCAATGTCTTCTTCTGTCATAGTCTTCAATATGAATATCTTCACGTACCACCATTATCTTCAATGTCTTCATACATTTTAGGGGTCATCTCCGGTAGGTAAACCCGAATCAAAGAGGGACTACTACCGTGTTATCCTACAATTCTCACAAACACATTAGTCCTCAACCACGCTTTGTCGTCAATACTCCAAAACCAAACTAGGGGTGGCACTAGATGCACTTACAATCTCCCCTTTTGGTGATTGATGACAAACTGGTTGAAGTTTTCACGGGATATAAATATGTGAAATTGTAAGGATGAGGTATTGTCTTCGTAAGTAGCAAAAGGCTCCCCAAAGATGTGCATATAAATAATTTGCTTTTGGAATGCAAATGCACATGGCAGGTTCTACTTGTGGAGATCCTCTTCAACTTATGAAGACAATTCATCATGCATGACCTGATGTAACGAAGATAATGGCATGCATAATGAAAAATGGACGTCTGCAAAATGATTGAAGTGCGGAAGTTATCATCGCACATGCGGAATTTATCATCGCATCACAAAATAGCAAATAAGTAGCAGACGACCATCGAGTTTAAGTGTTACAACTCAGATAACCAAATGTATCAAAAGCAAGAGTTGTAAACACGTGGCAAAATATAATGCAACCGCCCATAAGAACCCGCTTGAAGACTATCAACTCATAGCTTCTCCCCCTTTTGTCAGTAAGGACCAAAAAAGGTTGAAGACATTGAGCCTCTACTCGTTCCCAGAAGGAGTAGGAGAAGATGCAGGGTTGGTGTCGAGGTTTGGCGGTGCAGACAAACTTGGAGCAGTGTCGATGCGTGTTGGAGGTGGCGAAGTAGCATCATCTTGATCATCGATCACATGAGCATTCACAGTTGCAGCAGAAGAGGAGAACTCGGAGTCTTCAAGAGATGGAGTGCGCCGCAGAACAGCATTTCTGGGCGGAGTGGAATCAAACTTGAATCGCTCTGAGAAGCCATCGTCCTGAATATCTCCCTCGGCACACATAAGCGTCAGCCCTTTCCATGTGCGTCGACAGGTTTCATGGGCTACAAAGGCATTCTTGGTTGCAAGGTTGCGAATGCAATTGATGTCAGTCATGATGCTCTGCATCTGGCGCTTGAGCCAATCATGATGCATATCCTGTTTCTGATGCAGGCCAACGAGAAGCTCTCGGTCATTAAGAACACGAGACCGCTTTCGAGGCCGTTGAGCAATAGTGATGTTATTGGCTTCAGTTGTGGCACGGTGAGGTGCACGTGTAGTACAAGCCAACGGATAGACACGAGTGGCAGCCAGCACACCTTCAATGGGCTGAGTGAAGCTTTGACGATCAACATTATGAAGGTAAAGTGGCTCTTTGTCAGGCTCTGGATAGATGGCTTCAACAGACATATCAACATCAGGCAAGAAGATAATGTGATTGCGTGCAGATGGCTAATAGTTGAAAGCAGTGTGAAGCTTGATCAGACGCATGATCCATGGAGCATAGAACTTCAAACCAAAGATGCCAGACCCTGATGCAGCAAGTTGGCGGATGAAGAAATCCTGTGCATTGAAGCTTTTGCCATGAAGAATATGGAAGACCAGTGTCTTCATTGCACCTTCTAGCTTAGCCTGTGGAGAATGTCCTTTGATAGGCCGCAGAGTTCGCCTGATGATGTGATAGATCGTGCATGGCGGATACTCAAGGTCTTCAACAAAGAACTCCGTAGGATATTCTACATCTGGAGGCAATGGCTTCATCATGCTCAGCATTTGTCTCATGTTGGGTTCAGGCTTGTGAAAGATGCTCTCCACTACTGCAGTGTGAAGCTGACAACCAGGCTCATAGAGATCACCTGGAGTGGGCAGGCCAGTAAGCTCAATGGCATCAAATGCTTTGGCTTCATGATGGACATTGCCTGTCATCCACTCAAGGACCCAAGTCTTCGTATCCCTGTTGTAGCCTCTGATATGCAAAGTGGCGTAGAATTGGAGCAGCAACTCTTCATTCCAGTGCTCCTTATCAGTGACAAAATGCAGTAAGCCAGCCTCTTTGAAGCAATCAAGGGCTTCTTCCAAGCAGGGCAGGACAGCTATGGCTTCAGTATCAAGACGCATATGCAGAAATATGCGGCCTTGGTTGTACAGAATGCTTGAATAGTAGCTGCGCTGCTGATAGCTCTGGAACCAATCAGATGAAATCTTGGGCTTGGTGTAGGGGTTCTTGTCGCTATTGAAGAAGGTGTTGTGGGCAATGAAGCCGTTGACATTGAAGGATCCTGGTGAAGAGGCAGTACCTGGAAATCTGGGTAGTCTTGGCTTTGGCTTCTGAACCTGAGGCATGTGCTTGACATGGTAGTCAAATTGAGGACCAGCAGCAGGTGGAGGAATCAGAATAGGCCATCTGACAGTGACAAGCTGGCCATAGTTGTATGCTTTCTCAATAGTGTGTGGCCTTGGAGGCGGAATAGGAGCAGTGGCATTAACTTCAGGCTGCAGATTGACGACAGGTGCGACATTGACTTCATCTTCCTGAGGGGCTTCATTGGCTTCATTGGCCATTGGTGCATTGACCACTGTAGGCTCCACATTAGCGTCGGCCATGACAACGTCATTGGCTTCAGGAATATCATGTGTGGCAGCCTTAGGGTTCTCACTCTCCACTTGAGTAGCTGGAGGTTCTAGCATGGACGGGTTCTCTTCATTAACTTCTGCTTGTGTTGTAGGGGGGTAGTGACACGCTCTTCTTCTTGTGTTACTCCGGCTGATGCAGCTGGAGGGTCTTCAGCAGTACTGGCTTCAGACACAGGGACCGTCACAGAAGGATTGTCTTCAGGGAACACTTGACGTGCCACTGAGCTTGACAAGTTGGAGTCCTCTTCTGTGATGGTGGTCATGGAGGGCTTGAAGCCTTTGTGAAGCCGTTGGTATACATGCGACGCCTTTGGCGATGGTGAAGTCTCCATGTAGTTGTCATCGTTTGACATGGGGCTGATGACGGGCACGCTTGACGGCTGGGGTGTACTTGGTGAGGCTTGTGGGGTAGCTTGCTGGGGGCGATCAGCCCACGATGCATCTTGTGATATTGGCGTCAAAGGATGACCGATGCTGATAAGCTCACTGTTCGTTCGAACAGGTGATGATACCGATGGGCGCTCGATCTGAGGAAGTACTGCATCATCGTGAGCAATATCTTCAGTCGTGATGGGGTCAACGACTGGAACTTCTTGAACTTCAGGAGCCTCTGTGGAAGCAGGCTCATGAACAATCATCTGACGTTCTTGGTTTGCAGACGAAGGGGGAACAAAGGCAAGGGGTTCAACAACAAGGGGCTCTATAGGAGCAGCCCGTTCTCTTCTCTTGGCATTTCTCTTCTTAGGGGGTGGTTCTTCATCAGTGGTGCGCTTGGTTTTACGCTTCCTGGCATCGGCTTCAGCTGCCTCGGTTTTCTTCTGTTCAGAAGCCACTGAAGGAGCCTTGGGCTTCGAGCCGCGCATGCTGGCAGGGAAGACAATGTGTGGTTCTTCCTGCCATGGTTCCTCAGTTTGGGCTTCAGATGACTTCTTTTTCTTGGCAACCATTGAGGGGTCAATGCCAGGGCGGCCAAGTGCCTTGCGCTTTTCAGCTTCATTGTAGGCTTGAACGCATTTGTCAGCAAGTGCTTTCATGCGCTCTCTTGAGCCTTTGGCTTCCTCGCGTTTCTTTCGAAATGACTCCTTGAGGTCATTGAGCATCACCTTGAACTTTTGCACATTAGCCACATTCAGCCTGGTGACATGCTTCTTGAACTGTTCCTTCTCGAAGTCGATCTTTCGCTTCTGTTCAATGATGCGCTGGGCCAGAGCAAGTTCAGGAGCTATGGCGCCTTGAAAAGCAACGCTGACGCCAATGGGAAGCTGAAGGTCATCAAAGCTGAGCTCCTGATTATCAAACCACTCATCAATGAAGTTCTTCAGAATGTTGACATCAAAGAGGGGCAGATCGTTGAAGATCTCCGCCTCTTGCTTGCTCTTGATCAGCTGTTCCAGAGCATCCTCACCAAATTCTTCATCAGAAGACAAGAGGTTCAGACTCATTCCTCAGAATGGCAGCAGGCATCAGTGCTTGACTCAGTTTCTGAACAGGAGCCTTATGAGGCTTCTCACTCCTCTTGGAGATACGAGAGATATCTTCAGAGTCATTGCTTGGAGCAGGAGGGGCGGTTGCCAATGGCTTCACTCTTGAAGCTTTTGGAGCAGCAGATGATTTTGAAGCTTTAGTCTTCTTTTGCTTCTTAGGCTTTGGAGGTGGAGGTGGAGCTTCGTCAGTGTCAGCATCATCATCATCAGAATGATCCACTTTGGCACCACGAACAGTAATGTGAGTGATGAGGCCAGCAAGATTGTAGAAGGGGCCAATCCTGTTTTCATTGGCTTCACGGGTGCCATCATCCCGAGGTGCGGAGGGACTAGGGTTGAAGTCAAGCCCCAGATCCTTCTTGTTCGTAGCAGCTGAGTTTTTGGCAAACTGGTAATTGCGCTTGAACAAATTGTCTTCACGACACCAGAGTAGTGAGGACGGATCAGCATTCTCAGGTTGTGGTCCGCGCACCATGCAAGGATAGAAGCCTTGCTCAATAGCTTCAGCCTGATTCCTGGGTGGAAGATTTCTCTACAGAATATCATTCCAGGGTGCCTTGATGGCATTCTTCTCTGCATATTCCTTGGTGATGAAGCGGTATCTGAACCACTCTTCTGCCCAATATCTTCGAATCCATTGGATTCGATTCTTGCGTTCAGTATAGGTTTCCTCTGGATCAGTTTTGTACATCTCATGCAAATCAGGTGGTAAATCCTTGGAAGTGTCACCACGACGCTGTCTGCCTCCCTTTCTCGCTGATTTTCTAGTTGCCATGAAGTGTAAACTGAAAGGCTTCAGTACTTTCAAAGGCTTCAAACGGCTGGACTGACAGGAACTAGCTTCAGGTGAGTTGATGTGACTCTGCGAGAATTCTGCAAACGAATGCAGACTATGAGAACCAAGGGATTCTCCCACGGACATGTACCTGTGACAGCATTAAAGGTGCGAGGGAAGGGGATGAGGTCATATGCATTCTCAGAAGATTTTGAAGATAAATCAGTTTGAAGGCATTGACCTCATAACGCGAAGACATTCACTTATATGATGAGAGTTGGTTCCAGAGTTGTACAAATCCAAGAATAAGTACAAGTGAGTAATCTAACTTGTGAAGAAGCATAAGTGAATATACTAGGCAGAATATGAGATGCAGAAAGAGATAGATCCATGTTCGAAGATCTAGAAACCACTTTAGGTAGGAAGGGATGAATCTATCGGATCAAAAAGATGGTAAAAAGTAAACTTTTATTACCACACGATGAACTGCTAGACGGAGCGAAGATGGATGCCAGGCAGTTCGATCTCCCATGCCCTAACTTGGCGACAGAAGACACCTACGGCGACGGCGGAGAAGACGAGTGTCGGTGTCAAAACCGGCGGATCTCGGGTAGGGGGTCCCGAACTGTGCGTCTAGGCGGATGGTAACAGGAGACGAGGGACACGATGTTTTTACCCAGGTTCGGGCCCTCTCGATGGAGGTAAAACCCTACGTCCTGCTTGATTAATATTGATGATATGGGTAGTACAAGAGTGGATCTACCACGAGATCAAGGAGGCTAAACCCTAGAAGCTAGCCTATGGTATGATTGTTGCAATGTATGTTGTCCTACGGACTAAAGCCCTCCGGTTTATATAGACACCGGAGGGGCTAGGGTTACACAGAGTCGGTTACATTGTAGGAGATCTACATATCCGTATTGCCAAGCTTGCCTTCCACGCCAAGGAAAGTACCTTCCGGACACGAGCCGGAGTCTTCAATCTTCTATCTTCGTAGTCTTGGAGTCCGGCGGATAATGATAGTCCGGCTGTCCGGACACCCCCTAGTCCAGGACTCCCTCAGTAGCCCCTGAACCAGTCTTCAATGACGATAAGTCCGGCGTGCATAATGTTCGGCATTGCAAGGCGGGTTCCTCCCTTGAATAATTCAGAGAAGATCATGAACACCAGGATAGTGTCCGGCTCTGCAAAAATAATTTCCACATTCCACCGTGGAGAGAAATAAATATATACACTAGCTCAATCTGCTGAAGTATTATGCGGCGTGACATCACACCGCTACCAAGCCTTCGTTTGAATTGTTTTTCACTATACCACCTTAGCACGTTTAGCGAAGCGGTTTCCTTGGCACGTCTTGTTGAAGCAGAGATCGTGTTCCCCTTATTCCGGGATCCTCATCAATACGTGCGTGGGTAACCCAACCGTTCCCGTCGCCACGCCTCCTCTATCGAAGGGGAATCCCAAACGGTCACGGAGACGGCCCTTGGTATTTCTCCCCCTTTATAAGAGGACCAAGGCCTGTCCTTGTTCTTCAATCTCGCATCGAATCCATTCTCCGCCCCTAGTTCCAACACCCAGAGCTTCAGATTCGAGCGCTTCGGACCCTCAACCATGTCCGGCTCCGACCTCCAGGGCCGGTGGATGCCCTCCTCCGTCACGGAGGAGGACATATTGAAGTTGCGTGAGGCCAAGTACCTGGCCTATGAGGTTTCGCACAGGTTGCCTGCCCAAGGGCAGGCCGTGCCCGCCCCGAGCCCGGTGAATACGTCGTTTTCGCATCCCACCTCCGTCGGGGTTTAGGCTTCCCGACGGATCCCTTCGTGAGAGGGCTCCTGTTCTACTATGGGCTGGACTTTCACGACTTGGCTCCGGAGTCCATCCTCCATATCTCCGCATTCATTATCGTTTGCGAAGCCTTCCTCCGCGTCATTCCCCACTTCGGTCTATGGCTGAAGACCTTCAAGGTGGAGCCGAAGATGATCGGGGGGCGTCAAGCGAGTCTTGGCGGGCGACCATAAGCAAAAGGTCGATGCCCGTGGCGAGGTTCCTTCCAAGAGGAACTCGGATGTGGCAGCAGGAGTGGTTCTACATCACCGCTCAAGGGGCGCAAGCGAAGCCGCCTCCCTTATTCCGCCGGGACCTCCACGCCAACCGATGTCGTGGGTCAACCAAGGGCTCAACGGGGCCGTCCGAGGGCGTGCCCTCACCGCAGGGCGGATTCGAGACCTCCAAGCGAGGGAGATCGACTGATCAAGGTGATGCAGTTATGCTAATCGTGCATCTTCCGCCCTGCAAACGCCGTCCTCTCCGTCTATGGGAGTTCAATCTGGAGGGACCTCGTATTCTCCAACACTTTATGGGTGCGACACCCGCGGAGATGTACAAGTTGTTCTTCGGACCGCAGGTGGCGTGTCCGGATTCAGCCGAGGACGCAGGCCTAAGCCGCGATCGCCCGGATACTCAGGTAAATAGCTCAGAGTCCGGACATTCTGTTTATATGCCTTTCTAGAGTTCGTCTCCTAACCCTTTGTTCTTTACAGGAATGGGTGGCGCGATCAAGGCTGATAAGGTGTCCGGCCCCCCTCCCAGAGACCGCACTGGAGCCCGTCTTTGGTCGAATGTTGGAGGTTGCGCCCACAGAAGGGGCGACGGGGAAAATAGAGGAGCTAATATTTCGCCCAAAGGGGCGACTGAAGAGGAGGGAACCAAGAACCCCTCCCTTCAGGAGGAGAAGAGGACCGCCTCCGAAGATCCGGAGGCCAAAGCCCCTAAGCGTGAGAAGAGATCTTCCCCGGGGGGTCCGGCGCCCGGAAAGAATCCGGACGCACAATCATCACCAAAGGATCGGCCCTCCAGCGAGCCGTGAGTATGAAAGAGGGAATTTAATTAGTAAGGAAATACCTTCATTTGTGCTTCTGTGGGTAACCGAAATATTTATTTTGCAGTTCGGATCTGCAGCCTTCTCAGATGAGTTCATCTTCGGGGGACCTTCTTCCGGAGATGATGGAGAGCGATACGCCTCCGTCCGCAGCACCGCCAGATGAGGCAGGCGAACCCGAAGTGTCATCGCGGAGGGTATCCCCGAGTCCGGAGGGGCCAGAGAATTCGGCACCTACTAGTGTCCGGCCGGGAGAACTGAAGAATCTGCTTGAGAGGGCGTCCGTTTTAGAAGATCATCGTGCGTTAATGCGGATGGTGATTGGAAGGATTTCGTCCGCCGAGAGCGAATTCGTAATGCCGCCATGAGTTTGCTGGCGGGTTTTGAGGTATGCGGAAATAACGCACCCCTTTGTCTTTTAACAGTTTTGCATATAAAAATGCGCCCTGTATAGATAGTAGCCCCTGAGACTCGGTAGGTTGTCGGAAACGACAGCGTACTGAGGATCGAAATCTAAAGTAATTAATTATGTCCTTCCTATGCAGGTGGCGGATGGTCCGGGGGCTAGCCGGACTAGTGAGTTTGCGGAATTAACTCGGCAACTTGACTTGGCAGATGAAGACATCGCACTTGTTAACAGGCGACTTGACGAGTCGCAAGGTAAAAGAGTTCTCCGCGGTCGCTTTATTAAGGGGGTCAAAGCCCGCCTCTGATAAATTATATGTTGTTCGTACAGACGGTGCTGCTGCTGTGGAGAGCCTTCGGGCCGAACTTGCTCTAGCTAAGGAGCAAGCCCGAAGGAGTGACGCGGCTGCCTCGAGGGCGACCGAGGAGTTGAAAGCCGAAAAGGCTGCGCACTGCCTAAGCAGGGCGGAGATGGCCGAATTGGCCATGAAATTAAAGGATGCTACCGACCGCCATGAGGCTCTTGAAAAGGAGCGCTTATCGGAGCAGGAAGACCTGAAGAAGGCCACCGAAGCCAAGGATGCCCGCCCGCAATGCGGGCTATGAAGGAGGAACTGCGCCAGTAGGAGAGATTGTGGTGGCAAATCTTTTCTCGCTGCGCCGCCAGTTTATGGATGCAAAGTATGCTCAATTTGAGCGGTCAGGAGTCCGGAGGATCCGTATATGGATTTAGCTGCGAGTGCGGTGATGCCGCTAAACTTCCGAGCCGGAGGATCACGAGACGGAAGAGCTATATTGGTCTCAATTCCACAGTCCGGATCGCTCACTTCCATTAACAGACCGGCTGGCCGAATGGGCCGAGCTAAATAGATTGTCCGGACTTTCCATGACTGACATCGTGGCCCATGTGTGGCCAGAGAGGTCCAAGGCGACGAGCTACTTTGCCTTACTGCAGCAATTCCTTGGGGTGGTGCCGCATATAAAGGAGATGAAGCGGTCGGCCTGCATCGAGGGCGCGCGGATGGCTCTTGCACGTGTGAAGGCGCATTGTCTGGAGATGGATGCCACCGCTGTTGCCGCCCAGGGTTCGGATGAAAACCGACTCCCTGCTGAGCACTACTTCGGCGAAGTTATGCGTGCCGCTCGTGTAATAGAGTCGCAGTGCTCAAAGAATGTCACGTTCGAATGAACGCATTAATTTGTAAATCGATGATTATGTTATAACTGCTTTTTATACTTGTGCGTCCCAAGTAATAAAACTTCTCCTGTGCGGCCGTTTACGTATACTGTTGTATAACTTGAAAGATGGCAGTCTTCGGCTTCAGCCCCCACGCACAAGGTGCGGGGGTGTTCGCAAAATAGCGCATTTTCACACTTAATCCGACGTCTCGGTCCTGTTGAAGGAGGTGGTAGCGTAGCGAACTAGGCAATCCGGACTATAATGCTTTATCACTTTCACTTAGCCAGTGGAGCTCGAGGGTGGGGCTACGATATAGCCCCTGGTGGCCCCGCACATCTCCGAATTCGGGGTGCGTAAGTGCTTGACCGAAGCGGTCCTTCGTCAAAGCGGGAATTCTAAACATTCGGTGGTCGATCGAGTGGTTGACCAGTCTCTTGTCAGTATCATGACGATCGGTTTTAACTTTCATCTTGAGGTGCTCGCCAAATTAATCGGGGCACAATCGCAGAGTTCTCCTGGTGCGCGTTAGCCGATGATCTGAGCGTAAGGCAGCAAAACACGTGAGCCGCAAACCCAACATTTGACCAAAGACATGATTCGAGCTGATGCATATAATACCTAACTCGAGACGCGAACACTCCCTAAGGTGTTCGGTCTTTATAATAATGGGCGTAACGATGCCCTAAGCCCCTAGTGTCGAGTGTGCGGGCATGGTCTTCGACACGGCCGATGCCAAAGCGTCGAGCTCGCTTTGGTTATAGGAAGAAACCAAGGAGAATAACAACAAGAGACAAAAAAAGGTTTACGCAGGTCTTAATCAAAAGAATCCTCTAACGGGTCCCTCTTGCGTCTGCTTTGTGTCTCCGTTGCGCCGTTTATCCTGGACGGGTGTGCACTTTGTTCATTTGTAAAAAGAGAGGAACGTTTAGTTCGAAAACAAATCGTGCGAAAAATATGTGTAAAACAAAAATATAAATAATTAAAGCGGGGTTTGTATGGACCCTTGATTGTTTTGTCTTGCCGCAGCCCCAGAATGGGGTATGCGGCTAGGAGGCCCTAACTTTCTTGAGGCCGGATTCGTCTATCCGAGTCCGGGTCTTTAAGCGACCCTCGATCAAAATGACGCCACGCGACCGGGCATCTTGAGTGTAAGAGACGCGTAATGCGGTATAGCATTGAAGCGGACAAAAGCCTTTCGTCCCAAGAGTGCTTGATATTCACTTTCAAATGGGACGATGTGAAAAATTAATTCTTCGCGCTGAAAGTTGTTCGGTGATCCGAACACGACTTCTAGTAAGATGGAGCCTGTGCACTTGGCGTAAGGGCCTGGCGTCACTCCTTTGAAGGAAGTGCGGCTGTGTCGGATTTTAGCAGGGTTTACCCCCATCCTACGGATTGTTTTTTAATACAGCAAGTTTAAGTCGCTGCCTCGTCCATTAGGACATGAGTAAATTGTAATCCGTCTATTATGGGATTCAATATCGAAGTCCGTCCGCATTTGAACGCTTCGAATAGTCCGGTGGTCGAAAGTGATTGGTTTTGATGTCCAATCTCTATTGTGCGCTGGGTTGGACCGCGAAGCTCTTTTTAGAAAGTGCCGCACTATTTTTCGTGTAATCACATGAAGTGAGTTGATCGCTTTGACCCCTTGTGGGAAAGTCTTTTGTTTTCCTGCTCTGCTGGTGGGGTTTATCTTCTTAAGCTTGACGCGCCGAGTCCCTTGTGTTCGGCATTTAGTCGGCGGACTGTTTAAAACCCAACAATCCTGTGGGTGTGATTTGCAGGCCTTCCGGGGGTACTGTGGATTTGACATATCCGACCCAAAATCTTCTTTAAGTTGGACAATTCAATCCTTTAGCTGTGTTTTATTATTGGGCCATGAGCTTTTAAATCCGGCATTGATCGCCGTGCTTTTGGGCTTTTCTCTTTATTCCGTATTTGCTCTTTTCTGCGCCGTGATTTTCCGCTTCCATCTCTTATCTCGGATGTACTTGGGTCAGCTGGTGCTGCATCTTGCTAACCAGCTATCCTCTCCGCATGAAGCGGGTCATGAGGCTTGTTAGTGCGGACATTGTCCTCGGTTTCTCTTGACCGAGGTGCTCGGCGAGCCATTCGTCTCGGACATTGTGCTTGAAAGCTGCTAAGGCTTGGCGTCCGGACAATCGACTATTTGGTTCTTTTTGGTAAGGAACTTGTTTGAAATTTCATGACGACTCTCCGGGCTGTTGAGTTATATGACTTAGATCATCTCATCCGGAGGCGGACATAAGTCCCTTGAAAATTTGCTCTAAACGCGTCCTCGAGCTCTTCCCAATTTCCAACAAGATTTTCTCGGGAGGCTTTTAAGCCAATGCCGGGCTGGCCCTTTGAGCTTGAGGGTAAATATTTTATGGCGTGGAGATCGTCTCCTCCGCCATATGTATATGTAGTATATAATCTTCTATCCGCACTCGTGGTCCGTTGTTCCATCGTAGGCCTCTATGTTGATGGGTTTAAATCCTGCTTTGGGAATTCATGGTCCAAAGACCTCATCGGTGAAACATAGTGGGTGTCTTGGCGCCCTGTATTTGTGTGTGCCGCAATCATTGGACACTTGGCGTGTTGCCTTGCTTCTTGGGGCCTTCTCCTTTGGCCGTAAATGGACTGGCTGGGCCATCCATCCTTCCGAATTCGTTGGTGGATTTATGTGTGGCGCCGCTTTCATAATTTGGCATGTCATCCGCCGCCTATCCAACCAGCAGCCCCTTTATTTTTGGACGGTGGAGGCTCTATGGCCTCCTCGTCAATTCGTAGCGACTTGCGCTGGGTAGCTCTTTGATTGGTGGCCATTGCCATACTTATCTGCGGTTTTGAGCACTTTGCTCCATCTCATTTTGAGTGTGTCTTCCGCTGTTTTGAGCCTCCGTTTTTCCTTCTTCAGGCTTCTTGCAGTACTGACGAGTCTTTTCCGAAGGTTCTTACTCTCCGGTGACGTGTCCGGCATATGGTCGTCCGGACTGTTGTCTTCGCCGGGCTTGGATTGGTTATCTGACTCGCCGTGTTCGGACGGTTGCTTATTTGCATGTTCGTCGTCCGATTGTGAGCCCTGCCGTATCGCAGGCTCATTGGGAGCGTTGTTGTCGTCGAGGCGGAACTTAGGGCGGCGTCTATGCCGTTGTTTTGGTCGTTTATCGGCAGGGTCATCTTCTGCCGCGGCCCGTTGGTCCTCGTTATCGCTCCCCTTTGGGGTATCCACCATATATATGTCATGCGACGAGGTGGTCCTGTTGTGCTGTATAAGCTCTGTTTTTTCTTCGTCTCCAGCATCGTCTTCCATAGCGTCGATGTCTTCGGAGTCGTAGTCTAGCATGTCGGTTAGATCGTCGACAGTGGCTACAAAGTGGGTGGTGGGTGGGATCTGAATTTCTTCGTCGTCCGAACCCCAACCATCCCGCCATAGTCCGCCAGACTCTCCGATAACGAGAGATGTTTTAGTAAATTCAGGTATCGCCAAAAGGCGAAGTCTCGAAAAGATGTCCGCGGCGGTGAATTCCATAACCGGCGCCTAATCTGATTGGTAGGCGCGGGAAGTTCGAGTCCGGCGAGGAGTCCGCGCCGGAATCACGAAGTTCGCGAGGACAAGGTCGGTGTTGGCTCTATCGCCGTGGATGTTAAAGCCCCGGCGCGTCTATCCGCCGCCCTCGATCTGGCGATTGGCTCGGGCTAATGGCAAGCGGATTCGTGTCTGACCTACCAAGGCACCGTCCGTGGCAGAGCTAGATCGTGCCCATCGTTCTGATCTTGGCGCGCTTGGCGTGGCTCGAGTCCGTCAAGATCAAGTCTCCGCAGACATCGGTCGTGAAGTTTAAGCTTCGAATCGACTGACGGCCAGCGGCGTAGCTTCGATCTGCTCGGATGGCCAAGTGAATTGGCCCGCAGTGCGAAGCTGCCGAATACGAAGATCTGTCCGGGGAGAAAAGTCTCATCCTGGATAGCGTCGTTGGTTGAAGATGCCATCAAGCCTATCGGTGATGAAACAGAGGAACTCTCAATGAAAGCACCAATGTCGATGTCAAAACCGGCGGATCTCGGGTAGGGGGTCCCGAACTGTGCGTCTAGGCGGATGGTAACAGGAGACGAGGGACACGATGTTTTTACCTGTTTCGCCCTCTCGATGGAGGTAAAACCCTACGTCCCGCTTGATTAATATTGATGATATGGGTAGTACAAGAGTGGATCTACCACGAGATCAAGGAGGCTAAACCCTAGAAGCTAGCCTATGGTATGATTGTTGCAATGTATGTTGTCCTACGGACTAAAGCCCTCCGGTTTATATAGACACCGGAGGGGCTAGGGTTACACAGAGTCGGTTACAATGGTAGGAGATCTACATATCCGTATTGCCAAGCTTGCCTTCCACGCCAAGGAAAGTACCTTCCAGACACGAGCCGGAGTCTTCAATCTTCTATCTTCGTAGTCTTGGAGTCCGGCAGATAATGATAGTCCGGCTGTCCGGACACCCCCTAGTCCAGGACTCCCTCAACGAGGTCCGCGGCCGGCGTGAGGACGGCGTCGAGGAGGTCGCGGCAGCTAAGCGCTTCGTCGTCGGCATCGGCGAGAGCTAGCGTAGGCGCTAGGGTTTACGAGAGATGGAGAAGGAGGAAGAAGGATTTTGACCGAGACAAGACAGACATTTATAAGGATAGAGACAGCATAGTGCAATTACGCAGGTGCCCCTGGCGGTTCACATCTGATGGACACGTGGCGAACATGCAACTTATTGAAAGTTGTTCCACGTCCCAGACACGCCTGGATTGTCGGGGTGGTCGTTCCGAATTCTCCGGGTTTCAAGCAACAAGGATAACTCATTAAGGCTAGATATAAATGTTTGTCTCTGTATCTTCTTCTGACAAGGACGCAGAGAAGACATTCAACAGTTTCAACAGAATGCATATGATTTGGATAGATAGAGCTTGAGATAGAAAGCATAGAGGGATTAGGGTCCGATCACATTCACTTAGTTCAAAAGATTCAAAACAAGAAGACTTATCCATAAGTGAATGCTGTAGAGGACAGAATACAGTATGTATATATATAACAGTGTAAAGCCAAACCAATAACCATGAAGTCAAATTAATGTTGAAGTTAAATCAATAGCGAAGACTTTGCAAATATGACGCCATGAGGAAACACTTCATAAGAGTTTGGTGGTGGCGTTACCCACCGTATAGGAAGTATTAGACCCAGACACGACGCACAATTATCGTGGCGCTCTGAAGTCAATTTCCACGTTAATGTATTCACACTCAGAGTGTATGTCTTCATTGATTGAAGATATACATTACTCCGTGTGTTGCACATCTAAGTCATCAACATGCATAAGTGTTAGGATGAGTGCCTAATCACAGGACATTCGAGGATTCCAAGATATTTAGCTCACACCGCAACTTGCAAAACCTTTTCTCATCCAAGGGCTTAGTGAAGATATCAGCCAACTGATCTTCTGTTTTGACGTGAATGATATCAATATCTTCTTTCATAACATGATCTCTGAGGAAGTGATGATGAATCTCAATGTGCTTTGTCTTCGAGTGCTGAACTGGGTTATTGGCAATCTTGATAGCTCTTTCATTATCGCAGTAGAGTGGCACAAGCTTCAGGTGAATGCCATAGTCCTTAAGAGTTTGCTTCATCCACGTAAGTCGAGCGCAAAGAAGATCCAAAGAAGAATGTATTCAGATTCAGCACTTGAGAGTGATACACAGTTTTGCTTCTTTGAAGACCAACAGACAAGGGATCGACCCAGAAAGTGACATGTGCCTGATGTAGACTTGCGATCCACCTTGTCACCAGCATAATCAGCAATCAGCATCCTAAAAACCAACCAGATCAAACTCTGAGCCCTTTGGATACCATAATCCTAGTGTTGGGGTGTAAGCCAAATATCGAAGAATTCGCTTCACAGCTAAGTGATGCGACTCCTTTGGTGCCGCTTGGAATCGGGCACACATGCAAACACTAAGCATGATATCAGGCCTAGATGCACATAAGTAAAGTAAAGAACCAATCATGGAGCGGTATACCTGTTGATCGAAATCTTTACCATTGACGTCGGGGCTTAGATGACTTTTGGTTGGCATTGGCGTCGTGTATCCTTTGCAGTCTTGCATTCCAAACTTCTTCATGCAATCTTTGAGATATTTTTCTTGAGATATGAAGATGTCGTTGCGTTGCTGACGGATTTGAAGACCGAGAAAGAACTTCAGCTCACCCATCATGGACATTTGATATTGTTCTTGCATCATGTGAGCAAATTCATCATCTTATTTCTTGTTGTCAGCAACGAAGATAATGTCATCCACATAGATTTGGCACACAAACAGTTCACCATCATATGTCTTCGTGAAGAGAGTGGGATCTAGAGAACCAGGTTTGCAGCCTTTGCTCTTCAGGAAGTCTTTGGGTGTGTCATACCAAGCACGAGGGTCTTGTTTGAGGCCATACAATGCCTTGTTGAGCTTGTATACTATATCAGGATGTTTTGGGTCTTCAAAGCCAGGCGGTTGTGCAACATATACTTCTTCTTCAATCTTTCCATTGAGAAAGGCACTCTTCACATCCATTTGATACGTATGATGTTATGATGATTTATGAGGCTAGCGAGATCATGAATGGCTTCGAGCCTAGCCACTGGAGCAAATGTTTCATCGAAGTCAATTCCTTCCACTTTTGTGTATCCTTGACCAACGAACTGTGCTTTGTTTCTAACTACTTGACCATGCTCGTCTTGTTTGTTGCGATATATCCATTTTGTGCCTATTATGTTGTGCTTGCGCGGATCAGGATGCTTGACTAATTCCCACACATTGGTCAGCTCAAACTGTTGAAGCTCTTCTTGCATAGCTTGAATCCATTCAGGTTCCATGAAGGCTTCAGCAACTTTCTTGGGTTCAGATATTGAGACAAAAGCAAAGTGCCCATAGAAATTTGCTAGCTGTGTTGCTCTTGAACGAGTGAGTGGACCAGGTGCATTGATGCTATCGATTATCTTGTCAATTTGTACTTCATTTGCAACACGAGGATGAACTGGACGAAGATTTTGCTCTGCTGAACATTGTCATCATTTGGGGATTGTCTTGGTGAGCAATGTCTTCTCGTTGATCAGTGCGTAAATAATGAGTTCTCCTTCAGTGGGCATCGATGGTATGATCTCTCTGTTCCCATTAGCTTGATTGATTCACCGCGTACTTCATCTAGCACATTTGGCGGGTGCTCTCTTTGCGAGCCATTAGTTTCATCGAACCGCACATCCATAGTTTCAACCACTTTATAGTGAAAGAGGTTGAAGACTCTGTAGGAGTGCGAGTCCTTTCCATAACCAAGCATAAAACCTTCATGTGATTTCGGTGCAAATTTTGAAGTGTGATGTGGATCCTTGATCCAAAGACCTAGCACCAAATACTCAAGTAGCTTACATTTGGCTTCTTACTAGTTAGGAGCTCATAGGATGTTTTCTTCAGAAGCTTGTGAAGATAAACACGGTTGATGACATGACATGCAGTATCAATGGCTTCAGGCCAGAATTTTCTTGGAGTCTTGTATTCGTCAAGCATCGTCCAAGCCATCTCAATAAGGGTTCTGTTCTTGCGCTCCACGATGCCATTCTGCTGAGGTGTGTAAGGAGCAGAAAACTCATGACTGATGCCTAAGGTGTCAAGATAGAGGTCGAGGCCTGTGTTCTTGAATTCTGTGATGTTGTCACTCCTAATATGTTTGATCTTGATGCCATAGTTGTTCATGGCGCGGTTGGCGAAGCGTCTGAAGACATCCTGCACTTCAGTCTTGAAGAGAATTATGTGCACCCAAGTGTATCTTGAATAATCATCAACAATAACGAAACCATAGAGACAAGCAGTAGCAGTGAGAGTAGAGTAGTGAGTGGGACCAAACAGGTCCATGTGGAGCAACTCAAAAGGTCGAGATGTAGTCATGATTGTCTTCGAGGGATGCTTGGCCCTTGTCACCTTCCCAGCTTCACAAGCACCACATAGATGATCTTTCTTGAACTTGACATCTTCGATGCCTATGACGTGATTCTTCTTGGCGAGAGTGTGTAGGTTCCTCATGCCTGCATGCCCTAGCCTTTGATGCCAGAGCCAGCACTCTGAAGACTTGGCTAGAAGACATACGGCCATCTGTGGTCCTGCTGAGAAAAATACCATGTACAGATCATCTTTCATGTACCCTTCGAAGACTAGAGACTTGTCAGATTCCATTAGTACAAGACAACGATATTTTCCAAATAGCACAATCATGTTTAAGTCACAAAGCATTGAGACAGACATTAAGTTGAAACCAAGGGATTCAACAAGCATCACTTTGTCCATGTGTTGATCCCTTGAGATTGCAACTCTACCTAGGCCCAATACCTTGCTTTTACCAGTGTCAGCGAATGTGATGTGACTTTTATCACATGGACGTAAGGTTGAGTCCATGAGAAGACTTCGATCACCAGTCATGTGGCTGGTGCATCCGCTGTCCATAATCCATTCTGTAGCACGAGATGTAGTACCCTACAGTGCAGTTAGGAGGATAGGCTTCACAAAGAGTGTTGTGAAGCATAAGCATTTGAAGCACAATAGGATAATCAAAGCTCGGATCCAGGTTAGGACTCATAGTATGACTGGCAAGCGATTCAGATGTGAAATACATAGTAAGACCATTTTATCATGCGTCCCTTAATGTGTTTTAGGTCCCCAGCAATAGCATCGGACCCCTTTGATTACAGGCTGGAGACCATTCTCTGCAAAAGAAGGTTAATTCTTCTTAACCACCCACATCTTCAGGGGTGGCTTAGAAGCAATGAGTCTAAGTGCAGCATCTGAGAATTTTGGCTTTGGAGCCCTAGCAAATAGCCTTGCAGGAGAAGCATGATACTCATATGAATAAGCAGAAAAGTTCTTAGTTCTATGAACATAGTGGTTTGAAGACACACGCCATATTCATAAGTCAGAGTATGGTTTCCTGCAAAACATTGGCGTTAGGGTGACTCGTGAGTCCCAGATCAGATGAATCCTTTGAGCCATATGAAGCCATAGGTGCTGGGTTTGTCTTCTTCCTTGGTGGTGTCATGATGACATTCACGGAAGGTTCTCAAACCGCTTAGGTACCCGATCTTCTTCATAGGTGGTCCATTCCCGCAGCTTAGTACCAATATACAGCAAACACTTCACCATTCTGATTCTTAAACAGTTTAAGTTTGCATCAAAGGATTCATCAATGATAGTGGGGTTAGCGCAAGTGAAACCAGATAGGGTGGATGGATCTCATGAAGGTTCCTTTGCAAAGAACCCATGTGGTTTTGGGGTCTTGCTCAGGCTTCGAAAGACGACCCATCAACATTCATTTTCCTCTCGAACCCAATACCCTCTTTTCTAGGGTTTCGTTCAGACCGCTTTTAAGGACATCACATAATGTCTGATGCCCTTTGAGGCTTTTGTACATCCTTGTCTCAATCAGTGTCTTCAACCTGGCATTCTCATCAGCAATAGTAGTGGTATCCTCAACAGAGGGGTTAGTTACCACATCAGCAGTTGAAGATATTGCAACAGGAGCAAAAGAACATCCAGCAACAGAAACAGCATTATCACGCTCAATGCATTTTAAACATGGAGGTTCAAATCCTTCCGGAGCGGGACTGATCTATTGAGCGTGGAGTGACTCATTCTCCTTTTGAAGATCTTCATGATCCGATCTCAATTTCTCAAGTTCCTGCTTCCTTTGAAGATAATCGTAGGAAAGCCTTTCATGAGAAGTTGAGAGGGTTTCATGACGACCTTCAAGTTCCTGGTACTTAACATGAAGATTTTTTATGTCTTCAATTAAGGACTGAGTCTTAGTCATTTCTGCGTCCAACAGGTCATCGCTTTTGTCTAACAGTTTTTGAATATGTTCCATAGCTTTCTGTTGTTCAGTTGCAATTTTAGCAAGTTTTTTTGTAGCTAGGTTTGGATTCACAATCAGAGTCATCTTCACTTGATGTTTGAAAGTAAGCATCGCGTGAGTTTACCTTGGCACCACGTGCCATGAAGCAGTAAGTGGGAGTGGAGTCGTCCTTGTCACTGGCATCAACGTTGGTGATGGATGCATTGTCTTCAGTGTTGAAGATGGATTTGGCGACGTAGGCTGAAGCTAAGGCCAGACTTGAAACGCCAGAGTCAGACTCCTCCTCAAACTCCACCACTTCTGCCTCCTCAGAAGCAGACTCCTCTTCTGAATCCATTTCCTTGCCAACAAAAGCACGAGCCTTGCCATACGAGCTTTTCTTGTGTGATGAAGATTTGGAAGAGGACTTGGAAGAAGATTTTGAGTATTTCTTCTTCTTCTTGTCATCAGAATCATATTCCTTGCTCTTCTTCTTTTTCTTCTCATTGTCCCACTATGGACACTCAGAGATGTAGTGGCCAGGTTTCTTGCACTTGTGACAGGTTCTCTTCTTGTGGTCTTGGGAAGAAGCTTCATCCTTCTTGAGCTGGATCGTGAAGACTTTCTGCAGCCTTTCTTCTTAGTGAACTTCTGGAACTTCTTCACAAGCATAGCAAGCTCCTTTCCAAGGTCTTCAGCTTCACCAGAACTGCAGTCAGATTCTTCTTCAGATGAGGAAACAGCCTTTGCCTTCAAAGCGCGAGTTCGGCCATGGTTGGGACCATAGATATCTCTTTTCTCAGATAGCTGGAACTCATGTGTGTTGAGTCTCTCAAGTATGTCAGATGGATCGAGTGTCTTGAAGTCAGGGCGTTCTGAATCATAAGAGCTAGAGTGTCAAATGAGCTGTCAAGAGATCTCAGAAGCGTCTTGACGATTTCATGCTTGGTGATCTCAATGGCGCCGAGAGCCTGAAGCTCGTTTATGATGTCAGTGAGACGATCAAACGTGAGCTGGACACTTTCATTGTCATTTCTCTTGAAGCGGTTGAAGAGGTTGCGTAGGACACTGATTCTTTGATCTCTCTGAGTTGTAACACCTTCATTGACCTTGGAGAACCAGTCCCAGACTAGTTTCGACGTTTCCAGGGCACTCACACGACCATACTACCCTTTGGTTAGATGACCACAGATGATGTTCTTCGAAGTAGAATCGAGTTGAATGGACTTCTTGACATCAGTAGGGGAGACACCTTCACCAGTCTTGGGAACGCCGTTCTTGATGACATACCATAGATCAACATCAATGGCTTCAAGATGCATACGCATCTTATTCTTGTAGTAGGGATATTCAGTGCCATCGAAGACAGGACACGCAGTGGAGACATTAATTATCCCTGCAGTCGACATAGCTGAAACTCCAGGTGGTTAAACCGAATCACACAGAACAACGGAGCACCTAGCTCTGATACCAATTGAAAGTGCTAGTTATCGACTAGAGAGGGGGTGAATAGGCGATTTTTATGAAAGTCTTCAAAACATGAAAGTTTCGAAGACAAACACGAAATCAGGAGCTATAAACATGCAGCGGAAGATGAACTACACTAGGCAAACCATAGTCAGACAAGTATGAAGATAAAGCATGATGACATATAGCAGCTGGGTAGTAGGATCAGGATGGAAGATAGTGCGAAGCCAATCAGAACAAGTAGTCACACAGTGAAGTCAAACAGGCATAGCAATCAGGCAATGACTTCACAAAGACGAACTGTAAGTAAGGAGAGTAAGAGATAGAACCAGTGCGTTGTGAAGACAAGGATTTGTTCGACCAGTTCTAGTTGTTGTGACAACTGTACGTCTGGTTACGGAGGCTGAGATTGAACTCAGAAGACCGTGTCTTCACCTTATTCCCCTTGAGCTAAGGACACACAGTCCTCGCCCAATCACTCTGGTAAGTCTTCAAGGTAGACTTCCAAACCTTCACAGACTTCGTTAACCGGCAATCCATAATTACTCTTGGATGCTCAGAACGCGACAACTAACCGGCTGGAGGATTCATAGTCCTCAAGTGTAACAAGTCTTCAGATCACGCGGACATAAAGACTTTAGTGATGCCAAACACTCTTTGGGCTCTGGGTGTTTTGGGCTTTATCCTCACAAGGATTTCTCTCTCAAACTCTTCGGAGGTGGGTTGCTCTCAACGACAAAAGCCGTGCACTAACTCTGAGCAGCCACCAATTTATGGTGTAGGGGGTGGGCTATTTATAGCCACTGGGCAACCCGACCTGATTTGTCCAAAATGACCCTGGGTCACTAAGGAACTGACACGTGTCACAACGGTCAGATTTCAAACACACGCGACAGCTTGACTTGGGCTACAAGTAAAGCTGACTTATCCTACTCGATAAGATTTGCTCTCATTGTCTTCGCTCGAAGACATAGGAATTTGGTTGAGCATCACATCAGTCACTCTGACTTTGTTCACTTGGACCCCACTTAACAGTGCGGTGGTTCCTATGACTCAACAAAGAAGAAAGGAAACAACGAAACTATTAAGTCTTCGCGCTCCATAGTCTTCACTCAATGTCTTCTTCTGTCATAGTCTTCAATGTGAATATCTTCACGTACCACCATTATCTTCAATGTCTTCATACATTTTTAGGGGTCATCTCCGGTAGGTAAACCGAATCAAAGAGGGACTACTACCTGTGTTATCCTGCAATTCTCACAAACACATTAGTCCCTCAACCACGTTTGTCGTCAATACTCCAAAACCAAACTAGGGGTAGCACTAGATGCACTTACAATATATATGTGGGAGGGGGCGCCTAGCACATCCAGACAATTGCCTAGCCGTGTGCGGCACCCCACCACAGTTTACTCCCTCGGTCATATTTTTGTAGTGCTTAGGTGAAGCCCTGCAGAGATCACTTCACCATCACCATCACCACGCCGTCGCGCTAATAGAACTCATCTACTACCTCGACGTCTTGCTGGATCAAGAAGGCGAGGGACGTCACTGAGCTTAACGTGTGCAGAACTCAGAGGTGTCATACGTTCGGTACTCGATCGGTGGAGCGCAAAGAAAGTTTGACTACATCAACCGCGTTGTGAAATGCTTCCGCTTACGGTCTACGAGGGTACGTAGACACACTATCCCCCTCGTTGATATGCATCTCCATGGATAGATCATTGCGTGTGCATACAAACTTTTTATTTTTCCATGCAACGTTTCCCAACATCCTTCCTCAAGTTCCACAACTCACTAAGAAACCGGTATCATCGCCTGCTCCCATGAGCAGCGAACAGATCAGTATTGGTGGTCCCACGACGCCAATCACTCACGATGATTTCTGGGCTGAGCAACACCCCAAACTCCCCACTCCATGAAGTCAGACCGTGCACTCCACTTGCTCATGTCACCACCCCAGTAATTGAGACACCCCAGGCAACACCAAAAGACATGGAGAAGACTAGTCCATCACCGCAAGCGTCACCCTCATTCAGAAGGCTTCGCAAAGGCCCCAGGCCATCGGTCTCCATGTCTAGGAGTCCTGAAGAGGATGTGCATACCACAAGCTCAGTAGCACGTCAAGTGTTTCCTGAAGCCATCCCCTCAGAGTCTGCTCAAGAGTCTGAAGCCAAAGAGGTTGAAGATATTTCGGCTACATCATCCAATGAAAGAGAAGAAGAAGAAGTTGTTATTCCCCCTACTGCACCAGGTGTGATTCTAGAACTGATTGTGCTGACCCCCCAGTGATTGAAGCCTATGATGATGATGTTGCTACCACTCAAAGTGACGCCAATGACGTAGTCATGGCTGAAGACAATGCGCAGCCTGAAGCCAATCTTCAGACTGAAGCCCCTGCTGTCGCAGAAGAAATTTCACCATCCAAATCGGATGTTGCTGCTACACCACCAGTTCCACACACTATGGCAAGGGCCTTCAATCGTGAAGGTGAGCTGATCAGCGTTAGATGGCTAATTATGACACCTCCTGAAGCTCCTGGGCACTAATATGATTACCATATCGAGCAAAGGCCTCAGACGCAGAAGCCCATGCCCAGAATGCCAAGGCTTCCGAGCATTATTACTACTCAAACATCCTTCGGCGTCTTAAGCTTTAGAGAGCACAACACATTCTTTGACGAGCCCAAGAACCCCTACAAGAAGCCTAAGATTTCTTCAGACATATTCTGAAGTCATCTTCGGCGAAGCTATTACTCATGCATCTTATACAACCAAGACCGGATTTTCCCGCACAAGTGCCTCTGTTGTGATGCCATGGCTGGACTGCCATGCCTAGAAGAAGCCCTTGACTGCTTCAGAGATGTTGGCTTGCTCCCATTTGTCATCGACAAGGAGCGCTCGAATGAAGAGCTTCTGCTCTAATTTTATGCCACTCTGCACATATTAGGCTACAACAGGGATCCGAAGACATGGGTCCTTGAGTGGATGACAGGAGACGTTCATCACGAAGCCAAAGCTTAGGATTTCGTCGAGCTTACTTCCCTGCCCACTCCTAGTGATCTTTATGAGTCAGGTTGTCAACTGTATGAGAGGGAAACTGGGAGCATCTTCCAGAAGCCAGATCCCAACATGATCCAAATGCTGAGCATGATGAAGCCATTGCCTGCAGACGTTGAGTATCCAACACACTTATTCACCAATGACCTCGAGTATTTGCCTCGCACCATCTACCAAATATTATGGCATACTCTGTGGCCAATTAAAGGACACTCTCCTCATGCAAAGATCAAAGGCACAATGAAGACATTGGTCTTCTACATTCTCAATGGCATCCGCTTCAACACTCTTGACTTTTTCATCAGGCAGTTGGCGGCTTCATGCATTGATCTATTTGGCCAGAAGTTCTATGCACCGTGGATCATGCGGATGATTAAGCTTCGCTCTTCACTCGACTATGAAGCTTCAGCGCACAATCACGTTGTCTTCTTGCCTGAAGTTGATATGTCTCATGAAGCCATCTATCCACAACCTGCCAAGGAACCCATTCGCGAAGACTATGTTGCCTTCCAAAGCTTTTCAGCACCCATTGAAGCCATTCATGTGCCAAATTCCACTACTACTATTGTTGGTCCCCTTGCCGGTCAGCTCAGGCTGTCGCATCGTGCCAACACAGATGCAACAGCCAGCACAGTACCTCAAAGGCCTCAGAAGCGTGCTCGTGTTCTAAATGACAGAGAACTTCTTGTTTCTCTTCATCAAAAGCAGGATAGGCATCATGACTGGATGAAGCGTCAGATGCAAAGTCTTCTAGTGGATGTCAATCGCATTCGCAACCTCTCACCAAGATTATTTTTTTGTTGCTCATGAAGCCTGTCGGCGTGCCTGGAAGAGCCTCACTCTGCTCTATAGTGAAGATGAACTCACTGCAAATGGCTTCACCAAAAGATTCAAGTTTGACTCCAGGCCTCCACAATCAGCAAGTTGGCATCCCACACCGTCTATTGGAGATTCTGACTACTCATCTTCAGCTCCAACTGTTGTTTCTTGAGTCATTGATGTGGAGGACGATACCACTTCACTAGTTATGGCTTCACTGCATCAAGATGTTGCATCAGGCCCAACTGCACCACCAAACTCCACCATTGACCCGGCTGCCCCCAACAACTTCACCAACTCCTCCAGAGAACGCTTAGACACTCTATGTCTTCACTCCTTTTTGGTAATTCCTGACAAAAGGGGGAGAAGCATATGGGTTGATAGTCTTCAAGCGGGTCTATATGGGTCGGGTGCTTATTTTTGTTAAGTTTTGCAACTCTCGTTCTTGAACTATTGGTTTGAGGTGTAACAATTAAGTCCGGATGGGACGTCTGCTACATTTGATGCTATCCTTGATTGCGTGGTTAAATTTCTATCTTATGTGCATGAAGTCATTCTGCAGAAGCCCATTTTTCATTGTGCATGTCATTATCTTCAATACATTTTTGTATTCACGATGAATTGTCTTCATGAATTGAAAGAGATCTCCACAAAGCAAAACTCGCCATGTGCATTTGCATTCAAAGGAAAATTACTTATATGCACATCTTCAGGGGGAGCCCTTTCAATTTTGTGAAGCCAATGACCACGTACTTTATCTTTCACATATTTATATCCCCGCTGAAAACTTCAACCAGTTTCTCATCAATCACCAAAAAGGGGGGGGGGTTGTAAGTGCATCTAGTGCCACCCCTAGTTGGTTTTGGAGTATTGATGACAAACCTGGTTGAGGGACTAATGTGTTTGTGAGATTCACAAGATAGCACAGGTAGAAGTCCCTCATTGATTCGGTTTACCTATCAGAGATGACCCCTAAAAATGTAGAGACACTGAAGACAATGGTGGTTCGTGAAGACATTCACGTCGAAGATAATGACATGTGAAGACATTCACTTGAAGACAATGCAATGCGAAGATATAGTGTTTTTTTTTGTAGTTTCATTTTCTTCTTTTTGAGTCATAGGAACCACCAAACTATCAACTGGGGTCCCAGTGAACAAACTCAGAAAACTAATGTGATGCTCAACCTAGATCATATGTCTTCGAGTGAAGACAATGAGAGAAAATCTTATCAAGAGTTGGATGAGTCAGCTTTGCTTGTAGCCCAAGTCAAGCTGCCACGTGCGTTTGAACTCCGACCGTTGGACACGTGTCGATTCCTTAGTGACCCGGGGTCATTTCGGACATATCATGTCGGGTTGCCTCCTGGCTATAAATAGCCCACCCCCTACACCATTAATCAGTGGTTGCTCAGAGTAAGTGCACTAATTTTTTCGTTTGAGAGTAACCCACCTTCGAAGCCTTTGAGAGAGAATCCTTGCGAGAACAAAGCCCAAAACACCCAAAGCCCAAAGAGTATTTGGCATCACTGAAGTCTTTCGGTCCACGTGATCTGAAGACTTATTACACTTGAAGATTGTGTATCTTCCAGTCGGTTAGGCGTCGCGTTCTGAGGATCCAAGAGTCATTGTGGATCGCCGGTGAACGAAGTTTGTGAAGGTTTGGAAGTCTACCTTGAAGACTTACCAGAGTGATTGGGCGAGGACTAAGTGTCCTTAGCTCAAGGGGAATAAGGTGAAGACGCGGTCTTCTGAGTTCAATTTCAGCCTCCCTAACGAGACGTACAATTGTCATAGCAACTAGAATTGGTCAATCAAATCCTTGTCTTCGTCAAGCTACTCGTTCTATCACTTCACCCTTTACTTTCTGTTTAGCTTCGTGAAGTCATTGTTTGCTTGCCCTGTTTGACTTCTCTGTGTGAAGATATTCTCTTTGATTTCATATTTGGCTTCACACTATCTTCCTATTCTGATATACTCTACCTAGCAGCTAATTGTCCTCGTGCTTACCTTGAAATGTTCCTTTGACTATAGCATGTCTAGTGTAGTTCATCTTCCGCGGCATAATGTGTAGGTGTTGTTTGCTTGCTAGACTTTGAAGACATTTCATGTCTTGAAGACTTTCATAAAAATCGCCCATTCACCCCCCACCCCCACCCCCTCTAGTCGATAACTAGCACTTTCAAGCACCACTATGATTGTTACTTGTGGATCGACCCAGTAAAGTACCTCAGGTGGGAGAAGCCGAAAAGTGATTGTCACAAACGCGCAAAAATCAATCGGCGGGTCGAAAGAAGAAATGGGTAAACATAGAGTTGACAAAAATACGAAGTCGGCCTTTCGATAAGCCATCAAAACTAATGTCACGTGGTGCTCGTCACGCTCGACACCATAGACAAAAAAATGGCTAGACCATAATAACCACTAAAGGCAGGTAAGCAAGGGAGGACCTTGGATTATAAGAACGCTACCCGAGGCTGCATGCCCGGCCGATGAAGCTCTCTCACAGCTTATGTTTAGGTCCTACAAGTCCGATTGCATGGTTTTTCGGTCAAGCCGATCCGGGCGCACACATCTCAGCTAAGAAGCTGACCTCGAAAACACTCGAGAAATTATCTTAGAGGAAGAAGCCAACAACTGGCTAACCAAGCATTTAACATCATGATCGAAGCACTTAAATTAATTAAAAGGCTAAATTGTGCTTTGCCCACATATATACACAAAGTAGTTGGTCAAACTCCTAAAGGTTTATACAAAAGTACTCATCGGCATATCAAGTGCGTACGACTAATTTATGATCCTCTAGAGGTGGCAGATCTTCTCGGTAATCCGAACAAAGTTGTCGTCGACACCTCTAGGGCCAGCCCTGGCGATCTGGCTGACATCAAGTCAGGATAATGCGTTTGGTGCATCACCCAAGCTTAATGGGCGCCTCCGTGAGCGCCTGGCGTCTTTCACTCCTAGATCCAGGCACGCGCCTCCTGAAAATGTCGGGAGAGCTCAAAGAAATTGGCAGGGACGTCCTCGGCAAACCATAGAGCCTGATAGATCTTCTTCATGGCCGGTACTTCTAGTTACGTTTGCCACTCTACCGAGAGCACTGACGGGTTTATGCACCGTCAAGGACAACATTAACTTGGACAATCTTAGTGATGAGGAGTGATTGTCTATAGTTGCCCGTAGTTTAAGTTTACATGTTTGTAGTCTAAACTATGTTTAAGTTTACATGTTTGCAGTTGAACTATGTTTTAAAATTTGCATGTTTACAACTTTGAATGTTTGGAACTTTGCATCGAATTTGCAATGATCACATTTTAGTTTAGATGTTTAGGGTGCCCCATTTTAAAGCAGTCGTTGGAGTAGTGGACTCTCTTTTAGGCAACTGTTGGAGAAAAGGAGCCCTAAAACTCACTTTTTCATGCCTTAAAATTGTTTTCCATTGCCGTATATTAGGGCAGTTGTTGGAGATGTTCTTAACTCTTATTAGCTCCATCTGGGATTATTGGCCCCTACTATTTTGGATCAAACTTTGACCATCCATATAACTCACGACATATGATCTACCAAAAATATACCATTGAGGCCAGGCACATCAGGGCTCAGGTTGGGCTGGAGGGGCCCACATGGGTTCTTCACCAACTCTTAGATCCCCTTTACCTAGTTTAGTTTTAGCTTTTTCCATGGGGAAAGGTTCCCATGTTATTCCCAAAATTATAAAAAGAATGACAACAGAGAAATTATAAGCTACGCTCGAAAGTACATTTCTGCTTGGTGAACAGTAAAATCGAAAAAAATCAAAAATATCCAAAAAATTAGGAGAAACATTGACAAAAATTCTAAATGCTTGCAAAAAACGTAATGGAATCACATTCCTTTAAGGCGCGGCAAAATAAACAAATTCAGTGCACCAAAATGCTTTAGGAAGTAGCATTTTCAGAGTACCGATTCTGTTTATTTTTTGCCACACCATCTAGGAATGTGATTTGATCAAATTTTTGCAAACACTTAAAACTTTTGTCAATGTTTCTCCCAAAAATATTGGAATTTTATGAATTTTTTAATTTTATGAAAAAAACAATTTTGTTTTGATTTTACTGTTCAGCTCGGGTACAAAAACTCTGCGTCCACGCTCGAGTCTTATTCTCGTAGGAGAAACTGCATAGGGGAACTCAAACCCAGGCTATGCTCAAAAAAAAAAACTCAAACCCAGGCTTGCAATATTAAACTCTGTGCTGTCTACTGGTAAGCCCCAGGACGGTGTGCTGTCTACTGGTAAGCCCCGGGACGGTTCTTTTTCGAGAAAACGCAAAGGACCTGCGTCCTTTGCGTTTCCTTTCAATGAAAAGGTAGAAGTTCAGTTACAATCCTCCTAAGAGGTATGGGGTACAAAAAAGACCCAGGACGGTTCTCAGGTTCCCAAATTATGGAAGTTCAACATTTTGGAAGTTTGCAAACTTTGAACATGTGAATTCTGAAAGGTGAGTGATATATTTCTAACAAAGAGTAACTCAAATAGTTGTCGCAAACTTGTTTGTGAGAAGTAGACTTGAACCATGCAGCCAGAAGCAAAAGCAACTTGAGGTAAAAGCTGTCAAGCTTCAGCAAGCCAAAACAGCAGAGTGTCCAGCAGCAAATGAAGAAGCAAACATGGCTGCCTTTTTGTACTGGACCATAATCAGCAAGTGAATTTCGTAGGTAACATAGAAGTTTCTTTTCCAACATTGCATTCCATCCTGGGGAAAAGGATGTTCCACATAATAACAGAGAATATTCCTATGGAGCATTTATCATACAATCATTGCTTTATTCTTGCAAGGATCCAACTTTCTTATACCTTGCACAGCACCAAACAGTTGAACTTGGAGCCAACGATTAAGACTACATTTCTGATCCTTTGACATCGCAAAGCTCACGCACCAGGAAAATAATGTCAATGGCCAACAAGCAGAAGTTTGAGCAGTGCCATCCTTATGTAGAGGCCATTCTTAGCCTGCCTAAAATATGCAGCCCTTGGATCACTATCAACATCTACTGTGATCTGCAAAACAATAAACATTGAATCCCGCACATTCCAATTTGACACGAGCTAGGAACCAATTAAACCCATCTATCACTATGATACAATACCCAAGCAACCAAGAAATAACATGTCAACTGCCACAAACATTGATTCCTTCATAGAAATGAAGGAAATCATAGGTGATTATCATGAAAAGATAATTTTCACATTGTTAGGTAATTAGTACATGTTGCTGCTCGGATGTGGAAACATCACAGCTCAACAACTTTCCAAGACCCCCCCCCCCCCCCTTAAAATTGGTACAGTCCGGCTTCTATCTCTTGGGACTCGATGTTGTTGATCCACCATGAGGTTGACAGGGGTGCTTATATTTATAGCCATGTACAGCATTTGTATTTTCCCCATAGTATAAAAGGCTTTCTGCATATTTCCCTCAACCATACGTGTATAATATACCTATGGGCCCATGGGAATACAAGTTGCTACTTCCTTAACACCAAGAACTGCTTTTGGCTAACCAATTCCTGAGCTCAGAATGGATTCGTCACAAAAAAATGGACCAGTATACTCCATACTGAAGGAGAACTCATTATAATATTTATCTGCCAACTCCGCCTGTGTTGTCTCAACATAGCCGGTCCCAAGCCCGGGTAAAGGAGGAGGATTGTGATAGGCTTGGCGAGCCAACGAAAAAACTCAGCCACTCTTATGGAGATGAAACCCAAAAGATTTTTGTTGGGGCGTAACCCTCTCAGCGACGCGCCACATCGAAACCCGGGTGTGGTGGCAAATGGGCAAGGGCCGGGCCGTCACCCCCCTGGTGGCGCATCGTATCTTGATCCGGATACGGTGGCAAGTGAGCAAGGATCGGGTCGTCGCATCCTTAGTGGCGCGCTACATTGGCGCCCGGATGTAGTGGAAAATGAGCAAGGGTCTTCGCATTTGACTCGACGAGTGCGAAGGGTAAGGAAACTAGCCGAGCCTAGGAGGATTCACTTAGGTAGCTGGAACGTAGGGTCTCTGATAGGGAAGCTTCGGGAGCTAGATGATGAAGCGGTGAGGAGAGGTGTTGATATCCTTTGCGTCCAAGAAACGAAATGGAGGGGACAGAAGGCGAAGGATACCGGCTTCAAGCTGTGATACACGGGGATGGCTGCAAACAGAAATGGCGTAGGCATCTTGATCAACAAGAGCCTCAAGTATGGAATGGTAGACGTCAAGAGACGTGGGGATCAGATTATCCTAGTCAAGCTGGTAGTTGGGGACTTAGTTCTCAATGTTATTAGCGCGTATGCCCAGCAGGTAGGCCACAATGAGAACACCAAGAGGGAGTTCTGGGAAGGCCTGGAAGACATGGTTAGGAGTGTACCGATTGGCGAGAAGCTCTTCATAGGAGGAGACCTCAATGGCCACGTGGGTACATCTAACACAGGTTTTGAAGGGGCGCATGGGGGCTTTGGCTATGGCATCAGGAATCAAGAAGGAGAAGACGTCTTAAGCTTTGCTCTAGCCTACGACATGATTGTAGCTAACACCCTCTTTAGAAAGAGAGAATCGCATCTGGTGACTTTTAGTAGTGGCCAACACTCTAGCCAGATTGATTTCATCCTCTCGAGAAGAGAAGATAGGCGTGCGTGCCTAGACTGTAAGGTGATACCTGCAGAGAGTGTTGTACCTCAGCATAAGCTGGTGGTTGCTGACTTCCGCTTTCGGATTCGTGTCCAGCAAGATAAGCGTGTCAAAGTCGCTAGAACGAAGTAGTGGAAGCTCAAGAGAGAGGTAGCTCAGGCGTTCAAGGAGAGGGTCATTAAGGAGGGCCCTTGGGAGGAAGGAGGGGATGCGGACAATGTGTGGATGAAGATGGCGACTTGCATTCGTAAGGTGGCCTCTCAGGAGTTTGGAGTGTCCAGGGGAAGGAGATGCGAAGATAAGGATACCTGGCGGTGGAATGATGACGTCCCGAAGGCGATTAAAGAGAAGAAAGATTGCTTCAGACGCCTATACCTGAATAGGAGTGCGGACAACATAGAGAAGTACAAGATGGCGAAGAAGGCCACAAAGCGAGCTGTCAGTGAAGCAAGGGGTCGGGCATATGAGGACCTCTACCAACGGTTAGGCACGACGGAAGGCGAAAGGGACATCTATAAGATGGCCAAGATCCGAGAGAGGAAGACGAGGGATATTGGCCAAGTCAAATGCATCAAGGACGGAGCAGACCAACTCTTGGTGAAGGACGAGGAGATTAAGCATAAGATGGCGGAGTACTTGACAAGTCGCTCAATGGGGAGAATGAGAGTTCTACCATTGAATCGACGACTCCTTTGATGAGACCAAAGATGCGTTTGTGCGGCGAATCCAGGAGTCTGAGATCAAGGAGGCTTTAAAAAGGATGAAAGGAAGCAAGGCGATGGGCCCTCATTGTATCCCCATCGAGGTGCGGAAAGGCCTCGGGGCATAGCGATAGTATTGCTAACCAAGCTTTTCAACCTCATTTTCCAGGCAAACAAGATGCCAGAAGAATGGAGACGGAGTATATTAGTACCAATCTTCAAGAACAAGGGGGGTGTTCAGAGTTGTATTAACTACCGTGGAATTAAGCTGATGAGCCATACAATGAAGCTATGGGAGAGAGTCATTGAGCACCGCTTAAGAAGAATGACAAGCGTGACCAAAAATCAGTTTGGTTTCATGCCTAGGAGGTCGACCATGGAAGCCATTTTCTTGGTACGACAACTTATGGAGAGATACAGGGAGCAAAAGAAGGACTTGCATATGGTGTTCATTGACTTGGAGAAGGCCTATGATAAGATACCGTGGAATGTCATGTGGTGGGCCTTGGAGAAACACAAAGCCCCAGCAAAGTACATTACCCTCATCAAGGACATGTACGATAATGTTGTGACAAGTGTTCGAACAAGTGATGTCAACACCGATGACTTCCGATTAAGAGGACTGCATTAGGGGTCAGCTTTGAGCCCTTATCTTTTTGCCTTGGTGATGGATGAGGTCACAAGGGATATACAAGGAGATATCCCATGGTGTATGCTCTTTGCGGATGATGTGGTGCTAGTTGACGATAGTCGAACGGGGGTAAATAGGAAGTTAGAGTTATGGAGACAAACCTTGGAATCGGGAGGGTTTAGGCTTAGTAGAACTAAAACCGAGTACATGATGTGCGGTTTCAATACTCCTAGGTGTGAGGAGGAGGAGGTTAGCCTTGATGGGCAGGTGGTACCTCAGAAGGACACCTTTCGATATTTGGGGTCAATGCTGCAGGAGGATGGGGGTATTGATGAAGATGTGAACCATCGAATCAAAGCCGGATGGATGAAGTGGCGCCAAGCTTCTAGCATTCTCTGTGACAAGAGAGTGCCACAAAAGCTAAAAGGCAAGTTCTACGGGACGGCTATTCGACCCGCAATGTTGTATGGCGCTGAGTGTTGGCCGACTAAAAGGCGACATGTTCAACAGTTAGGTGTGGCGGAAATGCGTATGTTGAGATGGATGTGTGGCCACACGAGGAAGGATAGAGTCCGGAATGATGATATACGAGATAGAGTTTGGGTAGCACCAATTGAAGAGAAGCTTGTCCAACATCGTCTGAGATGGTTTGGGCATATTTAGCGCAGGCCTCCAGAAGCTCCAGTTCATAGCGGACGGCTAAAGTGTGCGGAGAATGTCAAGAGAGGTCGGGGTAGACCGAATTTGACATGGGAGGAATCCGTTAAGAGAGACCTGAAGGATTGGAGTATCACAAAGAACTAGCTATGGACAGGGGTGCGTGGAAGCTTGCTATCCATGTGCCAGATCCATGAGTTGGTCGCGAGATCTTATGGGTTTCACCTCTAGCCTACCCCAACTTGTTTGGGACTAAAGGCTTTGTTGGTGGTGGTGTTGTTGTTGTTGTTGTTGTTGTTGTTGTTGTACACCAAGCCATATCATTTGGCATAGTATAAGCGGCTTTCTGATTATTTCCCTCACCCATACGTGTATAATATACCTATGGTCACATGGGAATACAAGTTGCTACTTACTTAACATCAAGAACTGCTTTTGGCTAACCAATTCCCGAGCTCGGAATGGATTGGTCATAACTAAATTGACCAGTATACTACACCAAGCCATATCATTTGGCATGGTAACTACCTTCGTTAACAAATATAAGATGTTCCAACTTTTTTCTGAGTCGGATGTTTATAGACATGTTTTACTGTGTTTGTTCAGTCATTCAGTCCCTATGTAGTCCATATTGAAATATCCAAAACATCTCATATTTGTGAACAGAGAGAGTACTAATTAGATATAACAGATTACTTCAGCACCCCAATTCAAAGACTCGTTAAATATCGGATTAAGCCTTTGACAATCAAAAACTCCCCAGTGACACAACGGGATTGAGATGCAACATAAGGTGACACTCGTAATAATAAACAATCATTTCTGCAATGTATGTGAAAGGATAACTGCTAACCTCATCCAGCCTTGGAAGGGGATGCATGATAACAGCATGCTTTGGTAGCACACCTAAAACCTTCTTATCCACAATATATTTCCCACGAGCAGCCTCATAGTGATCGATCCTCTCTCCGAATCTTTCTTTTTGAATGCGTGTTTGATAAATTACATCACACCTGGATGCCACATCCAATAAATCTGAACTTTCTTCCCATTCAACACCTTGTGAAGTTAAGTACTCCTTGATATCATCCTTTGAACAAGAAGAAATACAAACAACAATCCATTTATTCCATCGGACTACAATAGAATTCAAAAGAAAAGAAGCCAGACAATATTAATTATTGGGGATAAAAGTACCTTCATTTTTACAACATCTGGAGATACGAAGTATATCTTAATGTTCTGGTACTTAGCGATCAAATAGGCCAGAGAACGAACAGTTCTCCCATTGGCAAGGTCTCCAACCAAACCAAGTTTGATTCCATCTAGCCTACCAATTTCTCTCTTTATTGTATATACATCCAACAGAGCCTGAATGAAAGAATGAACATATCAACTACAAAGAATGCAAAAGTGGTACTTCAGCATGATGTAACAACAGAAAGTAGATTCCAATGAGCACAAACAAACTATATTTACCAACATGATGAATTAGACAAAGAGGTGGTGGACAAACTAATGGGTAATGGGCAGAAACAATTAGCTGAAAACCCGTTGACTTCCATTCAATATAGAATGGCGTACAGATACACTTTCAGTACATAAGGCGTGCAAGCGAGTTTAATGTATGTTCTCTCTTTCTTTCACAATTTATCTTTCCCCTCAAATCAATATTTACGAGCAACTATTCTCTCTCGTGATCATAACACATGAATACATGGGTATTGTGGTCATCAACTTCCTGGTCCTTGTTTGTAAAGTGTCCTGCTTTAGACGCTTAGGCGTTGCTTAAGCGATAAGGCGCTCTGGCAGCACCTTAGAAATATGCCCAATTTAGGCACCTTAGGCGTCAGAGCAGGTGATGCTCGCCTTAGGTCTCTTTACCACCTTATAAACAATGATCCTGGTAAAAATACAGTATAAAAAGAAACAAACAGGGGATGGGGTTGTCACAGCAGAAATTTGTACGGTGACACAACAGAATGAAATTCTGCTCAATTTACACAGAAACCTTCAAAAGTACAGGACAGCACATTGCATATTCCAGAAAGGTTTATAATCCATGACTTGTCGACATTACTATAGATAATTTTATTCTTCCAAATAATATGGCCAATTGGGAAATACTAGGATAGCCTCAACCTAGTGCTAGAGGCAGACACAGAAGTGTATCGATCATTTATACTAACAATTAAAGAAAGGCTGCAGAACTGTCAACAAAATTGCCATCATCACCCTACCATGAAGCATCATTCATCAACTCAATTCTACAAAGAAAGCATGGCAAAACAGAAACTGGATCCAAAATCAGCCTATAGTATGAATTGACAATATCTGATCAACACCTAATACTACCAAAAAAGGGAATGCCATCACATGGTTCACTGACCATTCACTATAGCACCTACCCTCAAATAAAAGTTGCAAATTCCTTCTTAGAAGAACTGTCTTATTCTAAGAATGTGGACATTGCTTCGGTGCTTCCCAATAAAAGGAGCAGGAAGAGTTAGCAACATAACAATTACCTGAGTAGGATGTTGCCCTGGCCCATCACCTGCATTAATAACCGGAATTTCTGCAGTAGCCGCTGCTCTTCTGGCAGCTCCACTTTCAAAATGTCTCAGAACGATAATATCAGAATAACCTTCAACAGTTCTTATGGTATCTGCATTGGTTATACATGGTTGACATAATGTTTGTTTAAAAAAACACGCATTATTTTGAATGGAGTACAAGTAAGAGCATCTCCAGCAGATGACCCAAAAACTATTTCCCCAATAAGCGGTTATTAGGGCTCTCCCACTAAATTTATTGGGTTTCATAGGTGTGCTGCTATAGCAGATCCTCTCCCTCCCCCTCCCTCTCCCTCTCTCTCCCTCGCTCCCTCCCTCCCCCTCTCCCTCTCATGTGCATGGAAGATACCAGCGGAGCTCCGGCGACAGGTGGCACGGTGGGGCAGGGGACCAGTGCAGGCAGAGCAGGCGGGTGGCGGCGTGCGGGCGACAAGGTGGCGATGGTGCGGCAGCGGCGGTGGCGGTGGCATGGTGTGTTATTACCAACTAGCAAGAGCACAGGGACTCTGATTTGGGAATCAGTTTCTGGTCTGCGATGGATGCAGCTAGCTAGGCTTCACCCCTTATTTATAGGGGAAAGCAACTAGTACAGAACCACCTCAGTGGCTTTCTTACAGCCTAAGACATCTAGCAAGAGCACAGGGACTCTGATTTGGGAATCAGTTTCTGGTCTGCGATGGATGCAGCTAGCTAGGCTTCACCCCTTATTTATAGGGGAAAGCAACTAGTACAGAACCACCTCAGTGGCTTTTTACAGCCTATGTTTTTAAGGCGGTAAGGCGAGGCGAGGCGCTGGGGGGGCGCCTCACTGCCTAAGCGCTAAGGCATAAGGCGAGGCGACGCCTTAGAGACTTGTAAGCCACAGAATTAAATAGAATTTGGTAGGCATTAGGCAACTAGGCATACAGCCATACACACCTTGCAACTGATGGTTGTAGAGCCCATATAGTTCTGGAGAGGATGGAGAATCTGCAGGAGAGGATGGAGAATCTGCAGGAGGAGGAACTGCAGGAGAGGAGGGGGAGGGGGATCTGCCGAAGAGGAGGGGGAAGCTGCCAGAGAGGAGGGGAGAAGCTCAGATCCAGCCTGGGGGTGGGGGGAAACTGAAAATGGTTACAGGTCTCTCTCTCTCTCCCTCTAGTACCTGTTGGCGCCAAAACAAAGTTTCCCGCCCTTTCCTTCCCTCCCAGTTATCTGTTTCCCGCCTAAACCACCCAGCTCTATCTAAGGCGTCCTTATTTGCCTAAGGCAGGCAGAGTGGCGCCTAGGCGGACGCCTTGGACGCCTTAAGGACTAAGGCGGACGCCTTAGACACACATGTAAGGCAAGGCCGACGCCTTGCCTCCTGGGGGCGCCTTAAAAACAGAGTTTACAGCCCAAGACATCTTGACTTGACCCACTTACTTGTAGCCTAAAACACAGGCTTGACTCACTAGCTTACTACCTAGGGAAAAGACTCGACTCATTGACTGACTGCTGCAAGGATTGCTCTTAACAATTCCCCCCTATCCTTGCAAAGCAGACTTGAATTGATTTGGATCATCCCAATCCTAGCACAAAGCTCATGGAATTTCACCCGCCCTAGTGTCTTCGTTAGAATGTCAGCGAGTTGGTCTGTGGTGTTGATGTAGCTGGCATTGACACTCCCATTCACCAAGAAGTCCCCGATGAAATGGTACCGTAAGTCGATATGTTTGCTGCGTTATGATAGACCGGGTTCTTGGCCAGCGCCAAGGCGGACTTGTTGTCCCCCATTAGCCCGACTGCCTCGACTTCTCTCCCATGGAGTTCACCAAGCAGCCAAGCCAGCCAAGTCCTTGTGTTGCGGCAGATGTGGCAGCCACATACTCTGCCTCACAGGAGGTCGGAGCCACCACTCGTTACTTGAGTGACTGCCAGCTCACCAAATTACTACCAAGAACACCGTGCCACTCGTGCTCACCGGCGAGGTCACTATCGCTTTAACCAATCAGCCGTGTCTCTCCAGTCTTCCGCCTATAGCATAGACCATGGTGGCTGGTGCTAGCGACATACCGAAGGATGCACTTCACTGTTGTTGCTCCACCACCTGCTCACACGCATTTCTGATTTCCTCCTCCCAATTCTCTGGCAATGTATATCCTCTCAACTAGAATAGGTTCAGTTAGTTAAGACTGTTAACGTTAATGGTGTATGTTAACCTCAATGCTACCCTCCTCACCGTCCGGTTCTCCCGAAGCACAACATGGTGACGCACGACCAACGTGGGATCTTCCTGCCAAACCGTCGCTACGCCAACCTTTGCTTCTGACGTGATCTCGTCGGTTCCCCGCTCGGCTCGTGTTGCCCTGCGTGATCCTCACTAGACTACGGCCATGCAGGTGGAGCTCGACGCCCTGCACGCCAACCAGACTTGGATGCTTGTCCCTCGGTACTGTGGCGCCAACCTCGTCACCATGAAGTGGGTATTCTGTCAGAAGTTTCACCTTGATGGTTCCCTGGACATGGTTCCCTAAACAGGTATAAAACGAGGTGGATCGTGCGCGGGTTCGCTCAACCCGCCAGCGCGGACTTCTCGGAGACTTTCTCCCCTGTTGTCAAGTCAGCCTCCACTCGCTTCCTCCATTCACGCGGTCCTACAGGAGTGTATTATGTGTCAACAGCAAACCGGTCGGTTTCGCTGACGCCGCTCACCCCGACGACGTCTCCGTGTTATCTCGTTCCCTCTACAGACTCAAGCAAGCGTCGCGCGCTTGGTGCCATCACATTGTTGTGTTCCTCGGCATACTTGGCTTCCACGCAACATCAAACACGTTGTTGTTCATTCTTCATCACGGAGATCATGTGGCCTACCTCCTCCTGTACGTCGATGATATTGTCATCATCGCGTCGCACGCTGCTCTTCTTCATGATGTCATCGCCTAGCTGAGTGTCGAATTCCAATTCAAGGACCTCGGCGCGCTGCATTTCGTCCTCGACATCAATGTCCGCCACCGCAACGCCCCCTGCTTCTTCCTCCATCAGGAGGAGTACGCCATCGACCTGCTTGATCACGCAGGCATGACTTGATCATGTGGGCATGACGGCTGCAGACCGGCCTCCACGCCGGCCAAGGCCAAGCCCAAGCTGTCTGCCGCCGACAGCAAGCCCGCTGCCAATGTCGCAACATTGTCGGTGTGTGATAATATCTCACTCTGACATCTGCTACACCGTGCAGCAGGATTGGCAGCACATGCATGCACCTCATGACGTGCACTGGGCGCTCATCAAACAAATACTTCGATACATCCGTGGCACGCCGGGCTTTGGCCTTCATCTCCGTGCATCCGCCTCCTTCGAGCTCGTCGCGTACACTAATGCCGATTAGGGTCCAACAGCCGGTCTTTCACACCCTCCTCAAAGCCAATGAACACAGTAGGAGAGCTCCGGTCATTGAGCTTACGCAGGTCCCCAGTTCCTTAACTTATGCTAAGCACCCAAAGGTGCGAAGGTAGCGGACAGCCGGCTTGCGGCCGTGCCACGCCTCGTAGGGCGTCTTTCGAGCAAGGAATTTGGTGGGAGCACAATTGAGAAGCAAGACAACAATGCTCACAGCCTCCCCCCAAAATTCAGCTGGCATGCTCCTCTGTTTCAGCAGAGCACATGCCATTGCCACCACCTTCTAGTTCCGCCACTCGACAACACCATTCTGTTGCGGCGTGTAAGGTGCAAGGTGCGGAGAAGTAGCGTTGGATGCCTTCATCAACACAATAGACAACACAATAGATAGCAAACTCCGTTGTGGTAAAATCATCGTCATTGTCCATGCGGAACATGCGCAATTTACATCCACTCTAAGCTTCTGCTTCTGCTCGAATTCTTTTATGGCATCAGGTGCATTATTCTTGGCAGCCAAGAGCATCACCCCTTGTAGTGAGTGGTGCCGTCCACCAGCAGCAAGAAGTAGCGCCATCCTCTAGGTGTCGGCGAAACAGGACTGCAAAGCTCGCCATGGACGAGCTCAAGAAGCTCCTGCGTGTGATACCTTGCTTGCTGAGGAAATGTGACGCAGCGATGCTTAGTGATGACACCCATGTCGCAGAGCTGCTCCCCGTGATCCAGCCATGGCAGCCTGCGTGTCATAGTGAGCTGTCCCATCTTCTCCAATGCGTCAAAATTGAGATGTCAATATCTCTCATCCCACCGCCAAGCCATGTCGTCGTGGCGGGCAGAGAAGCATATTGGGCAGGCCACCTGAAGATGTAGGAGGTAAAGGCGATTCTGGCCATGCCTAACCCAAACAAGGATTCGACCTTGTTGATTCCAAATTCAAAGCACATCTCTTCTGGTCAGCACACATGCATCGCTCTCATCGAGCTGACCAATGTTGTTGATCGAGTTCTTCAGCCATGGGATGAAGTAAACGCCACTGAGGGCCTTGTGTTCCATTGTTCTTGCCAGCGAAGATGATGGTGCCGATGCCCCTGATTTCGACGATTTTACCATCGCCAAATTTGACAGTGCCAGTGACCGTTAGGTCAATTTCAGCAAAGGCATCGCCATGGCCTGTCACATGGTTTGTGGCGCCGCTGTCGAGGTACCCGCCCTCGATTCGCTCATCGTCGTTGTTTGTGCCGAGGTAGGCTTTCGCCTTCGGCTCATCGATGTGAAGGGGAGCATGCTCTAGAGCTAGAGTGGTACTATCCTACACCACTATGGCTGAGGCTAGAACAATGTTGTCATGCATCACCATGGCTGGGGTGGAGTGATGTTGTCCTGTACCTCCATTGCTGGGGCTGAAGTGACGTTGTCCTGCACCTCTATTGCTAGGGCTGGAGCGGCACGAACCTGAGCTGTGACGAGAGCAGGCTCATCATCTTCCTCTGCTTGGGCCAGGAGAGCCCTGTTTCTCCTAGGCTGCTTGCACTCCTTGGCCCAGCCATGACGCCTACAATTGTGGCATGTGTCATCGTGTGCGCCATCCCTGGGTGCCGCGTGATCATGACCACCTTCTCCACCCTTCTTCCGTTGCGGTCACCATCGTCGTTGTACACTGCCGCACGCAGGCCTGGAGTAGCTGCTCTCTTGGCGAACTTTCATCTTCTTAGCCACTGCTGCTTGGTGAGAAGAAGCCTGCCGTGCCCATGTGGAGGCTCCTGCGACTCAAGACGGTTCTACGCCGCCTTCAACCAACCAGTGACCTCTTCAAACGACAACTCAAAGATGTCGAGGAGGATCTCGATCAAAAGAGCAAGCTAGGAGAACTTGAGCGACACAACTCACAAGAATTTCTCGATGACTTCCAAATTCATCTATCGGTTCTACGAGAGTGGCAAGGCTTGTGACGAGGTTGGTGAGGCGCAGCGCAATGTCGGAGACGGACTCCCCGTCATGGAATGAGATCGTCTCAAATTCCTTCCTCGACTATTGCGCCTTGCCCTTCCGCACACGATCCATGCCGACACGCATGGCTAGGACTGCCTCTCAAACCTCCTGCGCGCTCCGCTTGACAGCCAGGTTGGCCATCATCTCTGGCGGTACCGCGTGCAAGATGGCATCCAGCGCCATTCGACCTTCCAACAAGTCGTAAGCGCCAAACTCGATAGCCTCCCGGAGGCCCCGAGCCTGCAGCATGACTTTCATGCGAAGGCTCTATTCGGCGTAGTTCGTCCATGTCAGCGTCGGGTACTTGCCACTGCCAAAGTTCTTAACGACACGCTCAGCGACAACCTCGCGCCTTCCAACATCACGGTGGCGCGGTCGTCTTGGTGGTGGTGAGTGGGAATGGCGCCGTGGCTAGGGAGTTGGACTACGGGCAGCGCCCTGACCTAAAACTAACATCTCTTAGGATCCTCGCCTTAACCAGCTCTGATGCTAATTGTTAGCAGCAACTAGCAAGAGCACAGGTAATTCTGATTGGGAACTCGGTTTCTGGGCTAAGATGGATGCAGCTGGCTAGGCTTCACCCCATATTTATAGTTGAAAGCAACTAGTACAGAACCACCTCCATGGCTTTCTTTTACAGCCTAAGACATCTTAACCCACTGACTTGTAGCCTAAGACACAGTCTTGACTCGCTAGCATAGTACCTAAGGAAAGACTGACTGACTGCTCCAAGGATTACTCTTAACATGGTGGTGGTGCGGCACGGCGGTGGGCGGCGCAGCTTTAGCAATTAGCAATCCGAATGACGTCTTGATAGCCTTGCATGGTCGGCGGTGATTGGCAGGGGCCCGCTGACATGGCATGTATTGGAAAAGGTATTGAGATCTTCCCCTCTATGTAGAGATGGGGGTTTTTTTGGTGGGAATAGGGAATCTGTTGGAGCGTGTTTTTTGTGCCAACTTCCTCTATACAATGAAATTTTTGGCGAAAGGGAAGCTGCTGGAGATGCTCTAAGAATCCAAAAAAAAAAAAAAACCAGGTATAATCTGGGAAACGTTATTTAAAAATTAAATAATACTCCCTCAGTAAAGAAATATAAGAGCAACAACAACAACAACAACAACAACAACAACAACAACAAAGCCTTTAGTCCCAAGCAAGTTGGGGTAGGCTAGAGGTGAAACCCATAAGATCTCGCAACCAACTCATGGCTCTGGCACATGGATAGCAAGCTTCCATGCACCCCTGTCCATAATGATTGAAGTAAACTAGTAAGGGTGGCCCTATCTTTTAACAATGGAATTGGATGGACGCAATTATATGAACATGGTAGCCAATCTATAATTAAAGTAGGATGTCACAATTGTAGTTCATAATAATTTATATAAGCATCCACCCCCCACCCCCACCCCCATCTGTATAGTTCACTCCACACCAGCATGTAAGAATTTTCTCAATTGTTAAATAATTAAGGTTGAGAGCCAACTAGTTCCAGTAGCTGACTTTTCTTTGATGGCCTCACCAAACATGGCAGATAACCCATGTTTGTTTCACTAAGTCGTATACAGACTACCCAAAATTTTCTACTTTACAGATCCAAGGAAGTGATGATGACCTCCTCAAATAATCTTCACAATGGTTCTAAGGAAACCCCAGGTCCTCAAAGTTTCATAATTTGCTACAACTCGCAGTTATTGCACAACTAGTGCCTAGTTAAGATCTCACTTGAAAATCAAAACCGATGTTCCTCCATAACCCACAAAATTTGCATTTCCTCACCTACCGGCATCGCCCAACCACTACCCATCCTCATTCACTCTCAAAAGAACTACAATTGGAATTAAAATTTCAGCTTGTCCATTCCACGTGAAGGTCACCAGGCAGCAATTAGCACAAATGCTCAAGGCAAGGCCTGACAAGATACTTTTAGGCAACTCACCTTCTAGGGTCTCGCCCTTGGCAGCGGACGAGAACTCGCGAGCGTTCTCGGTGGTGAGCACCTCACCGCCAAGACGGCGCATGGCGGCCTCGAAGGAGAGACGCGTGCGGGTGGAGGGCTCGTAGAAGAGCGTGGCCATGAGGTACCCCTCAAGGACGCGGCTTCGGAACCCGTGGGAGCCGCACTCCACGGCCTCCATCTCCCGCGCCACCTCAAAGATCTCATTAAGGATCTGCCGATCGAACTGCTGCGCCTCGATCACATCTCCGAGTTGCAGGGAAGCCGTGAGGGGCGACGGAGACAGCGAAGCTGGGGCGGCGACCGCGCGGCGGGGATAGGATGAGGAGGGCTTGAGCTGGGGTCTCCACGAGGGGATGGGGAGGTGGGGATGAGGGAGGATGACCCGGACGGCCGCCATGCGGGAGTGACCGGAGCTAGGGTTCAAGGTTTTAGGAGTCGGGGGAGGTTTGCTTTGGTTTGCTTTCCGCCTCACCTTTTTTTTTTTTTTTTTTTGAAAAGAACAGACTGGTATTCCTTACGACGACAAACTGGCTAAATCGCCAGCAACAGAGTTCAGTACAAAGTCAGGGAAGTGGCGCTGCTTTTCGCCTAACCATGTCTCGCATACGCCACTCCTTAGACCATGACCATATGCAGCTATAGTGTGTGCTGCATTATTACATGCTCTAGGACATACATTCAGCTTAACATCATCAAAAGCTACATTAAGTTGGAATTTAATCTTCTGAAACAAAGAACCTAGAGCTGATCTATCATACTCCTGACTTGTTATAGCCTGCTTCAACTCCGTCGAGTCCATTTCGAAAATTACACGATTGGCTCCCATGCTTGACGTTGCATTGATTGCATACACCATGGCTAAAGCTTCAGCATGGAGGGCACTTGATACATATTCCAGCTTTCCTGCTCCTGCAGCCAAAAGCATACCATTACTATTCCTCAAAGTAAAACCCCAGCCACCAGATTTTGATGCTTCCTTAAACGCCCCATCGGAGTTTACTTTCAGGAATTCGTTTGCCGGGGGAGACCATTTTGCCGTGGAAGTCTGCTTCTGGGTGCTCCTCTGCTTCTTAAGATTCTTGAAATTATTAACATGATAGTTAATAGAAGCTAGAATTTCATCTGGCGTTTTCATCGTGTCTCCTGCATTGGCCTTATTTCTTTCGTGCCACCATAACCAAAACATGACACACACCTTTATGCTCTCCTCTTCTGTCAGACGAAACAACTCATTGAATAAGCTAAGAGGGTCGTTGCATAACATTAGCCTGTCTCGAATATTATCCATTTGTGCCAAGCTCCACAACCGTCTCACCATTTTGCATTTAAGAAAACAGTGACCACCATCCACGTCATATCTAAGGCACACTGGGCATCTACTATCTATTTCCATGCCTCTATTCTTTAGCTTCATTCTTAATGGTAAGCTATATGTTGCTATACGCCAAAGAAAATGGAGGACTTTATTTGGGAGAGGTAGCGCCCATAATTTTTTCCATTCAAAATCAATTGCCTCTCCATCGCTTCTTGAACTAGATGGTTGGCCATGTCTTGAATCACGTTCTATGCTATCCACTACTACCTTGTAGGCTGACTTCACTGAGAAGATTCCTTTTTTGTCAAAATGCCACGCAATCGAGTCAGGTGTATGATCATAAATGGGGATCTGCAAGATTATCTCAGAATCTTCTGCATTGAAGGTTTGGCGCACAAGGCTGACATCCCAACAGTTTGTCACTGGGTCTATAAGGTCAGCAACCTTAGAAATCACTTGTCCCCCACGTAATGAAGTAACTCTTCTAGTAATTCCTCTTGGGAGCCATGGGTCTGTCCAAATTTTGATGTTTCGTCCATTCCCAACTCTCCAAATTATGCCTTTTTTCAGAAGTTGCACTCCTTTCAAAATACTGCGCCATGCATACGAAATCCCCTTCCTTGGCATAGCTTCAAGTATGCTGCTTCCTGGGTGATATTTAGCTTGCAGTATTTGGGCACATAATGATGACGGGTTCTGAAGTAGGCGCCATCCTTGTTTAGCAAGCATGGCCATATTGAAAGCATGAAGGCCCCTAAATCCTAGTCCACCCACTCTCTTCGGTTTAGAAAGCTTCTCCCAACATGTCCAGTGTATTTTGTTAACTTTATCCATCTGGCTCCACCAGAATTTGCATATCATGGAGCTAAGCTCGTCACAAAGATTTTTTGTTAGATCAAAACAGGTCATAGTGTATACTGGGATTGCTTGGGCTGCTGTTTTAATTAGGATTTCTTTCCCTGCTTTTGATAGAAGTTTCTCTTTCCAACCCTGTATCTTTCCCCACACTTTTTCTTTAATATACTGAAAGGTTTTGGACCTCGATTTTCCAACATATGCTGGCAGCCCAAGATATCTTCCTTTCAAGCCTTCCTCTGTAATGCCCATTATATCCATCATCTCTCTTTTCTGCCTTTGGTTGGTGTTCTTACTGAATAGGATGGCTGACTTATCCTTGTTTATTACTTGGCCAGAGCAAACTTCATACTTCTCCAGTATATCATTAACTGCTTGGGCATTCTTCTCATTTGCTTCAAGGAGCAACAATGAATCGTCTGCAAAGAGCAAGTGGCTCACACTTGGCGCTTCTCTACATAATTTGATTCCTTTCAAGCTACCATTTCTTTCAGCATCATATAACAAGGCAGAAAAACCTTCTGCGCATAGTAGAAATAAATACGGTGAGAGTGGATCACCCTGGCGTAATCCTCTTTGGGGGATGATTACCTTAGTTGCATTTTTGTTGACCTTGACTTGGTATTTAACTGTTGACACGCACTTCATCACTAGGTTGACCCATTCTCTTTCAAATCCCAGCTTGAGCATCATCTCTCTCAAAAAGTTCCATTCAACTCGATCGTAGGCTTTACTCATGTCTAGCTTTATCGCCGCGTATCCTGTTTTACCACTTCTTTTTGTCTGCAAAAAATGAGTTAGTTCATAGGCCAAGAGGATATTATCAGAGATATTACGACCCGGTACAAATGCACTTTGATTGGGGGATATGATATCAGGCAAAATACATTTTAATCTATTGGCAATAACTTTGGAGATCACCTTGTAGATGACGTTGCAGAGGCTGATCGGTCTTAGGTCCTTCATGCTTTGTGGATTTGCTGTTTTTGGGATTAAGACGATCATGGTATCATTTCATCCTTCTGGCATCTGGCCTCCTCGAAGGAATTTCAAGATCTCCTCTGTGACTGTGTTTCCCACTAGATGCCAGAACCTTTTGAAGAAAACCGCAGACATACCATCAGGCCCAGGCGCTTTGAGATCTCCAATATTGAACAAAGCCTCCTTAACTTCCTCCTCTGTGTATTGAGTACAAAGGCTTTTATTCATTTGTGCATTTACCCTCGGCAAAACTGTCTGTAATATTTCATCAGTTTTTGGCCCAATTGTGGAGGTGAATAGATTAGAAAAATAGCTTGCAACATGCTCTTTTAAGCGCTCTTCACCCTCTACCCACGCTCCATCTTCCCTTTTTAGTCTCCCAATTGTGTTTTTCTTCTTTCTTTCTGAAGCACAAGCATGGAAAAAAGCAGTGTTTTTGTCTCCAGCTTGGAGCCATTTAACATGTGCTCTCTGCCTCCAAAACATGTCCTGCTGTAGTTCTAATCTATCCAATTTTTCCCGCAGGAAGTGTTCTTGAGCTACTGTATAATGGCTAATGGGTGCCCTCCTCACCTGTTCTAGCTCACCTTTTAGTGCCTTGATCCTTTTCTGCAAATCACCTAGGACATTAGTGTCCCAATGCCTCAGGTCTTCTGCCACTCTCCTTAGTTTCTGTGATAAATTGTTTTCGCCCCTTATCTCTGCAGTAGACCATGCATTGCTAATCACCTCCTCACATCCTTCTTCTTGTAGCCACTTCGCCTCAAATCTAAAGCCATAGTGGCCTCCATGCTTTCTCATGGCTTTATCCGTGCCCTCTACATAAATGGTCACTGGCCGATGGTCCGAGTGTCTAGGATCCCCAATTATTACCTTATATGAAGGAAACCTGTTGCACCAAGTCCGGGTCCCCACGGCTCTGTCAAGTCTTTCTTCTATATATTTACTAGCTTCATGACTATGGTTTCTCCAAGTGTATTTGTCACCCATGTATCCCAGGTCACGCAAGCCACAATCTGCCAAAGTCATCCTGAAAGTCTCCATTTGCCGAGTAGCCCGAGCTGATCCACCTTTCTTTTCATGGCAATATAAAACTTCATTGAAGTCACCAGCACACAACCATGGAAGCTTAATTTGTTGATCGAGGATCCTTAGAAGGTCCCATGTTTTATCCCTTTTATCAGTCGCAGGCTCACCATATATGCCCGTAAATCTCCATGTAAAACCATCTTGCTCCACTATCTTTACATCAATATGATATCTCGAATAATTACGCAATTCAACATGCACATGCCTCTTCCATAATAAAGCAAGTCCTCCGCTCTTTCCTTTACAATCCTTGACCACCATATTTGGCATTCCCAACGAGTACTTGATCCATTGCATCCTTCTCTCATCCAGTTTTGTCTCGGATAAGAAAAGGATATCGGGGTCCACCCGCTCGAGGTCCGAAGCCCACGCTTCGCCGGCCATTCCCCAAACCCCGCAGCCTGTGTTGTGATCCTCATTTTGTTCGCCGGTCACCCTCCAAATTTCCAGCGTTCTTCTTCTCAGGGTTGTTTATTTCCTCTTTCTCTATAGCCGCAAACACTTCGTCCACATCCATTCTTGCTTTCTTCATAATCTGAGCCTCCAAGTCTAATTCCATCAGGTCGACATTTCTTTTCTTCAACTCTGTTTTGAAAGATTGACCCTGACCTTTATTTCCATTAGATCTTTCATATCGCTTGAAAGTACCCTGACTTTGATGTTTCCCTCCTTTCATGGTTTTCCTATCCAAAATTACTTGTCCTACTGTTGTGGATGTTAAAGTTTGGGACTTCACCTTGTCTACTTGTATTGTTCCATCGTGTATCAAATTTTCTTCTCCTACCCCCCTCTGACCTGACTCCCGACCAGATTCTAACTTGGGTACATGATCAGTGTTTTCTATTCCATCAAACAAATCTGGAGTTTTTGATTTATCCTCAAAAATTAGTTTCTCGCTTTCTTTGGACCCCGTTTGGTCATCCTGACTAAACTTCGAAGGGCACTCAACTGCTTTCTCCTCCTCTTTCCTTGCTTCATCTTCCTCCTTGCCCCATTGAGTGTTCTTTCTCCATGATGGATTGTCACTTCCATGCTTACCACCCCTGTTTCCAGCAACATTTGTTAACCAGAAATTTTCCTTATCACTTGAGCTTCTACTCCTCTCTTCACTAGAGCCTCCTTTATAGATAATTGCCCGCAGATCCGGCCCATACTGTCTAGCTCCCTCTCTTATGGCTCTAGATGGGCATGATTTTTCTATGTGCCCAATGATGCTGCAACAATAGCAAAAATCAGGCAGATACTCATATTTGAAATCTACAACCTTCTCCACTTTTTTCTTCTCTTTGTTCTCTGCATTACTCATCAACTCCTCACACATGGCCTCCTGTTCTTCCTCGTCATATTCAATTTACAAAGTGATGAATCTTGTTATTGGCACTGTAATATCCATTCGGACTTTGATTCTCATAAACTGGCCCATCGCTGTTCCGTCCCGATCCACATCAATATCAAGTACTTCTCCTATTCTCTCTCCGACTAAATCTCCCGTTTCTGAACTCATCATCCCCATGGGGATGCCATAAGCTCTCACCCATATAGGGATCCATTTAAACTCATATTCATCTATTGTTTTACTGGTCACAAATTTTTCCATCACTATCAAATCTTTATTAAACCTCCACGGTCCACCATCCAAAGCTTTCTTCTTGCTAGTCTCATCAGGAAAGGTAAACAGAAAACGATTTCTACCAAGATCTTTGCAATCAAGTTCAGCAAAAGGGCACCATAAATTTCCTAATGTTCTTCCCACAAACTCTGCTTTCGCTGGCCTCTCTGAGAAAATCTTACCTACAGCCTGTAGTTTGCTTACAGTTGAGGAGCAGACCTGCCTTCTTCCGATTTTGACACTTTTCTTTTCTGCCTCTGACAACTTCATATCCTTCAGCATCCCCTCCACGCCGGCCAGGGAAAGAGTTCTCCTATCTCCCAAGGCGAGGTGTGTACTGATAGCTCGCTCCGGGGTGAAGCCTCACGGCAGCTGCCTCTAAGTTCACCACCGCACGCACGGGACTAGGATTGACTGGTATTTCACAATCGCGCACCCTAGCAGACGCGAAAGGATTCAGGTTGGGGATTCACCCGGGATTGAAATTGCTGTCTCACTTATTCTGGATCTTGCTGTAGAAAAACAGAGTATGAGCAGCACCTATAGGAAGGGGCTCGATGCTGGAGAAATTGGTCTAGGGATCTCACTAGTTAGCAGGAACTGGAGGAAATCATACACGGAAGTGAAGAAAACGAAGGATTTTGAGTGGGATTTGGTCGGCAGATCACCGAAACAGGAGTCCCTGTCGAGTCAACCGAAGTCGCCAGAAATGGCACGAACCGTCACGAGCGGACGGACCCTCCGCCTCAGCTTTTTGGACCTGCCGATGATCGGAGAAGAATAAAATGTACTACTGTACTAGGTCTTTTTTCCTATGGGAAATTTTTGTTTTTGCCGCTCTAGATTTTGCCAATTTTTCTTATGCCACTCTGTATTTTGACATTTCACTTTTGCCACTCTTAGCTTTTAACAGTTATCACAATTGTCATTCCGTGACAAAAGAAAAATAATTTTATTTTATTTTTGCCACTCTTAGCTTTTGATAATTATCACAATTGCCACTCCAAAAACTTTGATTTTGCCACCGGAATGGCAATTGTGATAATTGTCAAAAACAAAGAGTGGCAAAAGTGAAATGTCAAAATCTAAAGTGTCATGAGAAAAATTGGCAAAATCTAGAGCGGCAAAAACAAATTTTTCCCTTTTCTATCTACTAATCTACTCCTTTCATCTTATATTGTAAGGAGAAAGGCGTTTTGGTGGCCGAGCTACCTGAAGCCCGGTATCTGGGCCGTGGTTTATTGCGCTATAATGTGTGCAGCTTTGTTTTCGTTTTTTTGTACAGTCGCCATTAAGTTGAAATACATCGGTGCCATCATATCCAGTGATGCGTTTGTACACGGGCCAGTTCAGTATCTTCTGCACATACGTCGTGTACGTCCTGGGCCATTTTAAATGTCGCATGAGTAGGTGGGTTGTTGGATGATTAATAATGTTTCTATGGGCCATGTGAACCTGCAGATAGCTTCTCATTTACTTCGAGAGTGAACACCTTTTCTGCCTCGCTAGGCCATTCATCCTCTTATGGCGGCAGCTGGGTTTGCGACAGATCGCCATGGATGGGTTGGAGTTCTTCTTCGAGGAAGCCTGATAGAGGCTAATGTGTCCCGTCTTTCGATGAGATGATGCATATCGCTTTGGTGGAAGTCTACTTTGACGATCCGACTACGAACGTGCGAGGACGTCGCGCCTTAGCAATCGCTAAACCAACTCCGAGAGGTTATTGACCACGCCGAGCACGATCAACGACCACGAGGGTCTGCTTCTGCGAGCAAACGAAGAACAAGCAAGAAACCGAGATTGCAACTGGATATTGCGAATACAAGATGAAAGCTTTATTGATCAAGGTGGGGTTCTGTGGACGCTTTGTCCGGTCGTTGAACACAAACAAAGCACGCCGGTTGCAGCTATGGCGAACTTTAATCTAAACAAAACCCAAAGTCTAAACGGTGCCCTAAGGGCTGTATATATGGAGGAAGAGGGGGAATTTCGTGGCCCTTGGTGGAGGGGTCCAAATCAACCTATCTCTTGTTTCCCCACACATACGGACTCTAAAAATAGCCTATACTTATGTATTTCGAAATTACATGGGCTGGCCCAATAATAAGGTGACGAAACCTAGAATAGCCTCGGGACGAAATTTATGAAGTGGCATCTTGTATATTTCATCCAAGGCTTCATGCACCCATTATGGTGGCTTCAAAGTCCCGAATCATCACTTGTAACTCCGTTTGTTCCCCTATGCATGCCATCATCTCCATGCTTGTTCGTGCTCCAATGTCCATCCTTCTCTAAGCTAGGCCCTTCATTTGTAAGCAAAACAAATGTATCCAATTTAGGCAGCATCATATTCTCATGAACATTAGAATCATTACCAAGAAACGAAAGTACCTGATAATTTAATTGGCGTGCACGAGCTCTAGTAATTGGTCCAGTATATGTAGCAGTAGGGGCTGTGGGTGTAACAATGGTATTGATGTCCTCATCATCATCCCCTTCTTGAAATGAAGTCGTCCTCGACGGAAGCTCATCTTCCTCACCCAAATAAGGCTTCAAATCTGCAATGTTAAAAGTGGGACTAACCCCAAAATCTGCAGGCAGCTCAAGTTTATATGCATTATCATTTATTTTCTCCGACACCTTAAAAGGTCCACAAGACGTGGTATTAGCTTTGATTTGCGCAAATCAGAAATCTATCCTCACGCAAATGTAACCAAACAAAATCTCCGGTGCAAACACAACATGTTTTCTACCCTTATCTCCAAAGAAGTTTATATTTAGCATTCATACGCTCAATGTTTTCCTTAGTTAACTCATGCATTTTTAAAATCAATTCAGCATGTTGTTTAGCATCAAAATTAACCTTCTCCGAAGATGGAAGAGGCAACAAATCAATAGGTGCACGAGGTAGGAAACCATACACAATTTCAAAAGGGCACATCTTAGTAGTAGAATGCAATGAACGATTATAAGCAAATTCAATATGAGGCAAGCATTCTTCCCACATTTTCTTATTATTCTTCAAAACAGCTGTGACGCCCGGATAATCAAGCTACACTAATCCCCCACTAATGATGCTAAGTCATCACTGTTACTGTTGCTAATCTCACTTTGATTCAAAACCAATTCAAATTCAATTTTTAAATTAAAGTCAAATAAATTATTTCTCCAAATAGTAAAACAAAAATGTTCGCTGGGTTGCAAATTTTCACTAACTAAATGTCATGAGTGATTCAACATCATTTGAGGTAGCTAATTTCTCCAGGGAATTAAAGAAGTTCCAAATCAGCATTTTTAAATGCTTTTCCGTTTGTGAAAAATCCAAATCAATTCCAACTCCTCCCAAACCATTTGTGGCAGGTGCCAAATATTGTAATGTATTTATTTGGCCAAGTCCCACATTTTCCAAAACTCCTTTTGGCAGCTCAAATATTGCATAGCATTTATTTCAGTAAAAAGAAAAGAGCAAAAGAAAGGAAAAAGGAAAAGAGAGAAGCCACCCCACCCCTTTGCCACACCGGGCTTTAGCCCACCCCAACAAGCCGCCCACCTTCCCAGCGGTGATCCCTCCTCACCGCTCCTCCGACCGGGCGCGTCCCGGGACCGAGCGCCGCCAGACTTGCCACGTCGCGAAGGGAGGATAAGGCCGCCCGGCGCCTCGGTTCCCCGACCTCACTCCCGCCTCATCCACTTCTCCTCTCCCAGTTCCCTCTCTAGTTCAGCCCCACTCCCGAACGCCTCCGTCGCCATTGTTGCTGCCGATCTCGCGGCCATCGCCGCCCCCACGCCGAGCTGGGAGGTCCCGGAACCGCTGCGCCGCCGTTGCCTTCCTTGCCCATGAGCTCAAGCCCGAGCCACCGTGATCGCGCGGATCGAGCTTCATCTTCCTCGACGCCGCCGGCGTTCTTCCTCAAGTTCGCCCAATCCTGCGCCCTAAGCTTCCACCGGGCCTACTTGTGCCTCCACGGTGAGCTCCTCCTCTGAATCCCCTCGCCCCATTGCCGATCCGTCGCCAGACCCGTGCTTTCGCCGAGGCCGCCATGGCGGAGTTCGCGTCGCGCACACATCCACTCTCGCCTCGCTGCGTTGCTCCTCCCGCCACGACCGTCATGCGCGACCACGCACGCATTCGTCCCTCCACTCCTCACAAAGACGCCGAGGCCGCCACTCAGACGCTTCCCTTTAGCCGCCCCGCCAGACATCCGCGACACCGCGCCTACTGGCTGGCTTGGCCGCCGCCGTTCGCCCGCTCACCGGCCGTCGCCCACGGTGCCGTCTTGCATAGCCGCCGCTGCCCCGCCATTATCTTCTGTTTCTGTCTCGCTGTTGCTTCTCGTCTTGTCGTGGCCTCGCGTCCGCCGCACTGCTCTATTTCGATGCCGTCTTGCTTACTTTGCTATGTGCCGCTGAATCGCTGCTACTCCCGCTGCTGGCCGTCTTCTTCTTTTCTTATCTGCTAGCTAGCCGCTAGCGTTGCTTTGGTGCTGCTCTCGATCCTGCCGCCACGCCTCGCTCTCTGCTCGCCCCTAATCCCCACCGCCGCTTGCACTACTCAGCTAGCTCTTTCGCTAGCTAGCTTTTTTTTAGTTTTACATTGATTAATCCCTCTACAGCCCCTAATCTGCGGTTAAACAATTGTTAACAGGACTTAAAAAATATGGGAAGGTAGTATATTTGACAAACTTCATTTTATCCCATCGACCAAATCCATTTGATGCATGGAATAAATCCTACTAAAATCACAAAATGCTATCTTTTATTAAGAGAAAACAGATGTGTGTGCGTGGTGGTGTGTGAGTGCGCCGTAGGGTGGCGGTGGGCTATGCCCAAGAGTGGCCAGAGCCCTTGCTTAGATTAGTATTACTAGGTGTGTGCGTTACGCTAAGTTAGTCTAATACTAGTAGATGACATGTAAGCCCTTTTAAATAAGTTAGATTTATTTATTTGTTTTGGTAATTAGTCTATGACATGTGGGTCACAACTGCCCTTTGACTAGTCAAAATTGACTTAGTCAATTCGGTTTAAGCTAAACATAATAATTTCAAAAAAAATATTTAAAACTTTAGAAAATAATAATAAATAAACCGTAACTCGGATGAAAATACTTTCTACGTGAAAGTTGCTCAGAACGACGAGACAAATCCGGATACGCAGCCCGTTCGTCCGCCACACATCCCTAGCATAGCAAACATGGAACTTTCCCCCTCCGGTCCGTTTGTCCGAAACGCTAAACACCGGAATACTTTTCCGGATGTTTCCCCCTCACGTATCACCTACCACTACGTTAGGTCACCCCTAGCACCGCTTATTGCCGCGTCTTGCTTTATGTTACATTTGATTGCTCATTATTTATTGTGTTCCTCCGCTACTTCTTTCCTAGACTCGAGACCGTGCCGATGTCCGTGTGTTCGACTACACCGAAGATGGCCCCTCCTTCTTGTCTGAACAACCAGGCAAGCCCCCCCCCTTGATCACCAGATATCGCCTATTCTCCTCTATACTGCTTGCATTAGAGTAGTGTAGCATGTTACTGCTTTCCGTTAATCCTATTCTGATGCATAGCCTGACATTGTTGCTACATCTGTTGATACCTTACATGCAATCCTAAATACTTAGTATAGGATGCTAGTTTATCATCATTGGCCCTACATTCTTGTCAGTCTGCCTTGCTATACTATTGGGCCGTGATCACTCGGGAGGTGATCGCGGGTATATACTATACATACATACATACTGTACAGATGGTGACTAAAGTCGGGTCAGCTCGATGAGTACCCGCAAGTGATTCTGATAAGGGGGCTGAAAGGACAGGTGGCTCCATCCCAGAGAGGTGGGCCTGGGTTCCCGACGGCCCCGATCACTTTTATGGCGGAGCGACAGGCAGGTTGAGACCACCTAGGAGACAGTGGGCTGGCCCTGCTCGGCGTTCATGGATACTTAACACGCTTAACGAGATCCGGGTATTTGATCCGAGTCCGCCATTTGGTCTATACGCACTAACCATCTACGTGGGAGTAGTTATGGGTATCCCGACGTCGTGGTATCACCAAAGCCTTCTTGACGTCGGCCGATCGAGTGGCGCTACGGATTGGAACGTAAGCTTGCACTTGTATTAAGGGGCTAGTTCGCTTCCGGCCACAGACGAACGTCTTGGTGTGTGCTCGAGGCGATGGGCCTGCACTGCTGCGCTTAGGTTTAGACCGGCGTCTTGACCTCTCTGTTGTGCCTAGGTGGGGCTGCGGCGTGTTGATCTTCCGAGGCCGGGCATGACCTAGGAAAGTGTGTCCGCCAAATGGGATCAAGCGTGTTGGGTTATGTGGTGCACCCTGCAGGAAGTTAATCTATTCAATAGCCGTGTCCCTCGGTAAAGGACGACCGGAGTTGTACCTTGACCTTATGACAACTAGAACCGGATACTTAATAAAACACACCCTTCCAAGTGCGGATACAACCCGGTGATTGCTCTCGAGCAGGCGACGAGGAGAGGATCGCGGGTAGGATTATGCTATGCGATGCTCTTGAGATGCTACTTGGAGATGCTACTTGGAGATGCTACTTGGAGATGCTACTTGGAGGACTTCAATCTACTCTCTTCTACATGTCGCAAGACGGAGACCGCCAAGCGTAGTCTTCGATAGGACTAGCTATCCCCTCTTATTCTCGCATTCTGCAGCTCACCCACCGATATGGCCTCCTTACACATATACCCATGCATATGTAGTGTAGTTCCTTGCTTGCAGTACTTTGGATGAGTACTCACGGTTGCTTTCTCCCCATTTTCCCCATTTCCTTTCTTTACGGTTGTCGCAACCAGATGTTTGAGCCCAAGAGCGACGCCACCGCCGACGCATTTACTACTACACCGGAGGTGCCTACTATTACATGCAAAGCGGCACGACGACCACTGTGAGTAGTTTAGGAGGATCTCAGCAGAGGCTGCGCCTCTTCGATCTCAGATCCCGGTTTGTGCTAGCCTTCTTAAGGCAAACTTGTTTAACTTATGTCGTACTCGGATATTATTGCTTCACGACTTCGCCTATGATCGAGCACTTGTATTCGAGCCCTCGAGGCCCCTCGGCTTGTATTATGATGCTTGTATGACTTATTTTACTTTTAGAGTTGTGTTGTGATATCTTCCCGTGAGTCCCTGATCTTGATCGTACACGTTTGCGTGCATGATTAGTGTACGATTAAATCGGGGGCGTCACAACAGCCCTAAGCATAGTAGACAATGTTCTATTGACTACTTCAGTTTGTCCATCAGTTTGGGGTGACAAATAGTACTAAAAAGCAGTTTAGTCCCCAACTTAGCCCATAAACATCTCCAAAAGTGGCTAAGAAATTTAGTATCACGATCTAAAACAATAGTATTTGGCACACCATGCAAGCAAATTATTTCACGAAAGAACAAATCAGCAACATTAACAACATCATCGCTTTTATTACATGGTATAAAGTGTGCCATTTTCGAGAATTTATCCACGACAACAAATATGCTATCCCTCCCCTTCTTTGTTCGAGGTAAACCTAAAACAAAGTCCATAGATATATCCTCCCAAGGAACACTAGGTACAGGCAAAGGCATATATAAACCATGAGGATTGAGTCGTGACTTAGCTTTTTGACATGTAGTGCAATGAGCAACAAAGCGCCAACAACCCGCCTCATCTTTGGCCAAAAGAAATGTGTAGCAAGTACGTCCTCCGCCTTCTTCACGCCAAAGTTTCCCATTAGTCCTCCTTCATGCGCCTCCGCAACAACAAAAGACTTAACGGAGCTAGCTGGAATGCATAGCTTGTTAGCACGGAACACCAATCCATCATTAACGCATTTAACTTGTTCCCGCTTGTTCCTTCTTTACAATTCTGCAATACATCTTTAAAATCAGCATCATGCACATATTGATCTTTGATGGTCTCCAAACCAAATATTTTGAAGTCAAGTTGTGAAAGCATAGTATAGCGACGAGACAATGCATCAAGAATAACATTTTCTTTACCCTTCTTGTGTTTAATGACATAAGGGAAAGTCTCAATGAATTCAACCCATTTAGCATGTCTACGATTCAGTTTAGCTTGACTTTTAATATGTTTCAAAGATTCATGATCGTAATGTATAACAAATTCCTTGGGCCATAAATTATGTTGCCATGTTTCTAAAGTCCGAACAAGAGCATATAATTCTTTATCATAAGTAGAATAATTCAGACTAGGCCCACTCAATTTTTCGAAAAAGTATGCAACAGGTTTGCCATCTTGTAATAACACACCTCCTAATCCAATTCCGCTAGCATCACATTCAAGCTCAAAAGTCTTATTAAAATCGAAGTCGGAGTAAATGAGCGTGTGTCAACTTATCTTTCAACACCGTGAAGGCTTCTTCCCAAGCGGTACCCCAAACAAAAGGCACATCCTTCTTTGTAAGCTCATTGAGAGGTGCAGCAATGGTGCTGAAATCTCTCACAAAACGCCTATAGAATCCAATGAGGCCAAGAAAACTACTCACTTGTGTGACCGCTTTGGGCTGCGCCAACTCTCAATAGCTTTAATCTTGGCTTTATCAACTTCAATTCCCTGTGGAGTAACAACATAGCTAAGAAAAGACACTCGGTCGGTGCAAAAGGTGCACTTCCCAAGGTTACCAAACAAACGTGCATCACGTAGAGCAATAAAAACAGCACGTAAATGTTCCAAATGTTCCTCCAAAGATCTGCTATAAATCAATATGTCATCAAAGTAAACTACCACAAATCGTCCAATGAAAGCACCTAAAACTTTGTTCATTAATCTCATGAAAGTACTAGGTGCATTAGTTAACCCAAAAGGCATGACTAACCACTCATATAATCCAAACTTAGTTTTAAATGTTGTTTTCCATTCATCCCCCAATTTCATACGAATTTGATGGTATCCACTACGCAAATCAACTTTGGAGAATATTGTAGAGCCACTCAATTCATCAAGCATATCATCTAGCCTAGGAATAGGATGACGATAATGAATAGTAATATTATTAATGCCTCTACAATCAACACACATACGCCGATGTACCATCCTTTTTCGGCACTAGAATAATAGGAACAGACAAGGACTAAGGGATTCGCGATATAACCTTTGTCGAGAAGCTCTTGTACTTGACGATAATCTCCTTCGTCTCCTCTGGATTGGTACGGTATGGCGACGGTTTGGCGGTGAAGCACCAGGAATTAAGTCAATCTGATGCTCAATCCTCGAATAGGTGGTGATCCGGTGGCACGCCTTGTGGAAATACGTCGGCGAACTCCCCGCAAAATGTTAGTGACAGCAGGAGGCAAAGAGGAAGACACGCCCTCGAATGAAAATAATGCCTCTTTGCACACAAAAGCATAGCAAACTGATTTGCTAAAATCTAGCTCATCAATATCAGATTTAGTGGCAAGTAAACATGCACTTTTCAATTTAATTTCGTAAGCAACACTAGATGGTTTACTATTAGGCTTCATTTGTTGCTCAAATTCTTTTGCCACAATCTGATTTTCACTCTTATTTTTCTCCTGTTTTGCTTTATTAGCTCTATTAATATCATCTTTCAAAATGGACTCAGGAGTCATAGAAAGCAAAGTAATATTTTTATCCTTATGAACAAGAGTATACTGATTGTTTCTACCATGGTGTACAAATTTTTTATCAAATTGCCATGGTCGACCAAGTAGTAAGGAACATGCTTGCATATGTACCACATCACAATCAACATAATCAACATATGTAGAGATACTAAAATGCACATGAACAGTACGTGTTACCTTAACCTTGCCGTTGTTGTTGAACCATTGGATGCAGTAAGGATGTGGATGTGGTCTTGTGGTGAGAGATAGTGTAATAGCCTAGCTTATTAGGGATGATAGACTACTCATATCAATAAGGAATTCCTTCTTTTCCGGGATCCCATTCGGACAGAACTCCAAAGTTAAGCGTGCTCAGCTTGGAGTAGTTTCAGATGGGTGACCGATCGAAGTTGCTCCGGTGCGCACGAGTGAGGACAAAGTCGCAGAAAAGACTAGTATTGATCTGTGGGGCCGTCTAGATCCCGCCAGAGTAACGACCACCGGCGGGTGTGTCCGGCGTTACAAGTTGGTATCGAGCCGACCCTCGCGGTTACACGGATGGTTGCGACGGTCGCGCGGTCATGTTGTTCATGACGTTTGTGACCCGTCAGGCACACGGCATGACACATGTACCGGACCGGATGCACAGCGGTTGTGCCAAGAGGGAACGTTCTGTGGCCCGACGAGGACGCCGGTTCCTCCGAGTGGGGTGTATGTAATAGCACGGCTTATTAGGGATGATAGACTACTCATATCAATAAGGAATTCCTTCTTTCCCGGATCCCATTCGACGTAACTCCAAAGTTAAGCGTGCTCACTTGGAGTAGTTTCAGATGGGTGACCGACCGAAGTTGCTCCGGTGCGCACGAGTGAGGACAAAGTGCGTAGAAAAGACTAGTATTGATCTGTGGGGCCAGTCTAGATCCCGCCAGGAGTAACGACCACCGGCGGGTGTGTCCGGGGCGTTACAGATAGCTTCTCCACCATCTCAATGCTAGCCAAGTTGTTGCAGCTCCCTCCATCTATGATGACGCGCACAGAACGCTCCTTCACAACTCCCTTTGTAATGGAACAAATTGTAAACCTTAAATACAAGATGAAAGCTTTATTGATCAAGGTGGGGTTCTGTGACGCCTTTGTCTGGTCGTTGAACACAAACGAAGTACGCGAAGTGTTGGGGAACGTAGTAATTTCAAAAATTTTCCTACGCACACGCAAGATCATGGTGATGTATAGCAACGAGAGGGGAGAGTGTTGTCTACGTACCCTCGTGACCCGGCGAAGCGATCACAACGTAGAGGAAGTAGTCGACGTTCTCCTCGCGATCCGACCGATCCCGGCGCCATACTCGGCGCCCAAGTTCTTGACACACGACAGCTCGATGACGCCCCTCAGACTCGATCCAGCCGAGTGTCGAGGGAGAGTTCCACAAGACGACGTGGTGGACGATCTTGATGTTTCACTGCGAGGCTTCGCTTAAGCTTCATGACGGTATGACCGAGGTGGAATATGGTGGAGGGGGCACCGCACACGGCTAAGGAACGATCCGTAGATCAATACTTGTGTATTATGGGGTGCCCCCTGCCCCAGATATAAAGGAGGGAGGGGAGGCCGGCCGCCTAGATAGGCCCGAGGAGTCCTACTCCCACCGGAGTAGGACCCCCCTTCCTAGTTGGAATAGGATTGGGGAGGGGAAGAGGAGAGGGGCGCCTCCTTGTCCTATTCGGACTGGGGAGAGGGCGCGCCACCCACCTGGCCGCCCCTCCTCTTCTCCCTCGAGGCCCACCGAGGCCCATTTACCCCGGGGGTTCCGGTAACCTCCCAGATTCTCAGAATTTCTGTTTTACCGGAACCATTCCGAACTCCAAACATAGGCTTCCAATATATCAATCTTTATGTCTCGACCATTTCGAGACTCCTCGTCATGTCCGTGATCACATCCAGACTCAACTTCTTCGTACATCAAAATACATAAACTCATAATAACCATCATCTAAACCTTAAGCGTGCGGACCCTACGGTTCGAGAACAATGTAGACATGACCGAGACACGCCTCCGGTCAATAACCAACAGCGGACCTGGATGCCCATATTGGTTCCTACATATTCTACTGAAGATCTTTGTCGGTCAGACCGCATAACAACATACGTTGTTCCTTTGTCATCGATGCGTTACTTGCCCGAGATTCGATCGTCGGTATCCAATACCTAGTTCAATCTCGCTACGCAAGTCTCTTTACTCGCTCCGTAATACATCATCTCACAGCTAACTCATTGGTTGTATTGCTTGCAAGGCTTCAGTGATGTGTATTACCGAGAGGGCCCAGAGATACCTCTCCGACAATCGGAGTGACAAAACCTAATCTCAAATACGCCAACCCAACATCCGCCTTTGGAGACACTGTAGTACTCCTTTATAATCACCCGATTCGTTGTGACGCTTGGTAGCACCAAAGTGTTCCTCCGATAAACGGAGTTGCATAATCTCATAGTTATAGGAACATGTATAAGTCATGGATAAAAGCAAGAGCAACATACTAAATGATCGTGTGCTAAGCTAATGGAATGGGTCATGTCAATCGATCATTCTACTAATGATGTGACCTTGTTAATCAAATAACAACTCTTTGTTCATGGTCGAAACATAACCATCTTTGATTAACAAGCTAGTCTAGTAGAGGCATACTAGTGACATCTTTGTTTGTCTATATATTCACACATGTATTATGTTTCCGGTTAATACAATTCTAGCATGAATAATAAACATTTATCATGAAATAAGGAAATAAATAATAACTTTATTATTGCCTCTAGGGCATATTTCCTTGAGCCTCCCACTTGCACTAGAGTCAATAATCTAGATCACATCACCATGTGATTAACATCGATAGTTCACATCATCATGTGATTAACACCCATAGTTCACATCGCCATGTGACCAACGCCCAAAGGGTTTACTAGATTCATAATCTAGTTCACATCGCTATGTGATTAACACCCAAAGAGTACTAAGGTGTGATCATGTTTTGCTTGTGAGAGAATCTTAGTCAACGGGTCTATCATATTCAGAGCCGTATGTATTGTGCAAATATTCTATGTCTACAATGCTCGCACGGAGCTACTCTAGCTAATTGCTCCCACTTTCAATATGTATCTAGATCGAAACTTAGAGTCATTCTGCATCGGTGTCAAAACTTGCATCGACGTAACCCTTTACGCGGCGAACCTTTTGTCACTTCCATAATCGAGAAACATATCCTTATTCCACTAAGGATAATTTTGACCGCTGTCCATGGATCTACTCCTAGATCACTATTGTACTCCTTGCCAAACTCAAAGTCAGGTATACAATAGATCTGGTGCACAAGATGGCATACTTTATAGAACCTATGGCCAAGGCATAGGGAATGACTTTCATTCTCTTTTTATCTTCTCGCCATGGTCGGGTTTTGAGTCTTACTCAATTTCACACCTTGTAATACTGAGCAAGAACTCTTTCTTTGACTGCTCCATTTTGAACTACTTCAAAATCTTGTCAAGGTATGTACTCATTGAAAAAACTTATCAAGCGCCTTGATCTATCTCTATAGATCTTGATGCTCAATATGCAAGCAGCTTCACCGAGGTCTTTCTTTGAAAAACTTCTTTCAAACACTCCTTTGTGCTTTACGAGAATAATTCTACATTATTTCGATCCACATTATGTCATACATATGCTTATCGTAAATGTTTGTAGTGCTCCCACTCACTTTCTTGTAAATACAGCTTCACCGCAAGTCTCAGATAAAACTATATGCTTTGATCAACTTATCAAAGCGTGTATTCCAACTCCGAGATGCTTGCACCAGTCCATAGATGGATCGCCGGAGCTTGCACACTTTGTTAGCTCCTTTGGATCGATAAAACCTTCTAGTTGCATCATATACAACTCTTCTTCCGTAAATCCATTCAGAATGCAGTCTTTACATCCATTTGCCGATTTCAAAAATGCGGCAATTGCTAACATGATTCGGACAGACTTTTAAGCATTGATACGAGTGAGAAAATCTCATTGTATTCAACATCTTGAACTTTGTCAAAACCTTTTTCGACAAGTCTAGCTTTGTAGATAGTATCACTACTATCGTCGTCCGTCTTCCTCTTGAAGATCCATTTATTTTCTATGGCTTGCCGATCATCGGCAACTCCACCAAAGTTCACACTTTGTTCTCATACATGGATCTCATCTCGATTTCATGGCCTCAAGCCATTTCGCGGAATCTGGGCTCATCATCGCTTCCTCATAGTTCGTAGGTTCATCATGGTCTAGGTACATGACTTCCGAATGTGATTACCGTACCACTCTGTGCGGATCTCACTCTGGTTTACCTACGAGATTCGGTAGTAACTTGATCCGAAGTTACATGATCATCATCATTAGCTTCCTCACTAATTGGTGTAGTAGTCACAGAATGAGTTTACGTGATGAACTACTTTCCAATAAGGGAGAAGGTACAATTACCTCATCAAGTTCTACTTTCCTCCCACTCACTTCTTTCGAGAGAAACTCCTTCTCTAGAAAGGATCCATCTTAAGCAACGAATATCTTGCCTTCGGATCTGTGATAGAAGGTGTACCCAACAATTTCCTTTGGATATTCTATGAAGACGCATTCTCCGATTTGTGTTCGAGCTTATCAGATGAAACTTTTTCACATAAGCATCGCAGCCCCAAACATTAAGAAACGACAACTTTGGTTTCTTGCTAAACCACAGCTTCATATAGTGTCGCCTCAACGGATTTAGATGGTGCCCTATTTAACGTGAATGCAATTGTCTCTAATGCATGATCCCAAAACGATATTGGTAAATCGGTAAGAAACATCATAGATTGCACTATATCCAATAAAGTGCGGTTACGATGTTTGGACACACCATAACATTGTGGTGTTCGGTGGCGTGAGCTGTGAAACTATTCCACATTGTTTTAATTGAAGACCAAACTCAGAACTCAAATATTCGTCTCGTGATCGATCACGAAACTTTATTTTCTTGTTACGATGATTTTTCCACTTCACTCAAATTCTTTGAACCTTTCAACTATTTCGGACTTATGTTTCATCAAGTAGATATACCCATATCTGCTCAAATCATCTTGTGAAGGTCATAAAATAACGATACTTGCCATTTAGCATCAACACTCATTGGATCGCATACATCGGTATGTATTATTTCCAATAAGTCAAGAGCTTGTTCCATTGTTCCGAGAACGGAGTTTTAGTCATCTTGCCCAAAAGGCACGGTTCGCAAGCATCAAGTGATTCATAATCAAGTGATTCCAAAATCCCATCAAGATGGAGTTTCTTCATGCGCTTTACACCAATATGACCTAAACGGCAAGTGCCACAAATAAGTTGCACTATCATTATTAACTTTGCATCTTTTGGTTTCAATATTATGAATATGTGTATCACTACGATCGAGATCCAATGAACCATTTTCATTGGGTGTGAAACCATATAAGGTTTTATTCATGTAAATGTAATAACAGTTTATTCTCTTACTTAAATGAATAACCGTATTGCAATAAACACGATCAAATCATATTCATGCTCAACGCAAACACCAAATAACATTTATTTAGGTTCAACACTAATCCCGAAAGTATAGGGAGTGTGCGATGATGATCATATCAATCTTGAAACTATTTTCAACACACATCGTCACTTCACCCTTAACTAGTTTCATTTATTCGCAACTCCGCTTGAGTTACTACTCTTAGCAACCGAACCAGTACCAAATACCGAGGGGTTGCTATAAACACTAGTAAAGTACACATGTATATCAAATATACCTTTGTTTACTTTGCCATCCTTCTTATCCGCCAAATACTTGGGGTAGTTCGCTTCCAAAGAATCAGTCCCTTTGCGGTAGAAGCACTTAGTCTCAAGCTTAGGTCCGACTTGGGTTCTTCACTTGAGCAACAACTTGCTTGCCGCTCTTCTTGAAGTTCCTTCTATCCCTTTGCCCTTTTCTTGAAACTAGTGGTCTTGTTAACCATCAACACTTGATGTTTTTCTTGATTTCTACCTTCGTCGATTTTAGCATCACGAAGAGCTTGGGAATCGTTTCTGTTATCCCTTACATATTATAGTTCATCACGAAGTTCTACTAACTTGGCAGCAATGAGGATAAACCTCCGATCACGGATCGAATCCGCATCATTGCTACTAACATTTTTCAACATAATTTTCTCTAGGAACATATCAAAAACAAACATATGAAAGCAACAACGCGAGCTATTGATCTACAACATAATTTGCAAAATACTACCAGGACTAAGTTCATGATAAATTTAAGTTCAATTAATCATATTACTTAAGAACTCCCACTTAGATAGACATCTCTCTAGTCATCTAAGTGATCACGTGATCCAAATCAACTAAACCATAACCGATCATCACGTGAGATGGAGTAGTTTTCAATGGTGAACATCTTATGTCGATCATATCTACTATATGATTCACGCCGACCTTTCGGTCTCCGTGTTCCGAGGCCATATCTCGCATATGCTAGGCTCGTCAAGTATAACCCGAGTATTCTGCGTGTGCAAAACGGCTTGCACCCGTTGTAGATGGACGAGAGCTTATCACACCCGATCATCACGTGGTGTCCGGGCACGATTTAACTTTGGCAACGGTGCATACTGGGAGAACACTTCTTGATAATTTAGTGAGAGATCATCTTATAATGCTACCGTCAATCAAAGCAAGATAAGATGCATAAAGGATAAACATCACATGCAAATCAATATAAGTGATATGATATGGTCATCATCATCTTGTGCTTCATGATCTCCATCTTGCAAAGACCACCATGATCACCATCGCCACCGCGCGACACCTTGATCTCCATCGTAGCATCGTTGTCGCCTCGCCAAACTTATGCTTCTACGACTATCGCTACCGCTTAGTGATAAAGTAAAGCATTACAGATGCGATTGCATTGCATACAATAAAGCGACAACCATATGGATCCAGCCAGTTGCCGATAACTTCGTTACAAAACATGATCATCTCATACAATAAAATATAGCATCACGCCTTGACCATATCACATCACAACATGCCCCGCAAAAACAAGTTAGACGTCCTCTACTTTGTTGTTGCAAATTTTACGTGGCTGCTACGGGCTTAAGCAAGAACCAGTCTCACCTCGCATCAAAACCACAACGATATTTCGTCAAATAGACTCCGTTTAACCTTCTCAAGGACCGGGCGAGCCACACTCGGTTCAACTAAAGTGAGAGAGACAGACACCCACCAGTCACCTTTAAGCAACGAGTGCTCGTGGCGGTGAAACCAGTCTCGCGTAAGCGTCTGGCGTAATGTCGGTCCGGGCCGCTTCATCTCACAATACCGCTGAACCAAAGTATGACATGCTTGGTAGGTAGTATGACTTGTATCGCCCACAACTCACTTGTGTTCTACTCGTGCAAAACATCAAACCATAAAAACCTAGGCTCGGATGCCACTTGTTGGGGAACGTAGTAATTTCAAAAATTTTCCTACGCACACGCAAGATCATGGTGATGTATAGCAACGAGAGGGGAGAGTGTTGTCTACGCACCCTCGTGAGACCAAGCGAAGCGATCACAACGTAGAGGAAGTAGTCGACGTTCTCCTCGCGATCCGACCGATCCCGCGCCGTTATTCGGCGCCCGAGTTCTTGACACACGTGCAGCTCGATGACGCCCCTCGACTCCGATCCAGCCGAGTGTCGAGGAGAGTTCCACAAGACGACGGCGTGGTGACGATCTTGATGTTTCACGGCGCAGGCTTCGCCTAAGCTTCACGACGGTATGACCGAGGTGGAATATGGTGGAGGGGGCACCGACACGGCTAAGGAATGATCCGTAGATCAATACTTGTGTGTTATGGGGTGCCCCCGCCTGTGATATAAAGGAGGGAGGGGGAGGCCGGCCGGCCTAGATAGGGCGCGGCAGGGAGTCCTACTCCCACCGAGTAGGACTCCCCCTCCTAGTTGGAATAGGATTGGGGGAGGAGGGAAGAGGAGAGGCGCCCCCCCCTCCTTGTCCTATTCGGACTGGGGAGAGGGCGCGCGCCACCCCGCCGCCCCTCCTCTTCTCCCTCGAGGCCCACCGAGGCCCATTTACCCGGGGTTCCAGAACCTCCCTAGACTCGATAATTTCTGTTTTACCTCGGAACCATTCCAACTCCAAACATAGGCTTCCAATATATCAATCTTTATGTCTCGACCATTTCGAGACTCCTCGTCATGTCCGTGATCACATCCGGGACTCAACTTCTTCGTACATCAAAATACATAAACTCATAATAATTGTCATCGAAACCTTAAGCGTGCATGGACCCTACGGTTCGAGAACAATGTAGACATGACCGAGACACGCCTCCGTCAATAACCAACAGCGGACCTGGATGCCCATATTGGTTCCTACATATTCTACGAAGATCTTTGTCGGTCGGACCGCATAACAACATACGTTGTTCCTTTGTCATCGGTATGTTACTTGCCCGAGATTCGATCGTCGGTATCCAATACCTAGTTCAATCTCGCTACCGCAAGTCTCTTTACTCGTTCCGTAATACATCATCTCACAGCTAACTCATTAGTTGTATTGCTTGCAAGGCTTCATGATGTGTATTACCGAGAGGGCCCAGAGATACCTCTCCGACAATCGGAGTGACAAAACCTAATCTCAAATATGCCAACCCAACATCCGCCTTTGGAGACACCGTAGTACTCCTTTATAATCACCCGATTCGCTGTGACGTTTGGTAGCACCCAAAGTGTTCCTCCGGTAAACGGGAGTTGCATAATCTCATAGTTATAGGAACATGTATAAGTCATGGATAAAAAGCAGTAGCAACATACTAAACGATCGTGTGCTAAGCTAATGGAATGGGTCATGTCAATCAGATCATTCTACTAATGATGTGACCTTGTTAATCAAATAACAACTCTTTGTTCATGGTCAGGAAACATAACCATCTTTGATTAACAAGCTAGTCTAGTAGAGGCATACTAGTGACATCTTTGTTTGTCTATATATTCACACATGTATTATGTTTCCGGTTAATACAATTCTAGCATGAATAATAAACATTTATCATGAAATAAGGAAATAAATAATAACTTTATTATTGCCTCTAGGGCATATTTCCTTCACGAAGTTGCAGCTATGGCGAACTTTAATCTAAACAAAACCCAAAGTCTAAACGGTGCCCTAAGGGCCGTATATATGGAGGAAGAGGGGGGAATTTCGTGGCCCTTGGTGGAGGGGTCCGAAATCAATCCTATCTCTTGTTTCCCCACACATACAGACTCTAAAATTAGCCTATACTTATGTATTTCGAAATTACATGGGCCTGGCACAATAATAAGGTGACGCAGCACCTAGAATAGCCTCGGGACGAAATTTATGAAGTGGCGTCTTGTATATTTCGTCCAAGGCTTCATGCACCCATTATGGTGGGTTCAAAAACCTGAAATCATCACTTGTAACTCCGTTCTTGTTCCCCTTGCGCATGCCATCATCTCCATGCTTGTCCGTGCTCCAATGTCCATCCTTCTCCAAGCTAGGCCCTTCATTTGTAAGCAAAACAAATGTATCCAATTTTGGCAGCATCATATTCTCATGAATGTTAGAATCATTACCAAGAAACGAAAGTACCTGATAATTTAATTGGCGTGCGCGAGCTCTAGTAATTGGTCCAGTATATGTAGCAGTAGGGGCTGTGGAAGCCGAATCAGGATAAGCTCCATCTGTTCTTTCAATTTAGACTAGTTTGTTCTAGAGCATATGTCCTACGGTAGCTATCATTTTTTGGTTCCACTGCCCCATCGTGTCAGATCTGAAAAGTATGATTTCCTGTGGTTCGTTGCAGATTGGTTCCCAGGGTGGATGTCGGTTATCTTTTAGGGGGAGATATCGCTGCTGTGGAATCGATCGTTGCTTCAATCCATGAAGCTTGCCCGGATCACCTCAGAGCCCACAACTGGCGTCAGGGATGCAGAGCATTCCCGCAAGCGGCGGCGCCTTGAGGATGCAGCGCTGGATGGAGACGAGATTGACCCATACAATGATGCTAGTGAGGTTCGTTGCCGATTCAAACGATATGCCTCCTGAAGATATCAGCGATGCAACTGTCAGAAAGGAGGAATATGCAGAGGGCATGTTCGTATCCAACTCAAATGGCTCCAGCTGGACTCGAAGGTAATCAAGTTGTCAACTTTTCATAAAAATGTACTTTTTTAGCTCGTAGATGATAGATTGTTTTGGAAATTTTTAGTTAGCCGTCCATAATGGTGTTGTCCATAATGGTGTTTGATTGTGGTTTGAATATCTATTTTTTCTAGACTGTGCAGCCAGAATGGTCCGTTTTCTGATGGAATTAACTGAATGCACGTGTAACATGTTGATAAACTGCATAACTAGGATCGGTAAGGCAGCATATGAGAGGGAAATTAATCCAAGCAGGTTCCTGCTCTCGAGGTTTCAATACATGCTTATACTGAGAAAAAAAACTGGTACTGTTGTTAATCAGATACTGGGGACGAGTTTTGATTCGTTTGAGGAAGCTTACAGTTTACCTGCTGAAAAGAATGTTATATGTGATGCACATTATTTTTTTCCGCAGGTGATGATCCAACTTGGGTTCCAGGAGGTTCCTCGGAGACATGTCTTGAAACGTTGGACGAGGAAAGCAAGGTATATTTTGCCAGCAGAATTTTTGCGCTACTAGAAGGATCAAGGTCCTTTGAAGTACTCTTCATGGAGACATAACAACCTGCATTTGTTGTGCCTAGAAATTGTCAAGCTAGGCCACAACAATGTCGATGCATATAGTCTTGCTATGGAGCAGCTGAGAAATGTGAAAACATTACTGAAGCCTGTTGCTGCTATACGCGATGGTATGGGGAGAAATGGCAGCTGATTCTGCAGCTTCAGAGACAGGAAATAAACAACATTTTGGTCCAGCAAAGCAAGCGCATAGTGCATTAGAAGGTTCTGATAGTTTTGCAGTACCTTCAAAGAAGAGACCAGCTGCCTAGCACAAGCCGCGAGAAGGCACCACACGAGCAGCCATCTGAAAGGACTAGATTTTGTTCCATATGCAGGGGTCAAGCCGTCAAAGTCACAAGAGCACCACCTGTCCGCAACGACGTGATCTTCCAAAGGCAGCGAGAAAGTTGCCTCGATGCTCCAGATGCAACCTACGAGGTGACAGGAAGAACACTTGCACCTACCAACCCAAGCAAGATTTTCAAGATTGATTTTCAGTACTGCTTGTGCTTGAAATTCAGTTTGCTAGCTGAATAATCAACTGTTTGTCAAATGCAAGATTTTCAGAACTGCTTGTGCTTGCGTAGTTTTGAGCTTGTTCCTATGTATGTGTCGCTATTTGTGCATCACTTGTTTTAAAAAAAATCATGTAATGCATTGACGTTGTCATGGTGTTGTGTTCAAGAGTGCGATTTAACCGCATCAGCGATTGGGATTCTGCTGTTGTTGTTTCTTGGTTATATTTTCATGGGCGTAGTCCGATGTTTGACGTGTGCAAGTTCAGCAACAAAACCCTTTCATTTGTACCTACGGAATCGATTGATGTTGGTCTCCACACAAACCTCATCGCAATCTGGGCACATGATGAGCGGCAGGTGCTGCACTGCTGCTGCCTTGCCCAGGATCGCACCGAGGAAGAGGAAGAAGACATAGCTAGAGCTGTGTTGAGTTGGGGATGGCTGGCCTGCAATGTGCAATGCATCTCAGATATAAATAGGCAGTGGCATAAAATCCCAACGATCGGCTCAAATGTCTCTCTACTCCACACACGAGCATGACGATTGAGTCAATCCCATGTACCTCACCTGGGACACTTTGCTATGAACATGTGTGGCCGTTTGATGACAACTGTGCGCGCTCCACTGTACGGAGTCCTCTACATGAGCTGTCACTGTTGATTTAATATCAACACAGGGTACTAGAAAAAGGCTTGTCGCTGAAATACGGCAGCTACATGCATGCGTGGCGCTGATCAGTAAAACACAGATACCGGCCTTCAGGTAGCCCGGCCACCAAAATGCATTTTTGTATTGTAAGACCCTTTTTAACACTACGTATCTACTCCCTCCGTTCTAAATTACTTGTCTTAGATTTATCCAGATACGGATGTATCTAATACTAAAACGAGTCTAGATACATCTGTATCTAGACAAATCCAAGACAAGTAATTCGGAACGGAGGGAGTACTATCTATCTATCTCCTACGCCTATAAAAATACAAAGTGCGGAGATTCAAAATACCATCCTAACCACGATCTCTGTATGGTCCAGATATGTTGCTAAAACGTGTTTGATCTAAACGCGTGTTTAGCAACCTCCCCATGGCACACTGATAAAATAAACGTGCACGCACGACGCCCACCTCTCCCGTCCTCCCTTTCCCGGCTCACGCGCTGCGATCCCCTACCCGTCGCCTACCTCACTCGCCGCGTCATCCGCAACGTGCCTACCGCTCTCACCTCCCCGCCGCCTGCCCCATTCTCCGCCCGACTGTTCGCCCCACATGTCGCCCGCCCTCTTCTTCCTTCTCCTCAACGCAAGCCCTCGCTCTCTCCCCTGCCTCACAATGACGACGGTGGCCCATCTACCTCGAGATCGACAATGATGGTGGTTGTGGTGGCTAGACAGAGAACCCTAGCCGCAATGGTGACGGTGTGGCACCTTCCCCCAAGGACCTCCATGGATCTGCGTCGCCTCCCTCCTCCAAATCCAAGGACAACCGAGGTGGGCTCTTCCATCTGTCAATACTCTCCTCCCCTTCCCTCTCTGGTCCCTTATTGGTTCTTTTGTTTGATTCCAGTAGCAGGGGCCTTCCATGGACGAGGACGACAACCGTAACATGTGGGACCCCATGACCGAGCCCCGACAAGCTCGTAGACGACATCAGGCTGACCTCTACCTCGAAGGCGACCTCAAGATATAACACGTGTACGAGGGTGACCTCTGCAAAAGTTTGTTTAGCTAAATACGTATTACTGAAAACATCCAGGCACTATTCAGTACCCAAGTACTGAATATTGCTAAACGTTGATGAATTTTAGCTGTTTGGTGAGTAGCTATGCAGAAGATTATGTTTCAGAAGTATTATTATTGAAGACGTAGAGTATCACTACAGCTCCTGCAGAAGAACGAGATCATTAACATGGTTAAAGTTCTGATGTTCTGGTTGTAGTTTTATGATACTAGAATCCTTCGTTTGCTCCATTTTGTTGGTGATATTGCACTCTACTCTGTTATGCTCACTGTTCATCTTCATGTAATTTTAAAATTCAGTGTGCACGTCTTTCTCTGTTTGCTCCTTTTTGTTGGTGATGATGCAATCTACTATGTTATGTTCACCTTCCTGTATTGGCTTGGCTATGATTTGGTAGTTGATGCGTCGCCTAACAATTCTGCATTCCAGGTATAGTTTCTGATCCTTATGTCTAAAATATATATTTCTACAATTCTTAATAAAACCTATCGAATTGTATGGAATGAATGTTGTTATGTGATTAAATCCCATGTGTAAGAGGATCAGTTAGCCCACTAGAATAAAAGCTCTGAATCATGTAACTTCTGCAACTACCAAATGCTAAGATTTTGCCATGAAAGAGAAACTGGTTTCATTTGTCTACTGCTGTCATGATTGGTCAGACATGGTAGACTACACATGGCAGAGCTATGCCCTAGAATACACGTCAGTAACCACTTCCAAGGGAAAAAACACAGAATATTCTGGCAGCCATATGAGTGTATCACTTGTATTTGTTAGCACCTTTTTAATTACACAATACTCTATTGCCTCTAATCTAATGCGGTGTGGTGACAGTCTTTTTCGAGAAACGCAAAGGACCTTTGCATTTCATTTCATGGAAAAGGTAGAACAAGCCTCCTAGGAGGTGATGGGTGCAGAGTTATACAAGCTATCAATGGACGTCCCAGGTTGCGGGCAGAACAACCCGAAGCCCCTGGGCTCCTGCCTTTACCCAACAGCGGGCCTCCTCCTTGATCCTATCCACTAGTAGATCGATGGACGGCGTGGCGTTGTCGAAAACACACGCGTTCCTGTGCTTCCATAGCATCCAGGGCACAAGAAGCGCGATGGACTTGAGAGCCTTCTGGTGCGCCGGCGGAACGAGCTCTTTCGCGCGCAGCCACCACTCCATGACCGTGGGCTCCTGATTGAGGATTTGGACCGGAATATGCAGCCAATCGAGTACGATGTGCCATGCCTGACGGCAAAGGGGCAGTTCAGCAGCAGGTGCTGGATAGACTCCATGGCCTGGTCGCAGAAAAGGCATCGAGGATGATGCTGCAAACCACGTCGCGCAAGCCTCTCAGCAGTCCAATAGCGATCCTGTGCGGCGAGCCAATGGAAAAATTTGACCCGTGCAGGCGCCCAACTCTTCCAAACCAACTTCCAGGAACGGCACCAAGTGGCTCCCTGAAAACTGGCAGCATAGCATGAGCGCGCCGAGTAGAGTCCGTTGTCGGTCCACCTCCAGAGCAAGCGATCTGGCTCGTTCATCAGGGTGGTGTGGCACACTGCCTGCCAAAGCAACAGGTATTGGCCTATCTCGTGCAGGCCCATATTTCCCTGTATATCACGAGCCCAAGAGTTATCCGCTAGCCCTTCAGCCACTGTCCTGGCGTTGCGTCGACGCTTAGGAATGCATTGGTAGAGCAGGGGGGCGATTTCACAGACGGCCTGTCCGCCAATCCAGCGATCCTCCCAAAAATAGCGCCGTCAAGCCATCTCCAATGATCATGGTAGTGGAGGCGAAGAAAAGCGCCCGCTCCTCGTGCGAGAACTGCAAGTCCAGCCCTTGCCAAGCACGGTCCGGAGCAACGCGGGCGAACCACATCCAGCGTAGGCGAAGCGCAAGGCCAGTGTGCTCCAGATCTCGGACTCCTAGTCCACCATACTCGAGGGGCCGACACACATGGCTCCAATTGACATGGCAGTGACCACCGTTGGCCACGGCTCGCCCAACCCACAAGAAGCCTCGCTGAATCTTCACCCAGCTGCTTGAGCGTCTTCTTAGGGGGGAGGGGGGGCGAACGCAAGCAGTTGGTGCACGGGTATCGCATTGAGGACCGATTTGACGAGGACAAGGCGCCCAGCTTTGTTCATCAGCCATGCCTTCCAGGTAGGAAGCCTAGCAGCCACTGTATCGACAAGGGGCTGCAGCTGGATGGCCGAAGGCCGTCGCGTCGACAGCGTGATGCCCAGATAAGTGATGGGCAGCTGCATCACCGGGCAGCCCAGCTGGGCGATCACCTCGTGTCCCTAGATGTCGTCGTGCAGGACGGTGGCAGAGCTCTTCGCATAGTTAACCAGCAGCCCACTCGCTTTGCCGAACAGGGTCAAGATACCCTTGATGGCAGCGACGTCCTCCGGCGTGGCGTGGCAGAAAAGTATCACATCGTCGGCGTATAGGGAGATCACCGGAATCGGGCGTCGGGGATGCAACTGTTGCAGGATGCCCGCGTCGAGAGCGCGGCGCATCAGCCGCCCTAGCGTGTCCACAGCGAGGACAAAGAGTTGGGGAGACATGGAGTCGCCCTGACGCAGGCCACTGCGGTGCCAAATCGGGGGGCCTGGCTCACCGTTCATCAAGACACGGGTGCTAGACGTCGAAAGCAGGATCGCCAGCCACTCCCGGAATCTGTCCCCGAACCCATATTGGCGCAAAACCTCAAAGAGGAATGGCCATGATATGGAGTCAAAGGCGTGCGTGAGGTCGAGCTTGAGCATGATCCGAGGGGGCCTGAGTTGGTGAAGCATCCTAAGGGATTGCCTAACGAGGATGAAGTTGTCATGGAGGCTCCTGCCGGTGATGAACGCATTCTGGTTGCGACTGACCAAGCTGTCCAATATGGGGGCAAGCCGCAAAGAAAGAACCTTGGTGAAGATCTTGGCCACGAGATGAATCAAGCAGATCGGGCGGTAGTCACGGAGCTGTTGGGCGTCGGCGCGTTTGGGCAGCAGGGGTCACGAGGGCATGATTGAGCTTGCCAAAGCCTTGGCCCCACATCTTGAACAAACTGCTGGAAGACATCCATAAAGTCTTGTCGAACGATGGCCCAACAAGCTTGTAGAAACTCAGCAGTGAACCCGTCGGGCCCCGATGCCTTGCGAGTGGGGAGGCGTTTGATCGCGTCCTAGACCTCCTCCACAGTGAAGGGAGCGTCGAGACTCGCTGGGTCGCAAGGCTCAATGAGCCCGTCCAAGTCTAGTGTAAGGTTGCGGTCGACGGCCATGCCCAGAATCCCATCGAAGTGCTCGAAGGCAGCCTGCGACATCGCATCCTGGTCGGTGAGCACATGCCCATCCACGGCCAAGCTGAAGATCTGATTCTTCTGCCTACGAAAAGAGCACTGCCGGTGGAAGAATCGCGTGCTAGCGTCGCCGTCCTTGAGCGTGGCGATGCAGGCGCGCTGCCTGGCAATGGTGCGCTCCATCGACGCAAGGCCAAGGTAGGAGACCTTGAGGCGCTTACGCAACTAATCCTCCTCTGGTGAGAGTGCACGATCCTCCTGGGCCTTGTCGAAGCGCGATATGAGCTCCCGAGAAATGGCCAACTTGTCGCGGATACAGCCAGTCGACTTGGTGCTCCAGCTGGTAAGCCTACGGGCCGTGGCCTGGAGGCGCAGCATCAACCGATGGAAGGGGTCCGGGTCATGGACCGAGCCCCAAGATGCGGCCACCATGTCGTGGAAACCCTCAAGCCTCAGCCAGAAGTCCTCAAAGTGAAAACGTCTATGCGCCGCGGGCATGGGGGAGTAGTCCAGCAGCAAGGGGGAGTGGTCCGAGGCGACCGACGCGAGGCAGCGAAGGTGACACCCGTCATGAGCATCCTCCCAGTCCGAAGTGCAGAGCACCCGATCCAGGTGCACAAGAGTGGGTGGGGACTGCTCGTTCGACCACGTGAAGCGACGCCCGTTGAGGTATACCTCCTTAAGTGCAAGATCATTGACGAGGCGGCGGAACCTGCCCATCATGCGATGGTTCAAGTTGCCGTTGTTCTTGTCCTCATCGCGCAGGATGAGGTTGAAGTCACCGCAAATCATCCATGGCCCGGGGCAAGCCGCATGAATCTCCCGCAGCTCAAGCAGGAACGCAATTTTATCTATGTTATCCTGAGGTCCATACACGACAGTGAGCCACCAAGGGGTGCCCGAAGCCGTGGCCACTCTGGCCGAGATGGCGTTCGTGGTGAACAATGGGTCCGTGATAGTCACGGCCCTGCTCTTTCAAGCCGGCAAGATGCCGCCCCGCGTGCCAAGGGCCAGGAGGTAAGTGTAGTCGTCAAATTCAGAACCGAGGGTGTCAAGGACAACAGACGAACAGAGCAACTCCATCTTAGTTTCCTGCAAGCATACAATGGAGGAGGCAGTGGTCTCCAACAGCGAGCGGATGGCGAAGCGCCGGCTCCGCGAATTCAGGCCGCACACGTTCCACACAGCGATCTTAAGGTCGTGATCCATGGACAGTGGATCGACGGGGTGCGTGGGCAGACGTCAACTATGTCGTGCAAGCGACCTCGACCTGTGCCGTGGCGATCGGCAGGCTGGACAGGCATGCTGGGATCTCGCGATCAACCAGCGCGGCCATGGCCTTGAGCACCAGGAGAGGGATGGGCACCGCGAACATGCCGTAGTAGGCCTTCATCTCGGCGGGGGTGATTTTCTGATTCGTCCCAATGATCCCCAGGGTACGCAGGATTTGGACGTGCGCATGTCTCTCGGCGGTGGGGGGCATCGCCGTCGGGGGTGTCGAGGCAGCCAAGCGGCCACGACGAGGGGAGAAGTTGAGGGGCCTGCGCGGCCTCCTCCCTGGCGTTGGCAGAGCCGCGACGATGTGCTTGGTAGCGGCGGCCAGGAATTCCCCCAGCGTTAAGGAGCTAGGAGCAGAGGCGCGAGCGCGTGATCGGCGCATGGTGATCGACGGGGATGCGAAATGCTCAACAACAGGCGAGCTAGGGCCCTGGTGAATGCACTCAGGCATGCGGGCCTCCATGTTGGGCCTCTGTAGAATAGATACATGGGGTGAGGGCCTAGGGTCTTCGGTGGGCTGGGCCGGAAGCGGGTGTGGGGAAACCACCGGGGGAGTAGGGCACGTGATGGGGCGCTCCTCCCCACCCGCCGCGGCACGCGCATGGGACCCGGAGGACCGGTCAGCCGCGACAGAGCCGTCGTCAGGTGGGAGGGCAGGTGAGACGCTACTTTGCGCCGACAAGCCGGCCGACATAGGCTGTGGGTCTGGCCCTGCGCACACATCAGGCAGACCCCGACAAATCCTCGGATCAGGAGCGCCAGAGGCAGGGCCCACACCATCAGCCTCGGGAGCATCCAGAGTTGCGAGATTCAAATCTCGGGATCCTTCCTGAGTGTTCCCCATGAATGGGGCAATGCCACTTGGCTCGTGACCTGACTCCGCGCTGGCAGTTGGGGCAGCCAGGGGGCCACCGACTGGCGCGCTACGCGCATCCCCGACATCTCCTGTAGCGTCTGGAGCCCTGCCAGCCTGATCCTCTGCCAAAGTCTGTTTTACTTTCTTTTGCGCCTCCCTTTTCTGGCACGGCCACGCAGGTTGGTGGGGCCATGCTGATCCCGCTGCTGATCCAGCTGACCACGCAGCCCTGGCCAAGATTCCATGTCGCAGCTGCGGCGGTGTACGGCCCGCCGCGCAGCCGCGGACGGTGGTGCGACGGACACGCCATCGGAGCGCGCAGCGTGATTCCCAGCCCGCCAACCTAGAGAGTCGACGGACATGCCATCAGCACGACGAGCCTACGACGCCTTCGTACGTCGGCGTTTGCGGCCGCGGCGACGCGCACGGCCAGGGCCCGTGTGTAGGATCGGAAGTATGTCTAGAGGGGGGGTGATTAGACTACTTGACAACTTAAAAGTTTAGCCTTTTGATTAGGGCAAGTTTTTAGCAAGTTCACAATGATGACCAAGTCAAGTATCACCCTACACATGCAATTCTAGAGTTATGGCAGCGGAAAGTAAATTGCACATGTAGTAAATAAGAGGTGGAGAAGAGCAAACGCAATTTGGAGACACGGAGATTTTTCTCGTGGTTCCGATAGGTGGTGCTATCGTCAATCCACGTTGATGGAGACTTCAACCCACGGAGGGTAACGGCCATGCGAGAGTCCACGGAGGGCTCCACCCACGAAGGGTCCACGAAGAAGCAACCTTGTCTATGCCATCATGGCCTCGCCCACGGAGGACTAGCCTTACTCGGGGTAGATCTTCACGAAGTAGGCGATCTCCTTGCCCTTACAAACTTCTTGGTTCAACTCCACATCTTGACGGAGGCTCCCAAGCGACACCTAACCAATCTAGGAGGCACCACCTCCAAAAGGTAATAGATGGTGTTGGTGATGATGAACTCCTTGCTCTTGTGCTTCAAATGATAATCTCCCCAACACTCAACTCTCCTCACCGATTTGGCTGTGGTGGAGGAAGGGATTGAGTGGAAAGCAACTTGGGAAGGCTAGAAATCAAGTTTCATATGGTGGGAGTGGAGCAACTTGATCTCAACACAAGGGTAGGTAGTTTTCTTCTCGAAATGTAAGGTAGGAGTGGTAGTTCTTTACGATGGCTCTCTCCACGAATGAAGAGGAGGTGGAGGGTATTTATAGCCTCCACACAAAATCCAACTGCTATACACATTTGACCAATCTCGGTCGGACCGAAGTTGACAACTCGGTGAGACCGAAAGTTCAAATCTTGTGAACGTTGGGATTTTCTGTGGGACCGAAAATACAATCTCGGTTGGTCCGATTCTTCCAAAGTCTAGGGTTTGCCAATCTCGGTGGGACCGACTTTCTCATCTCGGTGACACCGATTTGAGTACGTATGTTCTGAAGCTTGGCAACACCAATTTCGAATGACCGAGTTTGGAATCGGAAAATCCGAGATTCTTAGGTTTTGGGTATATGGTCGAGGTGGTTCATCTCGGTGTGACTGAGTTTATGGAATCGGTGGGACCGAGATTACTTATGGGTTTATGTTGGAATGAAAGATTGCCGATAGTTTGAGAGATAAATCACTAAGCACTTTGAGCAACCAGATCATCATCATAACCTCATCCCTTTAATAGTATTGGCTTTCCTATGGACTCAATGTGATCTTGGATCACTAAACCAAAAATGGAGTCTTGAGCTTTTGCCAATGTTTTCCTTAGCATTTTGAGGGGTCCACATCATCGGTCATTGCCATACCCATATCAATGAACTTTCTCAAATATTCTCAAGAATTAATTAGTTCAATGATATATATGTTGTTATTAATTACCAAAACCACCCGGGATTAGTTGCACTTTCAATCTCCCCTTTTGGTAATTGATGACAACATATAGATCAAAGCTTCGACAAAAGATATAATCAATGAATAACATCGTCGCTTTGAGAAGTATGTGATAAGCAAGAGCTCCCCCTAAATTTGTGCATTATTTAAGATTTGCGTTTGAATGCAAATGCACAATCGATTAGGATCATGGGTCACTCTTCCATGTCACATACATCTTGGTGGAGCGCACAAAATGATAAGAATGAATAACATGCACCCAATCACCAAGACATGAGTAAATGATCATACAAGATATAGATAGAACATGATAAGCATTAAGCACACATTAAGCATAGTATGATCAAGCACTCATCAAGATAGAGCAAACGTAGTATCAAACACACGAAATGTCTCGAAGAACTCAAAAGTATCTCAAGGAAAACCGCAAACGAAAGAGCAAAGACGAGCACTCTCTCTCTCGAAGTCCTATGATCTATACATTTTCTCCCCTTTGGCAACAAGTTACCAAAAGTTCGAAAGGTATAGAGCTAATCGTCGATAGGGACTCTGCCGGGCGGCTCTGTCCGCGTCGATGGAGTGGAGATAGCTGCATCTGCAAAAGCTTCTGCTGAAGTTTGTGGAGCTGGAGGAGTGAACACTTGGAGCCGGTCTTTGGGCCGATGGAGCTGTAGGAGGTGCTTGATGTAGTAGCCCCGTGGTCATCCTTTGAATAGCAGTGATCTGGGCTTTGTGGGCACTGCAGCAGTCTGCTCATAGTCATCTGGACTAGATCACCTTCCATCTCCTTCATGAGCTCAGCCTTCTCCCTCTTGGCTTCCTCGATGTCCGCCTCAAGCTTGTTGACGGTGACACAGACTTGATCGACTTGACATCCAGAGCATGGAACTTATCTTCAACTATCCTCTCAAGGCTCTCCGAGATCGCACTATGCTTTGGCAGCGTAGTTCAATTCTCTCGAGTGGCTTCAAGAAGTTGTTCTCCAACGCTCTTGGGATTTGTCTTTGCTTCCTTCTCGGCTTTGGCTTGTTTGGCGCCTTCAGCCTTAGCATGTCCTTCCACGGATGTGGGAGCATCCTCGATCATCACAACTTCGTTGTCTTCATGTTCAGCTGCAATGGCAAGTGGGGTCTATCCAACGTAGGTGTCCGTGCCAAACTTGGCATTAATGAGCATCCGAATATGCGGAGCAAACCCACACGACCTCTTCTTCGTCGTCTGTCTGCTGTCCTCTTGATAGTCTCAACTATCGTGTCCATCACCTTAAAAGGTGTCTTGATCCGAATGTGCAGCATGTTGATAGAGTAGCCTCTTATCATGCGGTGGTCTCTCGACTTGGGCATCAAAGTATGCCTCGTAATGGTGTTGGTGGTTGGGAGACCTCACTCAAGATGGTAGACCGATCCAAGCTTCCATATCTCAACATCCTTGTCGGTACCTCATTGTACATGTTCCTCATCGACTCATGATTTTTCTTCGAATGCCATAGACATCAACATCATCGCCCCTTGATATTTGGTGCATTCAAAGAACGCTCTCCATTCTTCAACAGCTTGAATGGAATCTCGACCTTCATCATCCATACAATTACGCCATCCGGATAGAAGTGTGCGGTGGCATAGAACCGCATGATCATCTCATCATTCCAAGCGATCGACCGACCAACAAACTCAAGAACTCCACAAGCGGTGAAGCTCTCATGCACATGTGGGAAATAGTCTCAGGCTCTTCATTTGTCGATGTATTTCCAAATAACATACCGTGTCAAGAATAATTGGCTTCTTATCCATAAGAACTGTCTCATAGAAATCTTGTTGCTCTCTCGTGTGGAACCGTGAGTCAACAAATGTCCTTCTCCGGTGGCATATGGATCAGTTTGCCTCCATAGCTCGAGGCCTTTGTCTTTCCTTTCCTTCATATTTTCAGCTCGAGGATGAGCATCATTATGAATCGGCAATTTCATGTCGAGCTTCAAAAAACATGTGCCTCTTCATCGATTCAGCAGTGGCACATTGTCCTTCTTCTTTTCTGAAGCAGGAATGTTCCTCACAGTCTTCTTTGGCTTGGCAGAAGGTTTGGCTTGGGCTGCCTTTGCTGGAGCTGATGGCTTAGCTTTTGTGGCTGCTCCTGCCCTGATGGCATCTCCCATCAACTTCTGCTTCTGAGGAGGCTGAGGTGCTTCCTCATCAGAATCATCATCATCAGCTTCTTCATGAACTAGCCTCTTCCTCTTGGAAGTTTTCTTGATCTTGCCGGAGGTTTCTTCTTCCATGCTCACTTCTTTGCAATCGTGGATTTCTTCACCTTGTCGGTGCCTTTCTTTGACTGTTGCCCTTGATAGCCCTTGGCAACCACTTGCCTCTTTGGCTTGGAAGTAATCTCCTCATCTCGCAACAAAGTCGAATCCTCCTCATCTCAATTCTTCTTCTTCCAGCCCGTGGCAGCTGCAGCAAACCACTTGGAGTGCTTCTCTCCATCATCTAAAAACTGCTTGCTTCAGACTTGTCACCGCCTCGAATCTCAACCGGTGGTTCGGACTGTTCGCTGTCACTTGCATCGCATATGACCGACAACCCGTGAATAGAATAGGCATAGGCGTAATGGAAGAGTTATCACAAACTGCAGAGGATTTTGCAAAAAGAATGAGTTCAAACATTAGTTTTAGGTTTTCACAGAATACATTTCGGTCGACCGAGTCTATAAATTCGTGAATCCAAGTGTCTAAACCTAACCAGACACACCACTTTCGGTTGGACCGAAATGGGTTTCGATCTAGCCGAGAGCACTAGGGTTTCACTCAATCTTCACTTCGGTCTTACCGATTTGCACAACTCGGTTTAACCGAAAAGTGCAAAGGTAATGGCCAGAGGCCAAATCGGTCATCCGAGAATGTAGAATCGGTCACACCGAGATGTGTTCGCGAAACCTAACCTAAAATTTTCACTCGAATTTTGTTCTAAGACCTAATTATTTGGATAGGAAGATTTCAATCTTGGCAAGAAGCTAGGCAAATCCTATCGTGCATAGAATCAGCGGTTGAAGCACGAGAGGGATGAAACTCACCCAATCTGGTGGAGCTTCACTACGGCGGCAACGGTGCGGTGGGATTGACCGTTGACGGCGAAGGAGACCAAGCGAGGGCGCAAAGCGACGGCGGAGACGATCCAAGACCACGGCGACGGCGTGAAGGGTTTGAGGGCGAGGCGCTTTGAAGAAGTAATCAGCGCTACTGTCCTCGGGTATATATACCCTTCTATTGTCGGTGGGACCGAGATGGAAAACTTCGGTGGGACCGAGATGGTTAATCGCGTGCGATTACTCACTTCGTCATGCCGAATTTACAACTCGGTTTCACCGAGGTAAAATCTAGATCAATCCAAGTGACTTGGTCCGTCCGATTTGAGTATATTGGTTTGACCGAAAGTACTTAGAAGGTTTTGGAATTTAGGCTTTTGACGGATCGGTGGCTCCGAGTGCTCCTCACTCGGTCCGTCCAAAAAGTCTTGTTCAAAGTTTGTGATATAAGCATGAATAGAGTTTGAGACAAGAAAGCATAGATAGCTAGGGAGGACCTTAGGCATTCTTGTCCATCCATTTGGTCAAAAAGAAAAATCCATAAGACCAAAGCAACAAATGGATGTCCTCGAATGGATTAAATCATGCATCCAACATGCTCACACAATAAGATAGCAAATAAAATATGTGTCAAACATGCACAAACAAAACTCTAGCAACTAGCACACAATTTGGCGATGACTAGGTCATCTATATATGAGTATATTGACTTAGGAGTCAAATGAGAACATTTGATCATAGGTCATACTCATCGCTTAAGCACAAGTGGGGTTACCACTTTTCCATAAAGCATTAATGTGTTCACATCATTTGAAGATGCTTTAGCTCAATTCTTTAGAGCAAAGCTCCCCTTGATGTGAGAACCCTTTAAAGGGTCAAACTAACCTTGGGTTGTCATTGAAGACTTCATGTAGATGTTGAAGATGTGGATGCTCAATGTTGATGAAGATCACCAAGAGTTGGGAGCAATCCTTTGATTCGGGCACTTTCAATACCTACATGGGTTAGTCCCACAAGGAACAAACAAGGATTTCCATGGACATAGATTGAAGTACACAATAGATGATGTCCATGAAAGCAATGATTACCTTGTCCCTTGACTTACCAACATGAGGGTTTGTGACTCCATGAACTAGTGCAAGATGTGGAAGTTGATTGCACAAGTTCTTTGCCAAAATGAATGTGAGTGAAGTATGTTGGCGAGTCACCCTCAAGAACTCTCTAGTTCTTCTTCTTGGGATCCACATCATCTTGATGGGAATCCTTGGGGTAGTAGTTGAGCTTGTCAAGTAGAACTTGAAGTTGCTTTGGGAACCCACTTGACCATGGCCTTGGGTGCTTCAATGAATGCATCAATCTCCTCTTGAAGCTTGTCCTTGCCTTTTAGCTTGTGGTCTTGTGGTGGAAGGTCATCTTGAGCTTGTTCCTCATTGGAAGAAGTAGGATCATACTTCTCTTCTTGAGAAACAAATTTTGGAGTGGGATATTGACCTTCTTCCCATTCAACACCCTCGGCGTTGAACTTTCGCTCAAAACCAATTCCTTGATTCTTCCTGTCTTCCTTGTTTGCGAACAATTTCTCAAAGCTCTTGCTTCCGCAAGACTCTTGTAGACACCTTTCTCTATAATCCCTTTCAATAAACTATTTTCTTGCTCAAGTAAAACTTGGCTTGAAACATTGTTAGTGGAATCAAGAGAACTACTAGAAGTAACAACATTAGATTTAGCATGATTATTGTTACTACTAGATGAAGAATTTTTCTTATGCTTGTCATGCTTAGTTTTAATAGGTGGCAAGAAATTAGACAAGAGAAGTCGTTTGGCAAGATATGAAGAACTCTTCTTTCGAAGATCGTCATTGATAGCTTTTAGAAACTCATGTTCTTGCTCTAGATTGAGCTTCTCATGAGATCTTAGGAGCTCTCTATGATCTTCTTGAGTTGTTTCATGAGCTAACTTAAGAGTGTTTAGTTCTTTAGTTAGAGGCTCAATCTCCTTCATAGCATTGTCATTCGACTCTTCTCGACTATAAAGACTATGAGCATGTTCATCATTACTAAGCTCACTAGATTTATCATGTAAAAGCTCATCTTCTCCAAGCAAGTCATCCTCATCACTATCAAAGTCAATAAACTCAGGATGTGATACCTTGGGGCCTTTTGCCATGAAGCATCTTCCAATTCCCTCATTTGGTGAATCAAATATGTCATAGGAGTTGGAGTTGGAGGACACGAGAGCAAGACCGCAACACCTTCATCTTGACTATATTCGAGTTGGAGTGATAGCTTCTTTCGAGTGATTGTCGAGTCGGAGCCGAAACCCATTCACCAACATGAGCTTGATGTTTTCTTCTTGTGTAGCTCCTTGATGACTTGTCTTTCCTTTCCGAATCCTTGCTTCTCCGAGAGGATCTTCGCTCATAACGATCATCTCTACTCCTTCTCTCTTTTCGAGGTGACTCTTCCTTTGAGCTTCTTCTTCTTGGAGATTCTTCTCTTCTCTTGGGGAGTCGAACACTCATTTGAGTAGTGTCCGGTCTTCCACAATTGTAGCAGCTTCGATCACGACTAGAAGATCTCTTATCATCATATGATCTAGACTTTGAGCTTCTTTCCTTGCTTCTACTCTTGTAGAATTTGTTGAAGTTCTTCACCATTAGGCTTATCTCTTCATTGGAAACTAGCTTGTCACTTGAGGATGTGGGAGCTTCAACTGTAGCTTTGTAAGCACCACATGACTTGTTGTGAAGCTCTTCCTTATCTTTAAGTGTCATCTCATGAGCAACAATTCTTCCAATGACTTCGGTAGGCTTGAGATCTTTGTAGTTTGGCATCATTTGGATCAAAGTGCACACGGTGTCATACTTTCCATCCAAAGCTCTGAGGATCTTCTTGATGATGAATCGGTCGGTCATTTCTTCGCTTCCTAAGCCTGCCATCTCATTGGTGATGAGAGCAAGCCTAGAGTACATTTCAGCGACTCCTTCACCTTCCTTCATCTTGAACTTGTCAAGTCGACCTTGAAGAACATCTAGCTTTGATTCCTTCACGGACTCGGTACCTTCGTGCATTTCACCAAAGTATCCCAAATCTCTTTTGCATTCTCAAGACGGCTGATCTTGTTGAACTCCTCGACACAAAGCATTGAAGAGAATGTCACAAGCTTGAGCATTGTTCTATAACATCCGCAACTCATCGCCAGAGCTTCGCGATCCGGAACTTTTCCTTCCTCAAGAACTCACCTTGCAAGCCAACACAAATAATGCCCCATGCGGGGTTATGTCCAAGAATATGCATTTTCATTTTGTGCTTCCAACTAGCAAAGTTCGAACCATCAAAGTAAGGACCTCTACTGAAAATTACCTCACTAGACGCCATACTCTCCTAGGTTGTGAAACCAAGCTTATGGAATCCAATGCAATGAAACCAATCCAATGGAGACCAAAGCTCGATACCACTTGTAGGATCGGAAGTATGTCTAGAGGGGGTGATTAGACTACTTGACAACTTAAAAGTTTAGCCTTTTGATTAGGGCAAGTTTTAGCAAGTTCACAATGATGACCAAGTCAAGTATCACCCTACACATGCAATTCTAGAGTTATGGCAGCGGAAAGTAAATTGCACATGTAGTAAATAAGAGGTGGAGAAGAGCAAACGCAATTTGGAGACACGGAGATTTTTCTCGTGGTTCCGATAGGTGGTGCTATCGTCAATCCACGTTGATGGAGACTTCAACCCACGGAGGGTAACGGCTGCGAGAGTCCACGGAGGGCTCCACCCACGAAGGGTCCACGAAGAAGCAACCTTGTCTATGCCATCATGGCCTCGCCCACGGAGGACTAGCCTTACTCGGGTAGATCTTCACGAGTAGGCGATCTCCTTGCCCTTACAAACTTCTTGGTTCAACTCCACATCTTGACGGAGGCTCCCAAGCGACACCTAACCAATCTAGGAGGCACCACCTCCAAAAGGTAATAGATGGTGTTGGTGATGATGAACTCCTTGCTCTTGTGCTTCAAATGATATCTCCCCAACACTCAACTCTCCTCACCGATTTGGCTGTGGTGGAGGAAGGGATTGAGTGGAAAGCAACTTGGGAAGGCTAGAAATCAAGTTTCATATGGTGGGAGTGGAGCAACTTGATCTCAACACAAGGGTAGGTAGTTTTCTTCTCGAAATGTAAGGTAGGAGTGGTAGTTCTTTCGATGGCTCTCTCCACGAATGAAGAGGAGGTGGAGGGTATTTATAGCCTCCACACAAAATCCAACTGCTACACACATTTGACCAATCTCGGTCGGACCGAAGTTGACAACTCGGTGAGACCGAAAGTTCAAATCTTGTGAACGTTGGGATTTTCGTGGGACCAAAATACAATCTCGGTTGGTCCGATTCTTCCAAAGTCTAGGGTTTGCCAATCTCGGTGGGACCGACTTTCTCATCTCGGTGACACCGATTTGAGTACGAAGGTTCTGAAGCTTGGCAACACCAATTTCGAATGACCGAGTTTGGAATCGGAAAATCCGAGATTCTTAGGGTTTGGGTATATGGTGAGGTGGTTTATCTCGGTGACTGAGTTTATGGAATCGGTGGGACCGAGATTACTTATGGGTTTATGTTGGAATGAAAGATTGCTGATAGTTTGAGAGATAAATCACTAAGCACTTTGAGCAACCAGATCATCATCATAACCTCATCCCCTTTTAATAGTATTGGCTTTCCTATGGACTCAATGTGATCTTGGATCACTAAACCAAAAAATGGAGTCTTGAGCTTTTGCCAATGTTTTCCTTAGCATTTTGAGGGGTCCACATCATCAGTCATTGCCATACCCATATCACTGAACTTTCTGAAATATTCTCAAGAATTAATTAGTTCAATGATATATATGTTGTTATTAATTACCAAAACCACCCGGGGATTAGTTGCACTTTCACCGTGCCTCGATCAGGTCAGTGCCAGCGTCGGCGCCACCGCCGGCAGGGCCGTCGTCAGCGCCAGCGTGGGAGGCTAGGGCGTCATTCCTCTCCGCACGAGCCAGCGCGATGGAGATCTGGTAGGTAAGAGTCCGGATGGTCGGCGCATCCGAGCTCACACGCGCGGGGATCTGTTCCACGATTTCTAGGACGGCGGCGCGACGAATGTTGGCAAGGTCATGCGCGCGCCCCGCCAGCCGGAAGATGGCCAAGTCAGTTCTGGAGCGCGTGCCGGGGTGGAGTCTCTCGATCCAGCAGCTCTCCCCAAGGATATGCTCGGCAGTCGAGAGGTGCCATGCCTGAGCGGGAATGCCTCGGAGCTCAAGCTCGACGCGATACTCAAACTGGCCGGAGCCTGCATGAGCCAGCTTGCTCCAAGGATGCACGGAGAGGGAGAACTGCGGGGAGCGGATGAAGTGATCGCCGTTGAGTCGATCCATGGTCGTGCGCGAGTTAAAGATGATCAGGAAATCTTTGGGTGATGGGCGTGAACCGTGAAGTCACCATCGACGAGCTCAAGAGAGGAAATGAGCACGTCGGCGACCTCGGCAGCGGACACGGGTGTCCTGTTACCAGTAATGGATGCCATCATCGCGCGTCACAGAACCACCTCGGCCTCCTCCATCTCGACCGAGTGCGACATGATGACCCGCACTGGTGTGGGGGCGAGAGCCGCGGGCGCGAGGCCCACCGGAGCAGTAGGGGCCGGCGGAGATGGCGTCGTGGCCCGAGGCACGCCACCCCGAACAGCAGGGCCAGAGCGGCCGGAGGCAGCCCGGACACCGCCCCGGCGCTGGGAGCCACAGGCGCGTGACTCATGGCCGGACTCGAGGCAGCGGCGGCAGCGGACGTCGTTAGTGCAGTCCCGCACATGGTGACGGTGGTCCAAGCAGCGGAAACAGAGGCCGGCGTCCTCCTCCGGAGAGGGGGCTGCGATGTCGGGGCTGCTGAGGGGAAATTGCGGCCTCCTAGCGAGGGCGGCGGCGGCGATTCTGACACCGAGACAGCTGGTAGCCATCTGCGTCGACCTGGACACCACCAGGGGCGCGGTGAACCTCGGAGCGGGGGCCGAGACGGCTCGCGGCGGGTTGCCTAGGAGCGGCAACGGCGCGAGCGGGGGCAGGGACTGCGAGCGGCGCGGAGGTGGCCGGCGGAGTACGTGCGACGCCGCTGTACGAGTGCGTCGAGGACTCGCCCTCCGAGTCGAACCAACGGTCGCCAAGGGACACGCGGTCGTCGGAGGGGGTCGCCCGGCGGTCGGCAGGGTCAGCACTGTAGGTCGCCATGGCAGGGAGGGGGAGGTGGGTGGGCTACCAGTGGGGATTCACCGGTGGCTGGGACGGGGCGGGCGAGAGAGCTAGGAGGAGCGGGGAGGGTGGGGAGCGAGCGGGCGCATCGCCATCCAGCCTGGCTTCGTGGTGCAGTCTGAGGGGATGATTCTTCAGTTCCATGAGTTTTATCCAATTATTCTTGGATTGATAGAATTATCTTTGCTCCATGAATTAACAGGTAGCGAAAAAAGGCTCCCACTATTTACATATTGTGTGCTTGGTGGCAAATCATTGTACTTGCTTAATCATCTGCATCAATGAATATTTTAAATGTTTATTTGATGTGGATGCACCATAGAGTAGTGTTCTTTCGCTATTTCTTTTAAATTTTAAAGTTCAGCGCAAAATAATAGTATGGCTCTTGCTGAAATTTAAAAATTGAAGCTATCTGGTGTTGATGTTGTGCAACTTCGAAGGCTAGCTACAATCTTTGAAATCAATGGACAAAGTAGTTTCTTCTATATACTAGATCGGACAATCCTTTTCTAGTGGAAGTACATTGTTGAAACTTAATAAAGAGCAACCTACTGGTTTTTCATCTCATTTTCCTTTCAAGAAATCAGAAAGTTTAGCCAAGTCACTACAGTGGACGACAGATCAGCTAATTTGTTATTTTTGTTTCTACTGAAGCAAGTTTTAGAACAATGGTTGTAAAAGACTTTATGCGTTGTACCGCGTATGTGTAAAATAAACTAGATTGGTCGTACCCGAAGGTGCACTCAATAATCTTATCGACCCTTTTATTATTTGTTTGCACCTAACTATTACTAGTGTAATGCCCGTGCGTTGCCATGGGCCAAAATAATTATATAGAAAGATAGTACCATTCAAATAAACTGCAATTCATCACGTGGATGTTGCATGTAACTTTTGATTGTATTGCTATAAATATCGGTCCTTCTAATACATATTTTCTGGTCCCATATATAAAAGCATTGCATGAGTTCAGCGTATGTAAAAAAGACGGTTCTGCAATTAACGAAAATGCACTTTGTTTGAAGTGTATGCATCTTGATGAGTTTCTGAACTCTCTGAACATCTTAGGCAGATGAAGATGTTCTTCCCCATGCAGCCAACACCCCCCATCCACCCGTGGTGTCGGCACAGATGCAAATGTCCTCATTTGGCTTGGATTGTTTTCAACCAGCTCGCGTCCCTCCTGATGAAGCCATGTACCTAGGGTAGGGGCATGGACCTGTCCAAGATACCCACCCCAAGGACATCTCTAGAGGAAACCAACTTTTAGTCGACCCGGAAGGGTTTCACTCGACGGACTTGAAGAACTCGACCATGAAGCCAACCACTCGACCGCCAGGAGATCTAAAGTCACTCTGCACGCAACGGTCTGTCATTAAGTAGCCTTTATGGTCATCATAGCACTTTATTTGTGGCGTTACCAGTAACGCCCGACCTTAATGTACCTTAAACCCTGCATAACTGAGGGCTGGAGGGGTCTGGCGGACTCTATATAAGCCACCCCCTCCTCAGTGTAAAGAGTTTGCACCCCTGTAACTCATACGCACATAATATAGTCGACCGCCTCCGGGCTCCGAGACGTAGGGCTGTTACTTCCTCCGAGAAGGGCCTGAACTCGTAAACATCTTGCGTATACAACTACTCCATAGCTAGGATCTTGCCTCTCCATTCCTACCCCCTATTCTACTGTCAGACTTAGTACCACGACAGTTGGCGCCCACCATGGGGCAGGTGTCTTAGCAACTTATTGGAGAAGTTGCAATTTTTCCGATCCCCTTCATCATGGTTTCAGGCGGAGTTTTGGTTGAGGGCCGCGAGATACTTCTCGGCGCGCTCATGTTCATCGTCGACGACTCCGCTTGGCTTCAGGAGGCTCCGCTCAACGTCGACGCGCTCCGTGTCCGCGGGGCGACGCACTTTTGCGCTGCAGCGTCGCGTGCGTGGCGTCATACAGGGCAACCGTCGACCCGATGTCGGTCGACCCTCAGATCGTCCTCCTTCCTGTTTCGCCAAAGCATAAGCGCTCCGGTCGGTCGAGACTTCAGCGGTGGGTGATGCACGCGGTGGCCCGCCAGTCGTCCACCCCCAAGTCGCGGCAATCGAGCCCGACGAATCTCTCTACGGCCTGTTCGATCGTCGACCGCTCGCAGAGATTGCATCCGAAAGTCTGACAAAGATGATCCAGCGGCGGAGGTTCTGATGGTCAATGGACCACGCAGTCCTCCTGGTTTTCCCCGCGCCGATGGAGGCGACGGCGGAGGCGATCCGGCGCAGGTCCACGAAGAGTATCAACCTGAGCCCCTCACTTCGCTGCAGAGGGAAGAACTTCGCCGCCGGAACATGGATGCGCTACACACTCCTATCGCCGAGAGAAACCCCGAGGCTCGTGCCTTAGAGGATGCGCGCGCAGCAACTTGGTGAGCCTTTTCGGCCGAGAACCTCCAGCAAGCACTCGACGAGCATGCGCGGCAGTGGGTTCCAGACTCCAGTCGACGTCAACTCTTTCCACCACCGACTCAGGTATATCGAACTCCGATTCAGAATTTAGTAGCTGCAGCCCGTATAGCAGAATCGATTCAGCCTTCCCAGTCAGAGGCTGGCAGAGGTTTGTTACAGATCAGAGCATTACTCCGGGCAGCAGGAGATCAAAAGTCAGCTGTATCGTAGTCGCGAAATAGGATTCACAGCAGATCCGTCGCTGCAAATACAGTCCAGTCGACCCATAGCCCAAGATCGCCCCCGAGGTGTGAGGGACATGAGGACCGGCATGATCAGTACAGGAACTGGGAGCAGTATGATCACCGACTCAATCGCGATGGTCGACGTCGAGTGCCTACCCCTCCCCCAAGGGGTGGATCGTACACGCCTCGACAATGAGGATGATGAGACGCCATCACAAGAAAGGGCGAAGGATTCCAACGACCCGTGGAACCGAGCTTTGATGCGAGATCCATTATCGTTCAAGGTTTGGTCGACAGGAACAGAGCTCACCGAGAAGGTCATGACAGAGATGTACCCACCAGCAGCAGAGTACACGTCTCAGGACCAGAGTGTTTCAGAAGAGCCATCATGGCCGCGGTGATTCCTCCCAACTTCAGGTTGGCGACTAGAGTCAGTAAGTTCACTGGTGAGTCTAAGCCTGATACTTGGCTTGAGGACTACCGAGTGGTTGTTCAGATTGGCAGCGGCAACGATGAGGTGGCCATGAAACACCTGCCTCTTATGTTGGAGGGTTCGGCCAGAGCATGGTTGAATCAGTTAGCACCCAACAACATTTACACTTGGGAGGATCTTGCCCGAGTGTTTGTTACAACATTTGAGGGAACTTGCAAGCGTCTAGCAGGGCTGACATAGTTGCAGTCTTGTGTGCAGAAGTTGAATGAAACTCTGAGGGATTACATCCAGAGATGGATCACGTTGCATCACATAGTAGAGAACGTATCTGATCACCAGGCAGTCTGTGCCTTCAAGGAAGGTGTTAAGTACAGAAAGCTAAACCTAAAATTCGGTCAGACCGGAGACATGACTCTGAGTCGAATGATGGAGATTGCCACCAAGTATGCCAATGGTGAAGAAGAGGATCGACTCCGGAGTGGCGAGCACAAATCAATCGCCCATGAAACCGGAGGAGGGAACTCCAGTCGGAAGCAAAAGCGGAAAGCCGAGCCAGCTGCTCCTGGAGAAGCCTTGGCCGTGACTCACGGGAAGTTTAAAGGGAAGCCCAAAGGGTCTTGGAACCCTAAGAAGGTGAAGGACAAGGAAGGGAGTGACGTGATGGATTTGCCGTGTCACATTCACACGAAGAAAGATGAAGAGGGTAAATTCATTTACCCGAAACATACCACTCGACAGTGTCGGCTCTTGATCTAGCAATTCCAGGGGAAACAGCCCGAAGATAAGGAAAAGGAGTCGGACAAAGTTGAAGACAAAGAAGACAGTGATGATGGATATCCCCAGGTCAATTCCACCCTGATGATTTTTGCTGATGTAGAAAGCAAAAGTCGATTGAAAGTTATCAACCGAGAGGTGAATATGGTTGCTCGCGACGCCCGCTTATCTGAAATGGTCTCGGATCGCCATCACATTCGACCAGTCCGACCATCCGACACATATAGCCACCACGGAGGCAAGCTTTGGTGGTCGACCCGATCGTCAAAGGCACTCGATCGACTAAAGTCTTGATGGATGGTGGCAGTGGCCTGAGTATATTGTATGCAGAGACGTTGAAAGGGATGGGCATTCTGATGTCCAGACTCAATACCAGCAACATGAGTTTCCATGGAGTCATTCCTGGAAAGAAGGCTGAGTCACTCGGCCAAATTGCTCTTGATGTGGTTTTCGGTGATTCCAAGAATTACCGCAAAGAAAAGTTGACGTTTGAAGTTGTGGATTTCAGTGCTTATCACGCTATTTTGGGCGAGCCACTTATGCACGTTTCATGGCTCGACCATGTTATGTGTACCTCAAATTGAAGATGCATGGTCCCAAAGGTGTGATCACCATTACTGGTAATCGGAAGAAGGCAGAAGAGTGTTTTCAGAAAGGCTCAAAGATCGCTGATGCTCAGATGGCAGTGGTAGAGCTGCAGGAATACCAGAAAACTGCAGATCCGAGTGATTTGTTGCGAGCCAAGAAGCCTGCTATGGAATCAACGTTTCAGTCGTCTGGTGAGACAAAACCGATTCACATTCACCCGACCGACCCCAGTGCTGCACCGACTCATATCTCAACAACATTCGACTCCAAATAGGAAGAAGTGCTCGTCCAGTTCCTCCGTGAGAACTGGGACATCTTCGCATGGAAGCCTTCTGACATGCCGGGTGTTCCCAGGGGGCCGGCTGAGCACCGTCTACGAGTCGACTCAAAAGTGAAACCTGTCAAGGAACATCTTCGATGGTCCGCCGTCCAAAAGAGAAAGTGACGAGGACATCAATACCATTGTTACACCCACAGCCCCTGCTGCTATACATACTGGACCAATTACTAGAGCTCGCGCACGCCAACTAAATTACCAGGTACTTTTGTTTCTTGGTAATGATTCTAATGTTCATGAGAATATGATGCTGCCTAAATTGGATACATTTGTTTTGCTTACAAATGAAGGGCCTAGCTTGGAGAAGGATGAACACTGGAGCAAGAACAAGCATGGAGATGATGGCATGCGCAAGGGGGACAAGAATGGAGTTACAAGTGATGATTTCAGGACTTTCAAGCCACCATAATGAGTGCATGAAGCCTTGGATGAAATATACAAGATGCCACTTCATAAATTTCGTCCCAGAGGCTATTCTAGGTGTCACGTCACCTTATTATTGGGCCAGGCCCATGTAATTTCGAAATACATAAGTATAGGCTATTTTAGAGTCCAGATGTGTGGAGAAACAAGAGATAGGGTTAGTTTCGACCCCTCCACCAAGGGCCACGAAATTCACCCCTCTTCCTCCATATATACAGCCCTTAGGGCACCGTTTAGACTTGGGTTTTGTTTAGATTAAAAGTTCGCCATAGCTGCAACTTCGCGTACTTCGTTTGTGTTCCACGACCAGACAAAGGCGTCATAGAACCCCACCTTGATCAATAAAGCTTTCCTCTTTTATTCGCAATATCCAGATTGCAAGCTTAGTTTCTTGCTTGTTCTTCGTTTCACTGCGAAGCAGACCTTCGTGGTCGGAGTTGATCGTGCTCGGCGTGGTCAATAACCTCTCGGAGTTGGTTTAGCGATTGCTAAAGCGGCGTCCTCGCCAGACGTTAAGTAGTCGGATCGTCAAAGTCGACTTCATCCAAAACGATAGCCACCATCTCATCGAAATACGGGACACCCTCGCCTCTATCAGAAAGGCCATTGGCGAGGAGGTGGCTCGGCTCTAAGCAGCAGAATTTATCCGAGAAATTTACCACTCCGAGTGGCTCGCCAATGTTGTCATGGTCCCCAAGAAGGACAAGTCACTTCGCATGTGCATTGACTTCAAACATATCAATTGGGCCTGCCCGAAAGATCATTTTCCTCTCCCCCGCATCGACCAAATAGTCGACTCGACTGCGGGATGTGAGCGCCTGTCTTTTTTAGACGCCTATTCCGGTTACCATCAGATTCGTCTATATGGACCCAACGAGATCAAAACAGCTTTCATCACTCCATTCGGGTGCTTCTGCTATGTCACCATGCCATTCGGCCTCAAGAATGTCGGAGCCACGTTCATGAGGATGATTCAGAAGTGTTTGCTCACTCAAATCAGTCGGAATGTGGAAGCATACATGGATGATACTATGGTCAAATCATGGAAGGGTTCCGACCTGCTGACTGACCTTACTGAAACATTTGCCAACCTCAGGAGGTATGATATCAAGCTTAATCCATCAAAGTGCACATTCGGAGTTCCCAGCGGAAACTTACCCGGTTTTCTCATTTCCGAACGAGGAATCGACGCCAACCCAGAAAAAGTTGGTACTATACTCCGAATGAAACTCCTTGTGCGTGTGCACGATGTGCAGAAGCTTACTGGATGCTTGGCCGCTTTAAGTCGATTCATCTTTCGCCTCGGTGAAAAGGCATTACCTCTTTACCGACTGATGAAGAAGTCAGACAAGTTCGAGTGGACTCAAGAAGCTGATGACGCGTTTGCAGAGCTAAAAGCCCTGCTCTCCACCCAGCCGGTGCTTGCTGCCCCAATCAGCAAGAGCCTTTGCTGCTTTACATTGCAGCCACAGGACAAGTCGTCAGTAGAGTACTTACGGTCGAGCGAGAAGAAGAAGGAAAAGCCTTCAAAGTTCAGCGCCCAGTATATTATCTTTCTAAAGTTTTGACCCCATCAAAGCAAAGATACCCTCATTATCAGAAGCTTGTATATGGGATTTATATGACCATGAAGAAGGTTGCTCACTACTTCTCTGACCATTCCATTACGATTAAATCGACGCCCATTGTCGAGATTTTACACAACAGAGATGCAATCGGGTCGAGTGGCAAAATGGGCGATTGAACTCCTTCCCTTGGATATCAAGTTTGAGGCAAAGAAAGCCATCAAGTCCCAAGCAATAGCAGACTTCATAGCCGAGTGGGTTGAGCAGCAACTGCCGACTCAAGTTCACTTGGAGCACTGGACCATGTTCTTTGATGGTTCTAAGATGCTGAATGGTTCCGGTGCTGGGGTAGTGCTGGTTTCCCCGTGAGGAGATAAGCTCAGATATGTGCTCTAGATCCACTTTGATTCCTCTAATAACGAAGCAGAATACAAAGCACTTTTGTATGGGTTGCGTATGGCCATTTCACTCGGCGTCCGTCGCCTCATAGTCTATGGTGACTTAGATTTAGTCGTAAATCAGGTGATGAAGGAGTGGGACGTCAGAAGTCCAGCCATGACTGGTTACTGCAATGCGGTGAGAAAGCTAGAGAAGAGATTCGAGGGGTTAGAGCTTCATCATATACCCCGACTGAAAAATCAAGCGGCTGATGATTTGGCAAAAATAGGTTCCAAGAGAGAAGCCATTCCGAGTAATGTGTTTTTAGAACACATCCACACATCATCAGTTCAAGAGGATCCTTCCACCGAAGAAGCCCCGCAGCCAAAAAGTGTTACAGATCCGACTGAAGTTGAGGTCCGAGCTGTGGTCGACCTGATCATGGAAGTTTTGGTCATCACTCCCGACTGGACAGTGCCATACATCGCGTATATCCTAAGTAAAGAGCTCCCAGAGAATGAAGAAAAGGCTCGACAGATCGTCCGTCGATCCAAGGCCTTTACTATGATAAAGGGACAGTTATACAGAGAAAGCGCGGCTGGAGTCGGCCAGAAATGTATAACACCAGAAGAAGGTCAGATAATTCTTGACAATATCCACTCAGGGACCTGTGGTCATCATGCATCCTCTCCGACCATTGTGGCTAAAGCATACCGAGCGAGATTTTACCGGCCAAGAGCAAATGAGATGGCGAAAGAGATAGTCGACAAGTGTGAAGGATGTCAGTTTTATTCCAATATGTCACACAAACCCGCCTCAGCCTTGAAGACCATTCCACTCGTCTGGCCCTTCGCTGTTTGGGGATTGGATATGGTTGGACCATCGAGAATCTGGCAGGGCGGCTTCACCCATGTCTTGGTGGCGATCGACAAATTCACTAAGTGGATTGAAGCTAAGCCTATCAAGAATCTGGATGCCGGCACTGCTATCAGCTTCATTAGAGAGTTGATATTCAGATATGGAGTTCCGCACAGCATCATCACTGATAAATGGGTCAAACTTCGATTCCGATGAATTCAGAGCCTTTTGCGCCTCTCAAGGTACACGAGTTGACTATGCCTCAGTCGCTCACCCCCAGTCGAATGGACAAGCAGGACGAGCAAATGGTCTAATTCTCAAAGGACTGAAACCCCGGTTGATGCGTGATCTCAAGAATGCAGTAGGAGCGTGGGTCGACAAACTTCCATCAGTTCTTTGGGGATTGAGGACCACTCCTAATCAGTCGACTGGGTGAACTCCATTCTTTCTGGTCTATGGAGCTGAAGCAGTTCTGCCGAGTGACCTGCTTCACAATGCACCCCGAGTCGAGCTCTACACTGAAAATGAAGCAGAACAAGCCCGACAGGACGCAGTCAACCTTCTAGAAGAAGAAAGAGAGATGGCCATGATTCGATCGACTATCTATCAGCTGGACTTGCGTCGATTCCATGCCAGAAACGTGAAGAGTCGAGCCTTCCAAGAAGGAGATTTGGTTCTCCGAGTGGATCAGCAGAAGCCACACAAGCTTGCTCCTACTTGGGAAGGCCCCTTCATCGTCACCAAAGTTCTGCACAATGGAGCGTACCGTCTTTACAATGTCAATCGCCAGATTGACGAGCCACGAGCTTGGAACACGGAGCTGCTCCGCCCCTTTTATACTTAAGTACTCACTCGGATGAGACGTAATAGAAGTACCTCTGTAGTTTGTTTATCAAAGACAAGAATGTTATAATTTTCCCAGTGATTTTTGTTACTTTTTGTTTACATGAGAAATCCCCTAGTGGGTGGCTTAGCTGCGAATCCGTTTCGCCTAAGTTTGTAAAAAAAAATCCCTACCGAGTGATGAGCCAGCCTCCCACTCGGGGGCTTAGCTGCGAATCCGTTTCCCCTAAGTACTTGAAAATCCTACCGAGTGGTGAGCCAGCCTCCCACTCGGGGGCTTAGCTGCAGTCTAGTACTCGCCTAAGTATTTGAAAAAAAATCCTGCCAAGTGGTGAGCCAGCCTCCCTGTCGGTGTCAAAACCGGCGGATCTCGGGTAGGGGGTCCCGAACTGTGCGTCTAGGCGGATGGTAACAGGAGACAAGGGACACGATGTTTTTACCCAGGTTCGGGCCCTCTCGATGGAGGTAAAACCCTACTCCTGCTTGATTAATATTGATGATATGGGTAGTACAAGAGTAGATCTACCACGAGATCAAGGAGGCTAAACCTAGAAGCTAGCCTATGGTATGATTGTTGTAATGGTTGTTAGTCCTCTGGACTAAAACCCTCCGGTTTATATAGACACCGAGAGGGCTAGGGTTACAGTCGGTTACAATGGTAGGAGATCTACATATCCGTGTTGCCAAGCTTGCCTTCTCATGAAGAAAAGTCCCATCCGGACACGGGACGAAGTCTTCAATCTTGTATCTTCATAGTCTTGGAGTCCGGCCGATGATGATAGTCCGGCTATCTGGACACCCCCTAGTCCAGGACTCCCTCAGTAGCCCCTGAACCAGGCTTCAATGACGACGAGTCCGGTGCGCATATTGTCTTCGGCATTGCAAGGCGGGTTCTTCCTCCGAATAATTCATAGAAGATTATGAACACCAGGATAGTGTCCGGCTCTGCAAAATAATTTCCACATACCACCGTAGAGAGAATAATGTGTACACAGGTTCAATCTGCTGACGTATCTTGTGGTGTGACATCACACCACTACCAAGCCTTTACTTGAATCGTTTTTATTATACCACCTCAGCGTGTTTAGCGAAGCGGTTTCCTTGGCACGTCTTGTCAAAGCAGAGATCGTGTTTCCCTTATTCCGGGATTCTCATCAATACGGATGTGCGTAACCCAACCGTGCCCGCTGCCACACCTCCTCTATCGAAGGGGAGTCCCAAACGGTGACGGGGACGGCTCTTGGTATTCTACCTCTTTATAATGGGACCAAGGCTCGTTTCTTTTCTTCAATCCTCAATCGAATCTTCCCCTTGCCCTGAGTTCCAACACCCAGAGCCCCAGATTCAAGCGCCTCGGGCCTTCAACGATGTCCGGCTTCGACCTACAGGGCCGGTGGATGCCCTCCTCCGTCACGGAAGAGGACGTGCAAAAGCTGAGAGAAGCCAGATACCTGACCTACGAGATTTCGCATAGGTTGCCCGCCAAAGGGCAAGTCATTCCTACTCCTGAGCCCGGCGAATGCGTCGTGTTTGTGTCCCACCTCTGTCGGGGTTTAGGCTTCCCGATGGATCCTTTTGTGAGAGGGCTCATGTTTTACTATGGGTTGGAATTCCACGACTTGGCTCCGGAGTCCATCCTCCACATCTCATCATTCATTGTCGTCTGCGAAGCCTTCCTCCACACTACCCCTCACTTCGGCTTGTGGCTCAAAACCTTCAACGTGGAGCCGAAGATGATCGAGGGGCGTCCAGCAGAGTGCGGTGGGGCGGTTGTAAGCAAGAGGGCCGATGCTCCATGGCCCGAGGGCTCTTTCCAAGAGGAGCTCGGCTTGTGGCAGAGTGGTTTATATTACGCTCCCGGCAGCAGGCGAAGCCGCCGCCCATCTTCCTCGGGCCCTCCACGACGGCTGATGTCATGGGTCAACCAAGGGCTCAGCTGGGGCCGTCAAAGGGCGTACCCCTATTGCGGGCGGATTCGAGACCTCCAAGAGAGGGAGATCAATCTGGTCGTGGTGATGTAGGTTATCTTGATTAGGCGTCTTACGCCTGCAAACGTCGCCCTCTCGGCTGTGGGAATTCAATCCGGAGGACCACGAGTTCTCCAACACTTCATGGGTGCGACACCGTGGAGATGTACAAATTGTTCTTCAGATCACAAGAGGTGTGTCCGGAATTGACCGAGGATGCCGGCCTAAGCTGCAATCGCCCGGATACACAAGTAAGTAGCTCTATGTCCGGACATACGGTTCGTTTGCATATCTTGGATTTGCCTTTTAACCAATTGTCCTCTGAACAGGAGTGGATAGCGCAAGCAAAACTGATACGATGTCCGGCCCCCCTCCCGGAGACCACGCTGGATCCCGTGTTGGTCAAGATGCTGGAGGTTGCGCCTTCGGAGGAAGGCGAAGGGGAAAACAGAAAAACTACCGCCTCTACCAAGGAGGCTTTTGAGAAAGGGGGGATCGAGAATCCCTCCTTCCAAGGGGAGAAGAGGACCGCTTCCGAAAGCCTGGAGGCCAAGGCCTCAAAGCGGGGGAAGAGATCTTCACCGGAGGGTCCTGCGCCTGGGGAAGCCCCGGCCGCACCCTCTCCCCCAAAGGATCAGCCCTCCAGCGAGCCGTAAGTAGAAAAAGGGGAGTTTTGTAATAAGGGACATCCCTATTTTTGCTTCTGAGGATAACCGAAGTTTTTACCTTGTAGTTCGGATCTCCGTCCTTCTCAGCTGAGCTCGTCTTGAGGGGACCTTTATGCGGAGATGATGGAGAGTAAACGCCTCCATCTGCCGCTTTCATCAGGGGGGCGGACGACCACGAGGTGTCGCCACGGAGGGTATCGAGTCCCGCAGGGCGAGAGTTCGCGCCAACCGGTGTACGGCCGGGAGCCGAGGATCTGCTTGAGAAGGCGTCTATCTCGGAAGGTCACGGTACATTGATGAGTACGGTGATTGAAAGAATTTCATCCGCCGAGGGCGGGTTGCATGATGCGTCGAAGTTTTGTGAGGGTTTGAAATACGTAAAATGACATACCTTTTGACAGTTTTACACATAAAGTGCCCTCATAGATAGTAGCCCACGAGACTCGGTATGTTGTCGAAAGCGACAGCGTCGTCGAGGATCATAATCTTAGGTATTAATTCCCACCTTTCCTATGCGGTGGCGGATAGTCCGTGGCCACCGGATCGATGGAGTTGCCGAACTAAAGCGGCAACTCGGCGTTCTGGATGCGACATCGCTATTGGTCAATAAGCGACTTGACGAGTCACAAGGTAGGTTGTTTCTCCGTGGTCACCTAGTAAGGGAGCTGATGCCCACTCCTTACAACATGTATGCTTAATGCAGATGGTGCCGCTGCTGTGGAGGACCTTCGAGCAGAGCTTGCTCAAGCCAAGGAGTAGGCCCGAAGGAGTGATGCGGCTGCCTCGAAGGTGGCCGAAGGGCTAGAAGCCGAAAGGGCTGCTCACTGCTGAAGCAGGGGGGAGATGGCCGAAATGGCCGTGAAGCTGAAAGATGTAACCGACCGCTATGAAGTTCTTGAAAAGGAACGCCGAACAAGAAGACTGAAGAAGGCCACCGCGAAGCCAAGGATGCCCGCTCGCAATGAGGGCTATAAAGGAGGAGCTGCGTCAAAGTCGGAGACATTGCGGTGGCAAGCCCTTTCTAGCTGCTGCAGAAGTTCACAGATCCAAGTATGCTCACCTTGGCTAGCTGTGGGGTCGAGAGGATCCTTATATGGATTTAGCGGCGAGTCAGGGCGAGATGCTTGTTGTGCACTTCAAGTCAAAAGGATCACGAGACGGAAGAGCTTTTTGGTCTCAATTCCACAATCCGGGCGTTCACTTCCGTTGACCGATCGGTGGTGAGTGGGCTGAGTTGAATAGATTGTCCGGACTTGCCATGACGGATGTAGTGGCTCATATCTGGCCGGATAGGCCCAAGCCGAAGAGTTATTTTGGCTTATTGCAGCAATTCCTTGGGGTGGTGCTGCATATTAAGGCGATGAAGCGGTCGGCCTGTGTAGAGGGTGCACGGATGGCCCTCGACCGTGTGAAGACATACTGGACGGAGATGGATGCCACCGATGTTGCAACCCGGGGTTCGGACAAGAGCCGGTTACCCGCCGAGCACTATTTTGGGGAAGTTCTGCGGGGTGCTCATGCAATAGAGTCACAGTGCTCAAAGAATGTCATGTTCAAATGATCTTTATGATATGTAAAACGATATTCATAATATAAGTGCTTTTTATACTTGTGCATTCAAGTATTGAAATATCTCTGTCTTGACCGTTAATGTATATTTGTGTATAACTTTGAAGATGGCAGTCTTGACTTACCCCCACGCACATGGTGCGGGGTGTTTGCAAAATAAGCGATTTTCACACTTAATCCAACGTCTTGGTCCTGTGAAGGAGGTGGTAGCATAGCAAACGAGGCAACCGGACTATGATGCTTTATCACTTTCACTTAGCCATAGGAATTGAAGGTGGGGCTACGATATAGCCCCTAGGGCACCAGCGCTCTCCAAATTGAGCGCGTATGTGCTTGACCGGAAGCGGTCCTTCGTCAAGCGGAGGAATTCTAAACATTCGGTAGTCGATCAAGTGGTTGACGGTCTCTCGCTATATCATGATGATCGGTTTTGGCTTTCTCCATTGAGGTGCTTGCCCGCCGAACAAGAACTGTCGCGATAGTTCTCCACAGGTGCCGCATTAGCGATGATCTGGAGCGTAAAGCGGCAAAACACGAGAGCCGAAACAAACCCAACATTTGACCAAAGACATGATTCGAGCTGATGCATATAAGGCCTAACTCGAGACGCCGAACACTCCCTAAGGTATTCGGTCTTTATGATAATGGGTAGAACAATGCCCTAAACCCCTAGTGTCCAGGTACAGGCGAGAATTTCTGACGCGGCCGATGCCAAAACGCCAGCCTCCTCGTTGGTTATGGTGAAAAACCGTGGGATGTGAATCAACAAGAGACAGTAAGAAAGGTTTACGCAGGGTCTTAATCTGAAAAGAATCCTTGCCACGGGTCCCTGCTGCACGCCCGTCTGCCGTGTCTCCGTTGTGCCGTATCCTGGACGGGTGTACATGCTGTTCATCTGTAAAAGAGAGGAACTTAGCTTGAAAAGAAATCGTGCAAAAAATGTATTGAAAACAAAGTATGAATGAATGAATAAAGTTGAGCTTTTATTGGCTCTTTATTGTTTGTACGCGCAGCCCCTTGTGAAGGGGTATGCGGCTAGGGAGCCCCTAGTTTATTTATGCCGGACTCGCCTAGCCGTGTCCGGGGTCTTGAACGACCTTTTAATGAGATGATGCCGCGTGGACCGGGCATTTTAAGTGTAAGAGACGCGTAGTGCGGTATTGCGTTAAAGAGGGCGAAAGCTTCACGTCCCAATAGTGCTTGATGGCTACTTTTGAATGGGGCGACATGGAAGATTAGCTTTTCGCACGGAAGTTGTCGGGTGATCCGAACACAACTTCTAGTAGTAAAGAGCCCGTGCACTTGGCGTAAGGGCCTGGCGTCACTCCTTTGAAGGAAGTGCGGCTATGGCAAATTTTAGTAGGGTCTATCCCCAACTTGCGGATTGTGTCCGGATATAGCAGGTTTAAATTGCGCGCCATCCATTAGGACTTGTGTAAATTGTAGTCCGTCGATTATAGGATCAATATCGAGCAGTCCATCTTGCGTTTGAATACATCTGGAATAATCCGGTGGTGAAAGTAATTCGTTTTGACATCAATCTTGGGATTCATTTGGGGTGGACCGTGCGGCACGTCTTTATGGCAGGTGCCGCACTATTGTTCCGTATAATCACATGAAGTGAGTTTATTGTTTTAACTTCTTGTGGGAAAGTCTTTTGTTTTCCGGCGCTCTGCTGGTGGGGTTCGTCGTCGTTCTCGCTTGGCGTGTCGAGCCCCTTGTGTTCGGCGTTGAGTCGGCCGGACTGTTTGAAGACCCAACAATTTTGGTGGGTGTGGTTTGCAGGCTTCCCGAGGGTACTGTGGATTTGACATATCCGATCCAAAATTTTGTTGAGGTTGGATAGCTCGTCACTGTTGTCCTTAAGAGGCAGTGTTTTGTTGTTCGGCCGCGAGCTTTTGAATCCGGCGTTGACCGACGTGTTCTTTGGGCCATTTCCTTTGTTTCGGCGCTGATCCTTTCGGCGTCGTGATTTTCCATTTCCATCTCTGATCTCAGATGTACTCGGGTCGCTGGTGCTGCATCTTGCCAGCCAGCTATCTTCCCCCGCGCAGAAGCGGGTCATGAGGCTCGTTAGCGCGGCCATTGTTCTTGGCTTTTCCTGGCCGAGGTGTCTGGCGAGCCATTCGTCTTGGATGTTATATTTAAAAGCTGCTAGGGCTTCGGCGTCCGGACAATCGACTATTTGGTTCTTTTTGGTGAGGAACCTGTTCTAGAATTTGCGCGCTGACTCTCCGGGCTGTTGGGTTATGTGACTTAAATCGTGCAGATCCGGAGGCGGACATAAGTCCCCAAAATTTGCTCTAAACGCGTACTCGAGCTCTTCCCAACTTCCAATGGTGTTTTACGGGAGGCTTTTGAGCCAATGCCGAGCTGGCCATTTGAGCTTGAGGGGTAGATATTTTATGGCGTGGAGATCGTCTCCTCTAGCCATATGTATGTGTAGGATGTAATCCTCAATCCAGACTCAAAGTGCATTGTTCCGTCGTATGCCTATATGTTTACGGGCTTGAATCCTGCTTTGAAATTCATGATCCGGCACCTCATCGGTGAAACATAGTGGGTGTCTTGGCGCCCAGATATTAGGTGTGCCGTTATCTTGAACACTCGGCGTCTTTGTGTTGCTTCTGGACCCCTCTTTTTGGCCCATAAATGGACTGACCGGGCCATCTGTTTTATGAGGATCTTTATGTGTGTCGTGCGTCGGCTTGTGTGCGGCGCCGCTTGCGCTCTGGCTTTGTCATCAGTCGTTTATCCGGCCAGCGACCTCTTTAATTTTGATTGTGGGGCTCTCGGCCTCCTCGTCGAATCGAGCGGCAGCTTGCGCTTTGGGTAGCTCTTTGCTTGATGGCTATTGCCGTGTTGTCCGGTCTTGAGTACTTTGCTCCACCTTATTACGAGTATGTCTTCCGCTGTTTTGAGCTTCCCTTTACCTTCTTCAATCTTCTTCTGATGGCGACAAGCCTTTTGTGCAGGTTCTTGTGCTCGGTGGTGTGTCCGGCGTGAGATCGTCTGGTATTGTTTTCGCCGAGGATGGGTTGATTGTCGATTCGTCCTGTTCGGATGGTTTCTTGGTAGCATGTTCGCCGTCCACTGGTTTGCCCTGCTCTACGGCTGGGTCATTATGGGTGCTGTTGTTATCGAGGCGGGACTTGGGGCGGCGCTTGTGTCACCGTTTTGGTTGTTTTTCGGGGGAATTATCCTTTGCCGCATCCCGTTGTTCCTCATTATCGCTCCCTTTTGGGGTGTCCACCATATATATATCATGAGTTGAGGTGGCTTTCCAGTGACCAGTAGGCACTGGTTCTTGGTTGTCTCCGGCATCGTCGTCCATACCGTCGATGTCTTCGGAGTCGTAGTCTAGCATGTCTTTTAAATCGTCGATAGTGGCTACAAAGTGGGTGGTGGGTGGGCTTTGAATTTCTTCGTCGTCCGTATCCCAACCGTCTTGGTCACAGTCCGGCCAGGACTCTCCTGATAACGAGAGATACTTTAGCGAATTCAGGATGTCGCCAAAGGATGAGTGCTGAAAGATGTCCGTGGCGGTGAACTCCATGATCGGCACCCGATCGGATTCGATTAGTAAGGGCGCAGGAGGTTGGTCGGCGAGTCGGCACCTCGAGTCACGAGCTTTACAAGGGACAAGGTCGATGTTGGCTCCATCGTCGTAAGGTTGCAGCCCCGGCGGTGTCTAGCCATCCGTCCTCGATCTGCTGTGATCGGCTCGAATTAAGGGCGGGCGGACTCATGTCGGCTTCGAGGCCTTTGTCCGTGGCGAGCTAAATCATGCCCATTGTGACGGTCACGGCAAGCTTCGGTACAGGGCTCGAATCCGTCGAAGATCAAGTCTCCACGGATGTCGACCATGAAGTTTAGGTTTCAAATCGACTGATGGCGGGCGTAGCTTCGATCTGCTCGAGATGGCCAGCGAATTGGCCCGATGCAAAGCCGCCCGAACACGAAGTTCTGTCCGGGAGAAAAGTCTCACCCTAGGCTGCGCTGTTGTTGATGATTGAAGGAGCCATCAAGCCTATCGGTGGCGACGGAGGAACTCTCAATGAAAGCACCAATGTCGGTGTCAAAACGGCGGATCTCGGGTAGGGGTCCCGAGCTGTGCGTCTAGGCGGATGGTAACGGAGACAAGGGACACGATGTTTTTATCGAGTTTCGGCCCTCTCGATGGAGTAAAACCCTACTCTGCTTGATTAATATTGATGATATGAGTAGTACAAGAGTAGATCTACCACGAGATCAAGGAGGCTAAACCTAGAAGCTAGCCTATGGTATGATTGTTGTAATGGTTGTTAGTCCTCGGACTAAAACCCTCCGGTTTATATAGACACCGAGAGGGCTAGGGTTACAGTCGGTTACAATGGTAGGAGATCTACATATCCGTATTGCCAAGCTTGCCTTCTATGCCAAGGAAAGTCCCATCCGGACACGGGACGAAGTCTTCAATCTTGTATCTTCATAGTCTTGGAGTCCGGCCGATGATGACAGTCCGGCTATCCGGACACCCCCTAGTCCAGGACTCCCTCACTCCCACTCAGGGGATTAGCTGCAGTCCATGTACTCGCCTAAGTTTGAAAAATCCTACCGAGTGGTGAACCAGCCTCCCACTCGGGGGCTTAGCTGCAGTCCAAGTACTCGCTTAAGTTTGAAAAATCCTACCGAGTGTTGAACCAGCCTCCCACTCGGGGGCTTAGCTGCAGTCTAAGTACTCACCTAAGTTTGGAAAATCCTACGGAGTGGTGAACCAGCCTCCCACTAGGGGGCTTAACTTCAGTCCAAGTAGTCGCCTAAGTTTGAAAAATCCTACCGAGTGGTGAGCCAGCCTCCCACTCGGGGCTTAAGCTGCAGATCGATGCTACGCCTAAGTATTTAAAAATCCTCACCGAGTGGAGGCAGTCCTCCCACTCGGGGCTTAGCTGCAGATCCGGTCTTGCCTAACTATTTAAAAATCCTACAGTGGAGAGCAATCCTCCCACTCGGGGGCTTAGCTGCAGTCTAGTACTCGCCTAAGTATTTAAAAATCCTACCGAGTGGAGAGCAATCCTCCCACTCGGAGGCTTAGCTGCAGTCCGGTACTCGCCTAAGTATTGAAAAATCCTACGGAGTGGAGAGCAATCCTCCCACTCGGGGCTTACTCTGATCCGAGACTGCAATTTAAAAATCCTACAGTGGAAGCAATCCTCCCACTCGGAGGCTTAACTGCAGATCCGGTACTCGCCTAAGTATTGAAAAATCCTCTGGAGTGGAGAGCAATCCTCCCACTCGAGGCTTGAATTGCAGTCCAAGACTAGCCTAAGTATTTAAAATCCTACCGAGTGGAGAGCAGTCCTCCCACTCGGGGCTTAGCTGCATCCGGTACTCGCCTAAGTATTTAAAAATCCTACAGAGTGGAGAGCAATCCTCCCACTCGGGGCTTAAGCAGAGTCCGATGCTACGCCTAAGTATTTAAAATCCTACAGTGGAAGCAATCCTCCCACTCGGAGGCTTAGCTGCGATCCAATGCTCGCCTAAGTATTTAAAAATCCTACCGAGTGGAAGCAATCCTCCCACTCGGGGCTTAGCTGCAGATCGAGTACTCACCTAAGTATTTAAAAATCCTCACAGAGTGGAGAGCAATCCTCCCACTCGGTGGCTTAGCTGCAGATCCGCTACTCACCTAAGTATTTAAAAATCCTACAGTGGAGAGCAATCGTCCCACTCGGGGCTTAGCTTCTGATCCGATGCTCGCAAGTATTTAATCCATTCCGATCCGCAAGGACGACGAGGTGCAGGTCTACTACTACCTTCTCCTTCGGAGCTACGCCACAAATACAATGTGCGCTCTGCAAGGATGACGAGGTGCAGGTCGACCGCTACCTTCTCCTTCGGAACTGCGCCACAAATACAACGTCGCTCTGCAAGGATGACGAGTGCAGGTCATTGCTACCTTCTCCTTCGAGCTCGCCACAAATACAATGTCGCTCTGCAAGGGCGACGAGGTGCAGGTCGATTGCTACCTTCTCCTTGACTCGCCACAAATACAATGTCGCTCTGCAAGGATGATGCGAGGTGCGGGTCGGCCGCTACCTTCTCCTTCCGAGCTCGCCACAAATACAATGTCGCTCTGCAAGGCGACGAGGTGCAGGTCATTGCTACCTTCTCCTTGAGACTCGCCACAAATACAACGTGCACTTTGCAAGGATGACGAGGTGCAGGTCGACTGCTACCTTCTCCTTTTGAGCTACACCACAGATACAATGTGTGCTCCGTCCTGATCCGGAAGGACGCAGGTCGACTGCAATCTGTGCTCCATCCCCACCTGCAAGAGCGATGAAGTGCAGGTCGACTGGACTTTCCACCTCAGAGCTGCGTCTCAACCATCAAAGTATATTCCGAGTGAAGAACAAAGTTCGCTCGAAGGCAAATGCAAGCATATTCAACGATAAGCCAAGTTCGGATAACATCCTCACGGATTCGAAGTGCTCGGGCATCAAGCACGTAAAAGTTTATTGGTTACAAAACCACTCGGCATTCGAGGCAAATTTAAAAGCAAAGCATAGAGTTTTCTTACTCCTCGGTGGAGGGCTGGAAGGCGCGACAAAGCTGGTCGGTCGATTCCTTGACAATCCAGTGGCAGCAGCAATGAAGGTCTCCATGAAAGATTGGAAGTCGTGCTTCTTGGTATTAGCCACTTTGATGGGCCTTGACTTGTCCTCTCGCGCATCCTTGCGGTGAACACGGACGAGGGCGAACAGCGTCGGCCGCTTTTGGCGAAGACTTCTTCCATTCTTGCACTCGACACAGGACATCATTGATCGAGTCATTAAAGACTTGAGGTCATTTTGAAGCGTCTCTCTTGGCGAGTGTCGTGTCGATTAGTGACACCGCAACCTTGATCGGCGAGATAGTCAACCACACGGCAACACGAGACTCGGTCGAACACGTTCATAGCAGCTTCATCCTTCACGGGAGAGTTAATGGGGTCGAGCTTGTCTCCACTCGTTTGGTTTCCTCCTCAAAGTTACGGCGAGTGCATAAACACAACTCGAAGTTAAGCCAGCAGTTTTATGATGAGTCGATAATAACAAGTCGATCGGATAGAAGAGATTACCTTCAAGCATGAGGAATAACTTCTTGGTGAGCCCTCCCAGATAAGCCTCGGATCGTTCTTCTTCCCTTGATTCACTAGCCTTGTCACTTTCGAGCTATCTTGTCATTCTTGATCGGTGACCTCCTTGTTGGCCGCATTGAGAGCAGCTTTCAGATTGGCGTTCTCCTCTTCAAGTTTACCGACTGAAGCCAGTTTTTCTTCCGCGAGCTTTCTTTTGTCCAAAGCCGCTTTCTGCGCCTCGGCAAGGTCATGGTCCTTCTTCTTTAGAGCCTCCTTCAGTTTATCTGTAAAGTGACAATGAGATCAGAATCAGGAATGGACAGAAAGATAAAGACAGTCGTCAAGATTCTCACCAAACATACCTTTTGCTTCATCGTTCGCCTTCTTAAATTTCTCCTGAACAAGCATCAAGTCAAGGTCGAGCTGGATATGCTTGTTTTCCAATTCAGTGTAATGAGCCACAAGCTCGCAAGACTTCTGCGAAGGGTTAGTCGACAAACATCAAAGATAGGTTCCTTCCGAGTGACTAAGAGAAAAATTGTAGCATTTCTAAGACTACAGCCGAACCAAAATATTCAACAGTAGTCTCGGGGACTACACCCAGTGGGTTCACTCAGCGTGCCCCCACTGGTTCTACCGACTCGGTCCGATCAGTCGACCGAAAGAAACAAAAAGTTTATGATCCCAAACCATAGCTAACTGCCAGCAGTCAGCCATGGTCTCACCATGATCTAAAAAAAGAGGTTCTTCAGACCTTAGTCGACTGCCAGCAGTCGACTATGATCTCGGGGACTACACCCAGTGGGTGCACTTAGCGTGCCCCCACTGGTTCCAAGATTCCATTCGACAGGGCCCGACCAGACCAAGTGATGGAGTTAGAGTGAAGAAATTCAAAGTATAAAGACTACAGTCGACTGCAAGCAGTCCACCATAGTCTCGGGGACTACACCCAGTGGGTGTACTCAGCGTGCCCCCACCAATCCAGAAATTCAATCGACACACCCAGTGTGTGTACAGAGAAAATCTTCAGGTAGCATATCCTAACAGAACAAGCGGTGATCAACTAACCTAGACGTTGCTCAGAAAATCTTCAGGTAGCATATCCGAACAGAACAAGCGGTGATCAACTAACCTGGACGTTGCTCTGAAGAACTGAGCTAGCATCGTAGGCTGCTTGGCTGGCTTCCCGGATCGCCTTCACCTGCTCCATCATGATCCCTGCCTGGCGTATAGCCTCCTTAGCAGCACCTGCTTGGTCCTCTGGGACGTGGTGTGTGGCGAAAAGGGAAGGCGGGCCAGCGATCGGCAACGAAGGTCGAGCACTGCGTCGGCGACACTGCGAAGGACCACGAAGTCCGAGTGATGTTGCCACCTTCTGAACCGATGTCTCGAGCGATGCAACTGGCGGTCTTGCCAGCCGACGCCTTTTTATTCCTCCTCGGCCTCAGCGGCGCCTCATCGTCATCATGAGGGAGATCAATGACATGAGGTGGGGCTACAGGAAAGATCCAAAGTTAAAGATAAAAATCCAATCGACCAAAAGCGAAACTACAGAGATCATACCAAGGTTGGAGGTGGCAGCATCTTCCATTTCCTGGTCTTCGTTCCTGGCTGAGGTCTCGGAGGTAGCAGCACTGCAGATTTCATAAATCAGTCGGTTAGCCAACGAGTCGACCAAGAGTATGTCCATGCTAAACGAGAAAACACAAGTTCTGCTGTTACCCGGAAATGGTGGGAATGGCCATCCTCATCTTGGGCAGGGCCTTCGACGGCTTTGATGACATCGCTCGGGGATGCTTCGGCGCTTTTTTAGTCGGCGCCGGAGAGGTCGTCCGAGGGCGTTTTGTCGACTGCCCAACAGGCGCAATAGCCTTGCCAAGCTCGACCGCCGGGTCGTGGGTGAGATTGGATCGCCTTTCCGTGCGAGGAGGGTCGATTTCCTCCTCCTCCTCCTCTTCACTGGAGCCGTCGTCATCTTCATCCCCCTCACTATCAGTTTGCCACTCCTCCTGACTTTCACCTCTGCTCGCCTCCTCCTCCTCGGCCTGTTCTTGCGCCCCGTTGGGCATCGAGTACATCTCAGTAGTGGCCTAGAAGACAACAAACAAGACAAAAGTCAGTCGACTGATTTTAAGCAAGCAGAGTGAAGAAAACAAGATCACAGTCGGAGATGCAGAATTGGACCTTGTCCACTTCGTATGATTGGTCGAGTGGAGGAATCCTCCTGGCTCCTCGGGAGTTGTCTCTGTTCCCTGTGATGGCCGTCAGCCACCTCTCCAGCGTGGCTTCCTCGACCTCCTCCGGGTGGATCCGAGTGGTGTCCTTAGTGCCAGAATACATCCACATTGGATGGTCTCGATATTGAAGCGGCTGGATGCGTCGTCGGAGGAAGACCTCCAAGAGATCCATGTCGGTCACCCCGTCACGGATAAGCTGGACTACACGCTCGACCAGCACCTTAACCTGCACCTTCTCTTCCGGGATCACCTTCAAAGAGGAAGGCTTCCTCACTCGGTCCATAGAAAAAGGAGGGAGTCCGGTCGACTGCCCTGGTGTCGGCTGGTCTTTGCAGTAAAACCAGGTCGACTGCCATCCACGAACCGAGTCGGGAAGGACCATGGCCGGAAAAGCACTTTTCCCCCTCATTTGAACCCCAAGACCCCCACACATCTGAATCACTTGTGTTCTCTCGTCACTCGGATTGGCCTTTTTCACCGTCTGGGAGCGACAGGTGAAAATGTGCTTGAAAAGACCCCAATGAGGCCGACAACCCAAGAAATTCTCGCACAAAGAAACGAAAGCAGCGAGGTACATGATGGTGTTGGGTGTGAAGTGGTGGAGTTGTGCCCCAAAGAAATTCAAAAATCCCCGAAAGAAAGGATGAGGCGGCAAAGAAAACCCACGGTCGACATGAGTGTCCAAGAGAACGAGCTCACCCTCCTCAGGCTGCGGCTCAGACTCCTTCCCCGGGAGCCGCGCCGATCCATGGGGGATCAGTCCTCCATTGGCCAGGTCGTCAAGATCTTCTTGACGAATCGCCGAGCGGATCCAGTCGCCCTGGATCAACCCTGTGGCAGGCCGGCCCTCGATGAAGATCCACCCCGACTTGTCGCCCTTCCCTTCGCCTTCGCCGTCGCCTTCATCGCCCGCTCCAGGGCCGCCATCTTCTCCTTCACCATCGTCGCCGGCGAGACGCGCACAGAGCAGCGGCACTGAGATGGAAGCGAATCTGGCGAAAAGTCGAGAAGAGAGGAGGAAATGAGGCGCCTTGTTCAAAACCCCGTCTGGGGCCTTATATGAGGTTGCTTTGAGTGTCGACTTGTAGGCCCGGCGATCTGTCACATCCATAGCGATCGCGCGCGTCGTGGCGAAAAAAGGTGGCGCGGAGATCGAGGCGTCCCTGCCTTATCCCATCCGATTACTGCGGCTTCCTCTGCCCCGCGCGCTTCCCGAAATTCGAATCCCGTTGAATCCGCGGGCTGCAGAGAAAATCGTCAGACGGAAGATTTCCTCCGCCCTGTCATTCGGAGTTCTCCAAGTAAAGAAATTCACTCGACAGATACAAAGAATGGAACAAGGCGACTGAAAAAGAAGTTGGTGCCGTCACCTAGGTTCATTGATCCAGAACAAGACATGCTCATAGCACTAAAATGGGTCGAAAGTGTGTTCAACTCCTTCCCCACTCAAACCTCGATCCATTCGGGGGCTAATGATGAAGCCATGTACCTAGGGTAGGGGCATGGACCTGTACAAGATACCCTCCCCAAGGACATCTCTAGAGGAAACCAACTTTCAGTCGACCCGGAAGGGTTCCACCTCGACGGACTTGAAGACACTCGACCATGAAGCCAACCACTCGACCGCCAAGAGATCTAAAGTCACTCTGCATGCAACGGTCTGTCATTAAGTAGCCTTTATGGTCATCATAGTACTTTATTTGTGGCGTTACCAGTAACGCCCGACCTTAATGTACCTTAAACCTGCATAGCGAGGGCGGAGGGTGCAGCGGACTCTATATAAGCCACCCCTCCTCGGTGTAAAAGGTTCGCACCACAGCAACTCATACGCACATAATCTGATCGACCGCCTCCGGGCTCCGAGACGTAGGGCTGTTACTTCCTCCGAGAAGGGCCTGAACTCGTAAACATCTTGCGTATACAACTACTCCATAGCTAGGATCTTGCCTCTCCATTCCTACCCCCCTATTCTACTGTCAAACTTAGTACCACGACACCTCCCGTGTTGGTGCATGGGGAGGCGCAGGAGCGATGCGTCATGTACAATTTGATGTCCGCGTTGGAGGGCCGGCTAGAGGATAAGGTGTTGACCGTGACACGAGAGGCGGGCATCTCTAAGCCAGCCAAGATGCGGTGTGTTGTCGGTGTGTCTCATGTGCTCGCCGGCACCAGTGGCGTGCTTGGCTCCCCCACTGACTTCAAGAAGACCATTGCTCAGCTGCTCCCTCTAGTTTAGGTGCTTGGACAGACTCAAGCATTCGGAATCAAATGGTGATAGTGTGGGGCGTATGTTTGATCAGATGGTGGATGTTGTCATATTTGGATGAGGAGTCCACCAAGAAGGTTGCGACCTCCTCGTTGTAGTAGATATCCTATTCATAGGCGAGTTTGTTCCCTTTACAAACCAAGTCTTTCTCACACGTAATGGTGGATTAGTGCTTTTTTGTTTAGTTCAGGTACAAAGTATTTCGTCACGTGCCTTTCCCTTGTTGATGAAGGAAGTGAAAACAATATGATCATACAGGGACGAATCTTCTTCAATGTGGATGTTCTAGAAGATTTTGATATATGTATTGGTCAATACATGTATATACAAGTACAGAACCCACTCCATCTTCAGCTATAACATAATGTAACTGAAGTTCGACACCTCTGTTATAGATGTATGACTCTACACCTTTGTGTTTTGCACACTTTTTTGCTGTTTAATTTGCAAGACCTACATCGAATTCCTCGAGAATTTAGCTTAATCTGTTTGCCAATATGATCTATAGTCGGCTGCCTGTGCCAATGTTATTTTGCCTATTAATTGCTTAAATAAAGACTAAAACCACAAGTTCACCGTTGAAGTTGAAGTTATAGTTGAATGCCCGTGTGTTGCTACAGATTTTTTTAGAAATACATACATTGATCAATATCATAGTAATTCACAACGTATATGTGGCATAAGGTTTTTGACTATATAGTGAGTATATGTTATGATAAGTATCGTCTAGGAGCACATGCTCACTGTCTCCATTTGTCTGATGTCCAACTTCACTTCTCCGCTCTCATGTCCATAGGCGACGATGGAGGTCTTGTATCCATGCTCTAGGTTCTGACCACATGAGCATAATGGTGAACTCCCATTTATGTTGCCCCTTTCGGCATTCTCCCTCATGCTCTCTTGCACTGCCCTGTCTAGAGTCACCTGCCCCCAACATATCTAACAATTCCTCAAAAGTTCAGGGCTGACACAAATTTTTAAACATACGGTGATAACAAATTTAGCCCACGGATTGGAAGGAAGAAATGGTTTCCCACGATGACATGTTGTCCAACTTGTCGTGGTAACGATTCCGACAATAAGAAAGGGGTAAGATAAAGGAGCATGATCTATCGAGATGCATATGGGTGACACGGTGGTTTTAGCGAGTTCGGGCCTCTCGCGATGGAGATAACAACCCTACGTCTCGTGCTCCGGAGAGGCTTTGTTTTATCTTAGTATGTATCCGGAGATTACAATGAGAGGAGAACGGATCCCCGTAGTTCTGAGACTAATGATGAAAGAGAGAGAGAGAGAGAGAGAGAGAGAGAGAGAGAGATGGAAGAAAAAGAATCCCTAGCGCCCACCTTGGGGCATGGCGTCTATCGAGCCATGATGTTGATGGTTTTTTCATTCATCTATGTTTAATTTCCTGTTCATCCGATCGTATTGTTTGTCTTCGCAGCAAGTAACCGAAGCATCTCAAAAGGAGAGGAGAAGAAATATCTTCACTTGATGCTGCAGGTGTGCATATCCGTTTGCAAACGGATTGATCGAGAGATTTCTTTCTATGCTATCCTCTTATGATCTAACAATCATCGTTGATCTTAACAAATCTTCAACAACAAAATATTGCGATGAATAGATCAGACAAGAGATGAGGAAGGGAAAAGGGCATCGACGCGCTGCGCCAAGGGTCGTCGCCATTGTCCTCGCGCACGGCCGCCAGCGCGGTGATCCGCGCCTCCTGCTTCCTCTTCTCCGTCGACCTCAGCCCACCGTCAGCCGACTGCAGCGATCGCAAGCGCTCGGCAATCCCTCGGCGGTGCGGGCGCTCGGCTGTGGTTGTTGCGACGTGCGTGCAGGCCAGGCGCTACAGCGGCCACCTCGTTTCCGCAAGACCGCGACGGCCTGACACGGCGCGTTGCAGCGGCGTCCCTCGTCAACCGCGCGGCGGCGACCACCGCGGTCATTGCACGGACCTGACGCGACACCCACGACCGATGCCATCCACGTCCTTGACCACAACGGGACGGGAGCCACCGGGTCGACTCGCCGCCGCCTCGCAGAAGAACGCCATCCCGCTCTCAGATTTGTCGCGGACTGTCCCCCGCGTGGATCCATGCCAAAGCCGCCACCATCGTGGCTGACGAGGGAGGTCTCTGCGCCTCGCCTTCCACTTTCCTCCTAATATTAATTCCTTCCCATTTATGTCCTGCATGCAGGAGATAAATGGCGTGGGAAACGTCCATTACGTGCATGAATGGCCTTTACTCTTGCTTAATCATCACTAATTAATGCCTCCTACATGCACGTATAGGTTTTGGACATGGGCAACCCCATCAATGCATCGTAACTGCAGGCGTTAGCAAATCCTTGTGACGGAGGGAGTCAACAACCCACCGCTGCGTGGCTACCAAGAATTGGCCACGTCGCCATGCTGAGCAAATTCTTCCTCCGGCATCATCCACTCGACAGCAACTCCCTCCAGTCGGCATGGTCATTCAGACGGGACTAGCTCACTCGGACCAAACCAGATCGCTGGCGCTCGGTTGTCCGTGCGCCGTCAATCGGCCGCCCGTGTGTCATCGCGTGGCTGGACATGTCCTCATCACGCGGCCGCCCTGCACGCGGTCACGAAGTTGATCGCGTCATCATCAACTTGCCTGACTCGGTCGTCCCGCACATAGTCACTCTGCGGGACGCGTCTACTTCATTCGGATGCCCCGCATCGTCACTCCGTGGGACGCGTCTAATTCACTAGGACGCTCCGGGCGTCGTCACTTTGCAGGACACGTCTACATCACTCGACACTCCGCGCATCGTCACTCCGCGGCAAGCATCTTCATCACTTGGGCGCCACGTGCGTCGCCACGCCGCGGGACGCGTCTACATCACTCGACGCCCCGCGCATCATCACTCCGCGGCAAGCACCTTCATCACTTGGCCGCCACGTGCGCCGCCACGCCGCGGGATGCGTCTACATCACTCGGCCGCCCCGCGCGTCGCCACTCGGTTGGTCACCTCATAACCACTCGACCGCCCCGCGCGTCGCCATCGGTTGGTCACCTCATAACCACTCGGCCGCCCCGCACGTCGCCATCGGTTGGTCACCTCATCACCACTCGGCCGCTCCGTCCGTTGCCATCGGTTGGTCAGCTCATCACCAATCGGCCGCCCCGCGCGTCGCCATCGGTTGGTCACCTCATCACCACTCGGCCGCCCCGCGCGTCGCCATCGGTTGGTCACCTCATCACCAATCGGCCGCCACGCGCGTCGCCATCGGTTTGTCACCTCATCACCACTCGGCCGCCCCGCGCGTCGCCATCGGTTGGTCACCTCATCACCACTCGGCCGCTCCGTACGTCGCCTCTCGGTTGGTCACCTCATAACCACTCGGCCGCCCCGCGCGTCGCCACTCGGTTGGTCACCTCATAACCACTCGGCCGCCCCGCGCGTCGCCACTCGGTTGGTCACCTCATAACCACTCGGCCGTCCCGCGCGTCGCCATCGGTTGGTCACCTCATGACCACTCGGCCGCCCCGCGCGTCGCCATCGGTTGGTTACCTCATCACCACTCGGCCGCCCCATGCGTCGCCATCGGGTGGTCATCTCATCACCACTCGTCCGTCCCGCGTGTCGCCTTCGGTTGGTCACCTCATCACCACTCGGCCGCCCCGCGCGTCGCCATCGGTTGGTCACCTCATAACCACTCGGCCGCTCCGTGCGTCGCCATCGGTTGGTCACCTCATCACCACTTGGTCGCCCCGCTCGTCGCCACCGGTTGGTCACCTCATCACCACTCGGCCGCCCGCGCGTCGCCATTTGTTGGTCACCTCATCACCACTCGGCCGCCCCGCGCGTCGCCATCGGTTGGTCACCTCATCACCACTCGGCCGCCCCGCGCATCGCCATCGGTTGGTCACCTCATCACCACTCGGCCGCCCCGCGCGTCGCCACTCGGTTGGTCGCCTCATCACCACTTGGCCACTCGCGCACCTTTAGACAGCTATGTCATTTTACATTCTGTTATTTCCGTCTTCCCGAGTATCCCGTAATTCACACACCATGTTCACTCGGAGGCCACGCCACCGAGTGTACCTCTACGCTCAGCTGCTTATTTTCACATACTTGCTTAGTACTGGTTATGTGACTCACGAGTCCAGCTTCCATTTGTTCGCATACATAATTCACGAACACCATGTGTCGTTCTTCATTTCAAGTTTGCATCAGTCCTCCGGGGCTGCAACTCAGTCGAAACACTACACCTCCATTTTATTTGAGCCAGTATTCCAATGAGTTTAGTCGTATCCGTCGCTTCGACAAGTTCGAACGGATCCTTCGCTCTTTCAGACTCTTGCCGGTTAACCAGCAAGCCCCTTGCACTCCCAGCGGGTGTCTATGGGTGTTATTCACACAAATCATTTCAGCACACATCAAATTTGCTCAAGAAATCATTTCGTTGGCTTGTGCCATTTTTTTACACAAGATACGCGATCACTCGACGGCCCTATGCGCCAACTTCATCGCTGCTCAGACTCGATCACCGTACCGGTCCTAGCGCACCACAATACCGACCTTGTCGCTCTGTTGACTTCAAACACATCCAACCAACCCCTCTGTGGAAAGCTCTTCATCGTATCAATGATATAGACCTCGTCAGGCATGAGATAGATAAGTCCCTTTTATAATTAAACTTCACACACTTCACTCTTTTGCGAGTTTGCCTCTTTCGAGCATCACTCGGAAGCTTCTCCTCATCTTTACCCGAGTTCGACTCGATGAATTGCAAATCATCCATTCAAAACTATATTTCTCGTATTCCGACATGTCCGTTGTCGAAGCCTGTAGTACGCTCGGGGGCTATTCCGCACTTGGAGGCTGCATCTCATTTGGAATGACACTCTCTTGAGTAGTCAAGTACTTCATCACCAGTCAGATTCTTCATTTCAACAAGTGCATTCGATCCGCCACTTTGACAAGTTTTATAATCACCCAGACGCTCTGCACACCATCCTCATTCTTATTCAGACTCAGTTGTCACGTCGGTCTTGTTGTGTCGCAACCAAACTACACCGACCTCATCGTTACATTAGCTTCAAAAGCATGTGGCTAACTCCTTCGAAGACCATTTCAACCACTTGGCTGGACACGCAATATGTCCCTCGGCCACCTCGCACATCCTCACTCGGCCATCCCGCACCACACCACTCGGTTGTGCACGTCTTCACCACTCGGGCGCTCCATGCGTCGCCTCTCGGTTGTGCACGTCTTCACCACTCGGTTGTGCACGTCTTCCCCATTTGGCCGCCCCGCGCGTCGTCACTCGGTTGTACACATCATCGCCCCTCGGCCGCCTCGTTCGTCACCATCAGTTGGACATGTCTTTACCTCTACACCCCCAACAGGGGAACGACTAAGTTACTCATATGGTCAAACCTCATATCACACTCTGTAGCAAGCTTGCCTCTTTCGAGCATCACTCGGGGGCTACGCACAGCCATTGGCCATGCCGCCCTCAGGTGTTACGCCCATTCAATCAACCCATTGATCACATCAGGAATATCTTTCTGACCATACTTGCTCGGTCTGCCGAAAATCTATAAGGGTAGTACTGTCCACTCGGACGATCGCCCAAATCATTACCCTAAAGTCATCTTCAGGACTGCAAAAGGGTGAAAACAACGCTCCTCTACGGATACACTTGACCCTATCCTAGGCTCCAAGGCGTCAGTTTCTCAAACTTGGACTTAGAGATGGCATGTGCTGGTTTCCCCCCGGGATAATGAGTGGCCTCTCTTTGGAGAGTCAGTCCACACACTAGCCTCGTCACTCGGCTTTCATGGCACATCCATGTCAGACCACTAGTCTATCTCCTCCGGGAGACATACAAGTGCCACCAAGTTTTTCCTTCCAGTCAACATACCCCGATCAGTCGGGAAGCACGTCCACTTGGATAAATACCCCTTTCATGCAAAAGGGTAAAAATGAGTGCCATCGCTGAATCGTACAGGCGGCCTTACTCGTCGAACTTCGTTCGTACAACCACCTCGCTACACATCCATCCGATTGATTCAATTCTAGACAAAGATATTTACTGTGCCAACTGCATGGAGGTTTACCGTGAGACTTAAACCCTCTCCCAGACTGATCTAGTCCGACAGAGGCTCGGGGACTACACCTAGTGGGTGCACTCAGCGTACCCCCACTGAAAGAGAACTCAGAAAGAAGTACCCTTTAGTTTGATTATCAAAAGACATGATTTTACAGTCTTCCGAATGATTGTGGTTCATTTTTTACATGTTCTAAAATCCTCCAGCGGGCGCCTTAGTTGCGAATCCGTTTCGCCTAAGTCGAAGAAAAAATCCTACTGAGTGGTGAGCCTGTCTCTCACTCGGGGGCTTAGCTGCAGTCCAGTACTCGCCTAAGTTTGAAAAATCCTACCGAGTGGTGAGCTTGCCTCTTACTCGGGGGCTTAGCTGCAGTCTAGTACTAGCCTAAGTTTGAAAAATCCTACCGAGTGGTGAGCCTGCCTCTCACTCGGGGGCTTAGCTGCAGTCCAGTACTCGCCTAAGTTTGAAAAATCCTACCGAGTGGTGAGCAATCCTCCCACTCGGGGGCTTAGCTGTAGTCCAGCACTTGCCTAAGTTCCGAGTGGTGTGCAATCCTGCCACTCGGGAGCTTACCTGCAGTCCAGTACTGGCCTAAGTTTGAAAAATTCTACCGAGTGGTGAGCGACCCTCCCACTCGGAGGCTTAGCTGCAGTCCAGTACTCGCCTAAGTCTAAAAAATCCTACCGAGTGGTGAGCAATCCTCCCACTCGGGGGCTTACCTGCAGTCCAGTACTTGCCTAAGTTTGAAAAATCCTACCGAGTGGTGAGCAATCCTCCCAATCGGGGGCTTAGATGCAGTCCAGTACTCGCCTAAGTTTGAAAAATCCTACCGAGTAGTGAGCGACCCTCCCACTCGGAGGCTTAGCTGCAGTCCAGTACTCACCTAAGTTTGAAAAACCTTATCAAGTGGTGAGCAATCCTCCTACTCGGGGGCTTAGCAAAGTGCGGGTCGGCCACGACCACCACTTCAGAGTTGTACCATCAAGAAGAAGGACGAGATTGAGCGTGCCGCCAAGGTGAGCCACACTCAGGAACGTCAAGACCATTGCTGAGTACCTTGCTGGTGAGCTGAGACAGGAACGTCAAGACCATTGCTGAGGGCCTTGCTGATGAGCTGATCAATGCTGCTCAAGGATCGTCCAACTGGTCGACTGCTGATTCCTCTTCAGAAGTTGTATCAAGCAAACAGAAACCAATCCGAGAGAAGAACAAGTTCGATCAGTACCAGCTAAAAAGAGTTTTAGTTCTCTCAGACCCTCGCCAACTGCCCATAGTCGATGGCGGTATCGGGGACTACACCCAGTGGGTGCACTAAGCGTGCCCCCACTGGAGTAATCTCCACTCGGTATGGCCTGACCAGTCCGAGTGATGAACAACAACAAAAAAGATAGAGTCTAAGACTCCGCCGATCGCCGCGATCGGCGGCGATCTCGGGGACTACACCCAGTGGGTGCACTCAGCGTGCCCCCACTGGAATGGTATCCACTCGGAACGGTCTGCCCGGTCCGAGTGATGGCCAAACAACAAAAAAAGACACGTTCCAGGCGTGAAGAAATTCTGAGTAATCAGTTACTCGATGCAGGACCAACTCCAAATCACTCCAAAAAATTGCTATAAGGTGAGTTCAACGCTCCTCCGCGGGCTCGTTTGAGCTCATTTCACTCAGACACCATGAAGTCTGGAATCCATCAAGGCAACACGCGGAGATAAGACCGTCGGGTGACCAGAGGAAGTTCATAAGTGCCTCCGTAGCACTCGACTCATCTGGGAATTCACCTCGACTCAACCCGCTCAACCTCAACCGATTCGGGGGCTAATGACGAGGACATGTATTGGGGGTAGGGTAACATGCCTGACCTAAAGACCCTACCCATGGACACCGTACACTTTGTACTGGGCCCCTGGGCCAAATCGCCGTCCAGATGTACAACAACTTGAAAGTCACTTGGAGGGCAACAACCACTCGGAGCACAGCACTCCACTCGACGGGCTCATTCCACTTGGCCGTGTAACTCACTCGGATATGCGAAGACCAATAGTCAGCATGACGGTTTGGTAGTGGGCAGGTATTATGGCATTGATGCTCCACTTTGTAACATAGGAGGTGAGGGGGTGGCGCACTCTATATAAGCCACCCCCACCACTAGACTTGGGGGATTCTTTTTCTTCCATCTCTCTCTCTCTCTCTCTCTCTCTCTCTCTCTCTCTTTCACCATTAGTCTCAGGACTATGGGGATCCGTTCTCCTCTCATTGTAATCTCCGGATACATACTAAGATAAAACAAAGCCTCTCCGGAGCACGAGACATAGGGTTGTTATCTCCATCGCGAGAGGCCCGAACTCGCTAAAACCACCGTGTCACCCATATGCGTCTCGATAGATCATGCTCCTTTATCCTACCCCTTTCTTATTGTCGGAGTCGTTACCACGACACAACTCACCTACCTCAAAAATGTGGAGAATAGGTCCAAGATGTCCTAGTGCAGTTTGCTATTGAGAAATGAGATCCTTTCCTTAAACAATCCAAATGAGTTTCTATAAGGGTAATTGGAGAAATGCTACTGATGACCCATCTACACAATTGAGAGATTATGTACGTAGTGTTAGTATTATGCATACAAGAATATCACAAAGATGGAAATGTGCTTTCCTGCTCCTAAACCATGAACCTAAGTGTTATAATTTGCTTCATGTTCATTCCTTGGTCCTGCATGGAACCAAACATTACTCATAATCAACTAAAAAAATTTACTCGTAATGCTTTTTTATGCAACTAAAATAAACATTCAAAGAAAAGTCTTAACAACTTCACACAAATAAAAGGACATCTTTAATGAAACAAATTCAGTCAAAAAATTATTCTCGCTGGCGATCACATCAATATAAAATAGAAAGTATCAATCAACTTTTAAGTTGTCCACGGACTAAGGTGCAGAATGTCATTGTTTATCATCCTTTGTCGTCCACTTTGATGCCCAATATGCATACCTTCTTGAAAAAAAGCTGAATAAGTTGTCTAGTCCATACCCTATGTCAGCTTCATCGCGCATAGTTGAATAATGCAGCAGAACACTTATACTGATGCCAAAAAAATGCAGGGTTCAATTGTGAAAAGTCACATGTTATTTATTGTTGTCGTTGCACACACTGTGAATCTTGTTCTTCCACCTGCAGTTAGATACTTAGATGAATAAATACATATAATATTTTATTATAGAAGGGATTAATAAGAGGGCATCATTAATACATGAAAAATGAAGGTAACATTGGCATATTTTATCAGAAAAGATCATTGTGAAAATTAGCAAACACCTTCCGTGCATAGTGGCTAGGGAGGTGAACATAATTGAACTGTAACATCATGACATATTGGAGATAAGAACTCAGTTAACCTTTTATGTGGCATCAGCTTCGCATCAGATCAATTCCATGGATAAAAATCAACTTGTTCGTAACGTTGTACTACCGTCTTAGGCTCTCACGCTCTTTCTCTTGCAGATGCACGTGATCCCAAATTCAGAGAATGACAATAAAGGCTTGATCATATACCGTGGCTGCCGTTCTAATCCGAGTGCGGCCACTACAGTCATCATGGTGATTCTGACTTCAAGCATAGTCACGGCGGTCGTACCTAATGGAGGCGGTTCCGGGACCGCCGCATCGAAGTCAAGATTACCTAGCATGCATGTCACACGCATGGCCCGCGGATGCTGTGTAGCTAGCCGCACCCAAATCACGAAACCCAACATAACATGATGCACACCCTGCACAGAGGAATCTAGTGAAGAATCATCAAATACTAATATATTATAACCCACGAAGAAACATAACATTTCGAGCTAACCTGAGATATCAAAGGCCATGTGTTAGATCCCGCTAGGGATCAACATGGAATCGAGGTGGATCAAGAACAAGAAATTGGGGAAAAGTATGAAATCACAAAGAACAGTGAGGAAACTGTGCATATGGTGTATGTAAAGGTATATTGCTTTATTGATAATAACCAGATTGGTTGAATAGTTGATTCCTACATCTCGTCTGTGTATTCCCCCTTATATGGCCTGAGGGGGAAAAGGCTCGAGCGTGGGAACCCTACTTGGATTAACTTCCCTCTCCCCCGCTAGGGTTTCCGCCGCTGCCGGTGCCATAGCCCCCTCCCACCGCCGCCTCCCCCACCCCCTCCTGATCCTGCCCCTGCGCCGCCTCCTCGAGAGGTGGTTGGGGCGGCGCACTCCCTCCCCTTCCTTTAGGACCTCCACTTCGCTAGATCTCCCCCGCCACCGCCGGTGGCAGGACCTTCTGTCCCCCCGCGCTCGTCCCCTTCCCGGGGCAGGAGATGGCGGCGGTGCTGCTCGGCTGGGTGGCGGCCGGCGATGGTCGCCGGCGGTGGGCGAGGTGGCGGTGCTGCCCTTGGCGGCGGGGCGGCGTGGTGACGTGCGGTGGCCGGCAGCACGCCCCCGCCCAGATCTAGGCCCTCCTGACCCCATCTGGGTCCTAGCGGGCTGGCCATTGGCATGGCTTCGTCATCCTCTACATGGAGCAGAGGAGGAGCGGCTCAGGCTTGAGGCAGTGGCGCCGATGGCGTGCCTTTTGCAGTGTGATGGTGGGAGCTTTACGGGCATGTGAGGACCCGGCCGGACCTATGGGCCCACGAGACCTTTATGCTCCTACTATCGCGTTCGGTCGGTTACCGTCGTTGACGGTGGAGGTTGGGCCCTCCCGCGTGCCAACAATGCTGCTATCCTGAGTCCCGGCTCCTCTTCTTTGTTGAGCAGGCCCCTTTCATGGTGCCGTGGTGAGACGACGCGGAAGCTTCAAGACCGTTTTGGTGCATAGTGGTGGTTTGATTGGTGGCGTGCTCCGGAGCGCCTGAGGTGAAGGTTGGGATCGGGAGAAATCCCTGTCGGCCGAGCCGACTCCGACTCGGTGGTGCCTGAGGGTGCCGCCAAACCTTCCTAGAGGGCATGGGTGTACCCTTCCTCTCTCCTCGCCGCGTACCGGGGGAAACCCTTGGCAGCAGTGTCATCATCATTGAAGGAAATATGCCCTAGAGGCAATAATAAAGTTATTATTTATTTCCTTATTTCATGATAAATGTTTATCATTCATGCTAGAATTGTATTAACCGGAAACATGATACATGTGTGAATGCATAGACAAACAATATGTCACTAGTATGCCTCTACTAGACTAGCTTGTTAATCAAAGATGGTTATGTTTCCTAACCATGAACAAAGAGTTGTTATTTGATTAACAAGGTCACATCATTAGTAGAATGATCTGATTGACATGACCCATTCCATTAGCTTAGCACACGATCGTTTAGTATGTTGCTACTTGCTTTTATCCATGACTTATACATGTTCCAAGAACTATGAGATTATGCAACTCCGTTTACGGAGGAACACTTTGGTGCTACCAAACGTCACAACGTAATCGGGTGATTATAAAGGAGTACTACAGGTGTCTCCAAAGGTAGATGTTGGGTTGGCGTATTTCGAGATTAGGTTTTGTCACTCCGATTGTTGGAGAGGTATCTCTGGGCCCTCTCGGTAATACACATCATCAAGCCTTGCAAGCATTACAACTAATGAGTTAGCTGTGAGATGATGTATTACGGAACGAGTAAAGAGACTTGCGGTAACGAGATTGAACTAAGTATTGGATACCGACGATCGAATCTCGGGCATGTAACATACCGATGACAAAGGGAACAACGTATGTTGTTATGCGGTCCGACCGATAAAGATCTTCGAGAATATGTAGGAGCCAATATGGGCATCCAGGTCCGCTATTGGTTATTGACCGAGACGTGTCTCGGTCATGTCTACATTGTTCTCGAACCGTAGGGTCCGCACGCTTAAGGTTTCAATGATGTTATATTATGAGTTTATGTATTTTGATGTACCAAGAAGTTCGAGTCCGGATGTGATCATGGACATGACAAGGAGTCTCGAAATGGTCGAGACATAAAGATTGATATATTGGAAGCCTATATTTGGAGTTGGAATGGTTCCGGTGAAATCGGGATTTTACTTAGGAAAACCGGGGTTACTGGAACCCTCCGGGGCTATTGGGCCTTAGTGGGCCACGAGGGAGAAGAGGAAGGGCCGGCCAGGGGTGGCCGCGCCCCCCCCCTTAGTCCGAATAGGACAAGGAGAGGCGGCGCCCCTCTCTCTCTTCCCTCCCCAATCCTACTCCAACTAGGAAGGGGAGTCCTACTCGGTGGGAGTAGGACTCCTCCAGCCCTCCCTTGGGCGGCCGCACCTCCCCCTCCTCCTTTATATCACGGGGGCAAGGGGCACCCTAGAACAGACAAGTTTGATCTACGGATCGTTCCTTAGCCGTGTCGGTGCCCCTTCCACCATATTCCACCTCGGTCATATCGTCGAAGCTTAGGCGGCTTCTGCGCGATAGAACATCAAGATCGTCCCACGCCGTCGTCGACGGAACTCTCTCCCCCGAGCTTTGCTGGATCGGAGCCCGAGGAGCGTCACCGAGCTGTACGTGTGTCAAGAACTCGGAGGCGCCGGAGTAACTTGCTGGATCGGTTGGATCGCGAGGAGAACGTCGACTACTTCCTCTACATTGTGATCGCTTCGCTTCGTCTCACGAGGGTACGACAACACTCTCCCTCGTTGCTATGCATCACCATGATCTTGCGTGTGCGTAGGAATTTTTTGAAATTACTCGTTCCCCAACAATGGGCATCCGAGCCTAGGTTTTTATGGTTTGATGTTTTGCACGAGTAGAACACAAGTGAGTTGTGGGCGATACAAGTCATACTACCTACCAGCATGTCATACTTTGGTTCAGCGGTATTGTGAGATGAAGCGGCCCGGACCGACATTACGCGTACGCTTACGCGAGACTGGTTTCACCGCTACGAGCACTCGTTGCTTAAAGGTGACTGGCGGGTGTCTGCTCTCTCACTTTAGTTGAACCGAGTGTGGCTATGCCGGTCCTTGAGAAGGTTAAAACGGAGTCTATTTGACGAAGTATCGTTGAGGTTTTGATGCGTAGGTGAGATTGGTTCTTGCTTAAGCCCGTAGCAGCCACGTAAAATTTGCAACAACAAAGTAGAGGATGTCTAACTTGTTTTTGCAGGGCATGTTGTGATGTGATATGGTCAAGACGTGATGCTATATTTTATTGTATGAGATGATCATGTTTTTAACCGTTATCGGCAATCGGCGAGAGCCATATGGTTGTCGCTTTATTGTATGAAATGCAACGCATACTGTAATTGCTTTACTTTATCACTAAGCGGTAGCGATAGTCGTAGAAGCAATAGATGGCGAACGACAACGATGCTACGATGGAGATCAAGGTGTCGCGCCGGTGATTTATGGTGATCACGACGGTGCTTGGAGATGGAGATCACAAGCACAAGATGATGATGGCCATATCATATCACTTATATTGATTGCATGTGATGTTTATCCTTTATGCATCTTATCTTGCTTTGATTGACGGTAGCATTTTAAGATGATCTCTCACTAATTATCAAGAAGTGTTCTCCCGAGTATGCACCGTTGCCAAAGTTAAATCGTGCCCGGACACCACGTGATGATCGGGTGTGATAAGCTCACGTCCATCTACAACGGGTGCAAGCCAGTTTTGCACACGCAGAATACTCAGGTTATACTCGACGAGCCTAGCATATGCAGATATCGCCTCGGAACACGGAGACCGAAAGGTCGAGCGTGAATCATATAGTAGATATGATCAACATAAGATGTTCACCATTGAAAACTACTCCATCTCACGTGATGATCGGTTATGGTTTAGTTGATTTGGATCGCATGATCACTTAGATGACTAGAGAGATGTCTGTCTAAGTGGGAGTTCTTAAGTAATATGATTAATTGAACTTAAATTTATCATGAACTTAGTCCTGGTAGTATTTTGCAAATTATGTTGTAGCTCAATAGCTCGCGTTGTTGCTTTCATATGTTTGTTTTTGATATGTTCCTAGAGAAATTGTGTTGAAAAATGTTAGTAGCAATGATGCGGATTCGATCCGTGATCGAGGTTTATCCTCATTGCTGCACGTAAGAATTATGTCCTTAATGCACCGCTAGGTGACCGACCTATTCAGAGCGGATGCAAACGTTACGAGCGTTTGGCTAGCTCAATATGATGACTACTTGATAGTTTAAGTGCACCATGCTTAACAGCTTAGAATCGGGACTTCAAAGACGTTTTGAACGTCATGGACCATATGAGATGTTCCAGAGTTGAAGTTAATATTTCAAGCAAATACCCGAGTTGAGAGATATGAAGTCTTCAACAAGTTCTATAGCTAAAAGATGGAGGAGAATCGCTCAACTAGTGAGCATGTGCATGATTATCCGGGTACTACAATCGCTTGAATCAAGTGGGAGTTAATCTTCGAGATAAGATAGTGATCGACGAATTCTCTAGTCACCATCACCAAGTTAGTAGAACTTCGTGATGAACTATAGTATGCAAGGGATGATGAAAATGATTCCCGAGTTCTTCGTGATGTTGAAATCGACGAATGTAGAAATCAAGAAAGAGCATCAAGTCTTGATGATTGACAAGACCACTAGTTTCAAGAAAAGGGCAAAGGGAAAGAAAGGGAACTTCGAGTGGAAAGACAAACAAGTTGTCACTCCCGCGAAGAAGCTCCAAAAGCCTGAAACTGAGTGCTTACACTGCAAAGGAAATGGTCACTGGAAGCGGAAATGCCCTGAATATTTGGTGGATAAGCAGGATGGCAAAGTGAACAAAGGTATATTTGATATACATGTTATTGATGTGTACTTTACTAGTGTTTATAGCAACCCTTCGGTATTTGGTACTGGTTCAGTTGCTAAGAGTAGTAACTCGAAACGGGAGTTGCAGAATAAACAGAAACTAGTTAAGGGTGAAGTGACAATGTGTGTTGAAAGTAGTTTCACGATTGATATGATCATCATCGCACACTCCCTATACTTTCGGGATTAGTGTTGAACCTAAATAAATGTTATTTGGTGTTTGCGTTGAGCATGAATATGATTTGATCGTGTTTATTGCAATACGGTTATTCATTTAAGTAAGAGAATAAACTGTTATTCTGTTTACATGAATAAAACCTTATATGGTTACACACCCAATGAAAATGGTTCATTGGATCTCGATCGTAGTGATACACATAATATTGAAACCAAAAGATGCAAAGTTAATAATGATAGTGCAACTTATTTGTGGCACTGCCGTTTATGTCATATTGGTGTAAAGCGCATGAAGAAACTCCATGCTGATGGGATTTTGGAATCACTTGATTATGAATCACTTGATGCTTGCGAACCATGCCTCATACGCAAGATGACTAAGATTCCGTTCTCCGAACAATGAGCGAGCAACCGACTTATTGGAAATAATACATACAGATGTATGCGATCCAATGAGTGTTAAGGCTCGCGGCGGTTATCGTTATTTTCTGACCTTCACAGATGATTTGAGCAGATATGGGTATATCTACTTGATGAAACATAAGTCTGAAATAGTTGAAAAGTTCAAAGAATTTCAGAGTGAAGTGGAAAAATCATCTTGACAAGAAAATAAGGTTTCTACGATCTGATCGCGGAGACAAATATTTGAGTTACGAGTTTGGTCTTCAATTAAAAAAAATGTGGAATAGTTTCACAAATTCATGCCACCTGGAACACCAGATCATAATGGTGTGTCCGAACGTCATAACCGTACTTTATTGGATATAGTACAATCTATGATGTTTCTTACCGATTTACCAATGTCATTTTGGGATCATGCATTAGAGACAACTGCATTCACGTTAAATAGGGCACCATCTAAATCCGTTGAGACGACAGTATATGAACTGTGGTTTAGCAAGAAACCAAAGTTGTCGTTTCTTAAAGTTTGGAGTTGCGATGCTTATGTGAAAAAGTTTCATCCCGATAAGCTCGAACCCAAATCGAGAAGTGCGTCTTCATAGAATACCCAAAGGAAATTGTTGGGTACACCTTCTATCACAGATCCAAGGCAAGATATTCGTTGCTTAAGATGGATCCCTTCTAGAGAAGGAGTTTCTCTCGAAAGAAGTGAGTGGGAGGAAAGTAGAACTTGATGAGGTAACAAGACTAGCTCCCTTATTGGAAAGTAGTTCATCACGAAATTGGTTCTGTGACACCTACACCAATTAGTGAGGAAGTTAATGATGATGATCATAAAACTTCAGATCAAGTTACTACCGAACCTCGTGAGGTAAACAGAGTGAGATCCGCACTGAGTGGTACGGTAATCCTATTCGGAGGTCGTGTTACTTGACCATGACAAACCTACGAACTATGAGGAAGCGATGATGAGCCCAGATTCCACAAAATGGTTTGAGGCCATGAAATCGAGATATGATCCATGTATGAGAACAAAGTATGGACTTTGATGGATTTGCCCGATGATCGGCAAACCATAGAAAATAAATGGATCTTCAAGAGAAAGACGGACGATGATAGTAGTGTTACTATCTACAAAGCTAGACTTGTCGAAAAAGGTTTTGACAAAGTTCAAGATGTTGACTACAATGAGATTTTCTCAAGCTGTAGCAATGCTTAAGTCTGTCCGAATCATGTTAGCAATTGCCACAATTTATGAAATTTGGCAAATGGATGTAAAACTGCATTCTGAATGGGTTTACGGAGGAAGAGTTGTATATGATGCAACCGAAGGTTTTTTCGATCCAAAGGGAGCTAACAAAGTGTGCAAGCTCCAATGATCCATCTATGGACTGGTGCAAGCATCTCGGAGTTGGAATATACGCTTTGATGAGTTGATCAAAGCATATAGTTTTTTACAGACTTATGGTGAAGCCTGTATTTACTAGAAAGTGAGTGGGAGCACTACAAGATTTCGATAAGTATATGTGAATGACATATTGTAGATCGGAAATAATGTAGAATTATTCGCAAAGCATAAAGGAGTGTTTGAAAGAAGTTTTTCAAAGAAAGACCTCGGTGAAGCTGCTTACATATTGAGCATCAAGATCTATAGAGATAGATCAAGATGCTTGATAAGTTTTTCAATGAGTACATACCTTGACAAGATTTTGAAGTAGTTCAAAATGGAGCAGTCAAAGAAAGAGTTCTTGCCTGTGTTACAAGGTGTGAAATTGAGTAAGACTCAAAACCCGACCACGGCGAGAAGATAGAAAGAGAATGAAAGTCATTCCCTATGCCTTGGCCATAGGTTCTATAAAGTATGTCATGTTGTGTACCAGATCTATTGTATACCCCTGACCGAGTTTGACAAGGAGTACAATAGTGATCTATGAGTAGATCATCGACAGCGGTCAAAATTATCCTTAGTGGAATAAAGGATATGTTTCTCGATTATGGAAGTGACAAAAGGTTAGTAAGTAAAGGGTTACGTCGATGCAAGTTTTGACACCGATCCGATGACTCTAAGTCTCGATCTAGATACATATTGAAAGTGGGAGCAATAAGCTAGGGTAGCTTCGTGCGAGAGCATTGTAGACATAGAAAATTGCAAAATACATAACGGATCTGAATGTGAAAGACCCGTTGACTAAGACTCTCTCACAAGCAAAACATGATCACACCTTAGTACTCTTTGGGTGTTAATCACATAGCGATGTGAACTAGATTATCAATCTAGTAAACACTTTGGGTGTTGGTCACATGACGATGTGAACTATGGGTGTTAATCACATGATGATGTGAACTATCGATGTTAATCACATGGTGATGTGATCTAGATTATTGACTCTAGTGCAAGTGGGAGACTGAAGGAAATATGCCCTAGAGGCAATAATAAAGTTATTATTTATTTCCTTATTTCATGATAAATGTTTATCATTCATGCTAGAATTGTATTAACCGGAAACATGATACATGTGTGAATGCATAGACAAACAATATGTCACTAGTATGCCTCTATTAGACTAGCTTGTTAATCAAAGATGGTTATGTTTCCTAACCATGAACAAAGAGTTGTTATTTGATTAACAAGGTCACATCATTAGTAGAATGATCTGATTGACATGACCCATTCCATTAGCTTAGCACACGATCGTTTAGTATGTTGCTACTGCTTTTATCCATGACTTATACATGTTCCAAAAACTATGAGATTATGCAACTCCGTTTACGGAGGAACACTTTGGTGCTACCAAACGTCAAAACGTAACTAGGTGATTATAAAGGAGTACTACAGTGTCTCCAAAGGTAGATGTTGGGTTGGCGATTTGAGATTAGGTTTTGTCACTCCGATTGTCGAGAGGTATCTCTGGGCCCTCTCGGTAATACACATCATTGAAGCCTTGCAAGCATTACAACTAATGAGTTAGCTGTGAGATGATGTATTACGGAACGAGTAAAGAGACTTGCGATAACGAGATTGAACTAAGTATTGGATACCGACGATCGAATCTCGGGCAAGTAACATACCGATGACAAAGGAACAACGTATGTTGTTATGCGGTCTGACCGATAAAGATCTTCGTAGAATATGTAGGAGCCAATATGGGCATCCAGGTCCCGCTATTGGTTATTGACCGAGACGTGTCTCGGTCATGTCTACATTGTTCTCGAACCGTAGGGTCCGCACGCTTAAGGTTTCGATGATCATATATTATGAGTTTATGTATTTTGATGTACCAAGAAGTTCGAGTCCGGATGTGATCACGGACATGACGAGGAGTCTCGAAATGGTCGAGACATAAAGATTGATATATTGGAAGCCTATATTTGGAGTTCGAATGGTTCCGGTGAAATCGGATTTTCTGAAAACCGGGGTTACTGGAACCCTCCCGGGGGCTATTGGGCCTTAGTGGGCCACGAGGGAGAAGAGGAAGGGCCGGCCAGGGGTGGCCGCGCGCCCCCTCCCCCCTTAGTCCGAATAGGACAAGGAGAGGGGGGCGGCGCCCCCCCTTCTCTCTTCCCCCTCCCCCAATCCTACTCCAACTAGGAAAGGGGGGGAGTCCTACTCCCGGTGGGAGTAGGACTCCTCCGGCGCGCCTCCCTTGGGCCGCCGCACCTCCCCCTCCTCCTTTATATACGAGGGCAAGGGGCACCCTAGAATGCACAAGTTTGATCTACGGATCGTTCCTTAGCCGTGTCGCGGTGCCCCTTCCACCATATTCCACCTCGGTCATATCGTCGCTGAGCTTAGGCGAAGCTCATGCGGTAGAACATCAAGATCGTCACCACGCCATCGTCTTGTGGAACTCTCTCTCCCCGAGCTTTGCTGGATCGGAGCCCGAGGAGCGCCACCGAGCTGTACGTGTGTCAAGAACTCGGAGGCGCCGAGTAACGGCGCCGATCGGTTGGATCGCGAGGAGAACGTCGACTACTTCCTCTACATTGTGATCGCTTCCACTTCGGTCTACGAGGGTACGTAGACAACACTCTCCCCTCTCGTTTCTATGCATCACCATGATCTTGCGTGTGCGTAGGAAATTTTTTGAAATTACTACGTTCCCCAACAATCATCGCGTCCCTTCTTGGAGGTGTTGATCGGTACCGGCGCTTAGGAGTATAGGAGCTTAGTGGAGGATCCCTAGTGGGCGCAGCGGCAGCGAAGCTTCTTCGTTTTTGTTGATCCACCGGTGTCAGCATTTGTTTCTTTTCCTTTTCTCTTTCATTTCTTTTGGGCGTGGCTGTGCTGCTTCCGCCCCAGTGATATGTCTCCAACGCATCTATAATTTTTGATTGTTCCATGCTATTATATTATCCATCTAGGATGTTTTATATGCATTTATATGCTATTTTATATGATTTTTGGGACTAACCTATTAACCTAGAGCCCAGTGCCAGTTTCTGTTTTTTCCTTGTTTTGAGTTTTATAGAAAAGGAATACCAAACAGAGTCCAATTGACGTGCCAATTTTTGTTGATTTTTTATGGACCAAAAGAAGCCCCAGGAGTAAAAGAGTTGGGCCAGAAGAGTCCCGGGCTGCCCACGAAGGTGGGGGGCGCACCCTACCCCCTGGCGTGCCCCCTGCCTCGTGGACGACTCAGAGACCCCCCTGACTTGTTCCCGACGCCAAAAATTCCTATAAATACCCAAACCTCCAGAACATAACCTAGATCAGGAGTTCCGCCACAAGCAAGCCTCAGACCACCAAAACCAATCGGGACCTGTTCCAAAGACTGTCGGAGGGGGGATCCCTCACCGGTGGCCATCTTCATCATCCCGGCGCTCTCCATGACGAGGAGGGAGTAGTTCACCCTCGAGGCCGAGGGTATGTACCAATAGCTATGTGTTTGATCTCTCTCTCTCTCTCTCTCTCTCTCTCTCTCTCTCTCTCGTGTTCTTGATATGGAATGATCTTGATGTATCGCGAGCTTTGTTATTATAGTTGGATCTTATGATGTTTCTCCCCCTCTACTCTCTTGTAATGGATTGAGTTTTCCCTTTGAAGTTATCTTATCGGAATGAGTCTTTAAGGATTTGAGAACACTTGATGTATGTCTTGCATGTGCTCATCTGTGGTGACAATGAGATATTCACGTGATCTACTTGATGCATGTTTTGGTGATCAACTTGCGGGTTTTGTGACCTTGTGAACTTATGCATAGGGGTTGGCACACGTTTTCGTCTTGACTCTCTGGTAGAAACTTTGGGGCACTCTTTGAACTTCTTTGTGTTGGTTGAATAGATGAATCTGAGATTGTGTGATGCATATCGTATAATCATGCCCGCAGATACTTGTGGTGACATTGGAGTATCTAGGTGACATTAGGGTTTTGGTTGATTTGTATCTTAAGGTGTTATTCTAGTACGAACTCTATGATAGATCGAACGGAAAGAATAGCTTCGTGTTATTTTACTACAGACTCTTGAATAGATCGATCAGAAAGGATAAGTTTGAGGTGGTTTCGTACCCTACAATAATCTCTTCGTTTGTTCTCCGCTATTGGTGACTTTGGAGTGACTCTTTGTTGCATGTTGAGGGATAGTTATATGATCCAGTTATGTTATTATTGTTGAGAGAACTTGCACGAGTGAAAGTATGAACCCTAGGCCTTATTTCGAATCATTGCAATACCGTTTATGCTCACTTCTACCACTTGTTACCTTGCTGTTTTTTATATTTTCAGATTACAAAAACCTATATCTACCATCCATATTGCACTTGTATCACCATCTCTTCGCCGAACTAGTGCACCTATACAATTTACCATTGTATTGGGTGTGTTGGGGACACAGGAGACTCTTTGTTATTTGGTTGCAGGGTTGTTCGAGAGAGACCATCTTCATCCTACGCCTCCCACGGATTGATAAACCTTAGGTCATCCACTTGAGGGAAATTTTCTACTATCCTACAAACCTCTGCACTTGGAGGCCCAACAACGTCTACAAGGAGAAGGTTGCGTAGTAGACATCAAGCAATTTCTGGCGCCGTTGCCGGGGAGGTGAGTGCTTGAAGGTATATCTTTAGATCTTGTAATCGAATCTTTTAGTTTATTGTTTTATCACTAGTTTAGTCTATAAAAGAAAATTACAAAAAAGTGGAATTGATGGTGCCTCATATGCTTCATCTTTTTAATGTCTTCCGTGAAAATAAGGATTCCGATAATTGTGCTCAATTGCTAGAGGAAGAATGCATTAAAATGTTTGGCACTAAATATTTGAATGATGAACATGATTGCAATGTTATTAGTATGAATTCTTTGAATACCAATGATGCTAATGATATGCGAAGCCACAAGCTTGGGGATGCTATGTTTGATGAATATGCTATTTTTAGTCCCCCAAGCTTTGATGAGCAAATTTATTATGATGAAAGCATGCCTCCTATTTATGATGATTATTGTGATGATACATATGCCATAAAGAATAAACATAACCATGAAACTTGTCATCATGATTTTAATTTTCAATTGGATTATGCTTCACATGATAGTTATTTTGTTGAGTTTGCTCCCACTACTATTCATGAGAACAAGTTTGCTTATGTGGAGAGTAGTAATATTTATATGCTTGAGCATCATGAAAATAATGCTTTATGTGATGGTTATATTGTTGAATTCATTCATGATGCTACTAAAAATTATTATGAGGGAGGAACATATGCTTGTAGGAATTACAATAATATCAAGTTTCCTCTCTATGTGTTGAAAATCTTGAAGCTATGCTTGTTTTACCTTCCTATGTAGTTGATTCTTGTTCCCATAAGTTGTTTGCTCACAAAATACCTACGCATAGGAAGTGGGTTAGGCTTAAATGTGCTAGTCATATGCTTCATGATGCTCCCGTTATGTTTCAATTCTTATCTTTTATGTGAGCATCATTGTCATCATCATGCCTAGCTAGAAAGGCATTAAAGAAAAGTGCTTGTTGGGAGACAACCCAATATTTAACCTTACTGTTTTTGTGTGTCCACATGATTATGCTACTGTAGTAATCATATTTTATAGCTTTTGTTTCAATAAAGTGCCAAATAAAACCTTTAGGATAGCTTACGGTGATAGTTGTGTTGATCCTGCTGAAAATCAGAAAGTTTTGCATCCAGTAAATTAGTTTTAATAATTCACAGAAATGTGATTTTGATCTGGTAGGATTTTTGGAGTTCCATAAGTATTCAAGAGTTACAGATTACTACAGACTATTCTGTTTTGACATATTCTGTTTTCTATGTGTTGTTTGCTTATTTTGATGAACCTATGAGTAGTATCGAAGGGTATGAACCATAGAGAAGTTGGAATACAGTAGATATTACACCAATATGAAATTAGAATGAGTTCACAACAGTACCTAAGTGGTGATTTATTTTCTTATACTAACGGAGCTTACGAGTTTTCTGTTGAGTTTTGTGTTGAGTTTTGTGTTGTGAAGTTTTCAAGTTTTGGGTAAAGATTCGATGGACTGTGGAATAAGGAGTGGCAAGATCCTAAGCTTGGGGATGCCCAAGGCACCCCAAGGTAATATTCAAGGACAACCAAGAGCCTAAGCTTGGGGATGCCCCGGACGGCATCCCCTCTTTCGTCTTCATTCATCGATAACTTTTCTTGGAGCTATATTTTTATTCACCACATGATATGTGTTTTGCTTGGAGTGTCATTTTGTTTTATTTTGTTTTGCTTGCTATTTGAATAATATCCCAAGATCTGAAATTATTAAATGTTAGAGTGTCTTCACATAGTTCCATAATTATTTGACTACTCATTGATCTTCACTTATATCTTTTTGAGTACTTTGTCATTTGCTCTAGTGCTTCACTTATATCTTTTTAGAGCACGATGGTGGTTCTATTATTTTGAGTCTTTTAGAACAACATGGTAATTTGCTTTGGTTATGAATTTAGTCCTAATATGATGGGCATCCAAGAGGGATATAATAAGAACTTTCATACAAAGTGCATTAAATACTATGATAAATTTGATACTTGATAATTGTTTTGAGATATAAAGGTGGTAATTTTAGAGTCATGCTAGTTGGGTAATTATGAAATTGAGAAATACTTGTGTTAAAGTTGGCAAGTCCCGTAGCATGCACGTATGGTGAACGTTGTGTGACAAATTTGAAGCATGGGGTGTTCTTTGATTGCCTTCCTTATGAGTGGAGGTCGGGATCGCGCAATGGTTAACTCCTACCAACCCTTCCCCTAGGAGCATGCGTAGTAGTACTTTGCTTCGAGGGCTAATAAACTTTTGCAATAAGTATATGAGTTCTTTATGACTAATGTGAGTCCATGGATTATACGCACTCTTACCCTTCCGCAATTTGCTAGCCTCTACGGTATCGTGCATTGCCCTTTCTCACCTTGAGAGTTGGTGCAAACTTCGCCGGTGCATCCAAACCCCGTCATACGACACACTCTATCACACATAAACCTCCTTATATCTTCCTCAAAACAGCCACCATACCTACCTATTATGGCATTTCCATAGCCATTCCGAGATATATTGCCATGCAAATTTCCACTGTTCCGTTTATTATGACACGCTCCATCATTGTCATATTGCTTTGCACGATCATGTAGTTGACATCGTATTTGTAGCAAAGCCACCTTTATAATTCTTTCATACATGTCGCTCTTGATTCATTGCATATCCCTGTACACCGCCGGAGGCATTCACATAGAGTCATATTTTGTCCTAAGCATTGAGTTGTAATTCTTGAGTTGTAAATAAATAGAAGTGTGATGATTTCATTATTAGAGCATTGTCCCATGTGAGGAAAGGATGATGGAAGCAATGATTCCCTCACAAGTTGGGATGTGTCTCCGGACTTTATGAGAAATAAAAGAGGCCAAAGAAGCCCAAATAAAAAGAAAGAGGCCAAAGAAGCCCACCAAAAAAATGATAGAAAAAGAGAGAAGGGACAATGTTACTATCCTTTCGCCACACATGTGCTCCAAAGTAGCACCATGATCTTTGTCGGTGTCAAAACCGGCGGATCTCGGGTAGGGGGTCCCGAACTGTGCGTCTAGGAGAATGAGAACAGGAGACAAGGGACACGATGTTTTTACCCAGGTTCGGGCCCTCTCGATGGAGGTAAAATGTAACGCCCCGAGACCGACGGTCCAGAAGACTTCCATATTTTTGTGACCTCCGTGTGTTTTTTATTTGTGCTTGCTCTATTTATTTTTGCATTGCATCATGTCATCATGCCATCATTTCATAAATCTTTTGCAACTCAACTAAATAAATGGCATGGATCTTTGATCCATTTAAATCGAGGGAATTCACATGGTGATTCTCTTTAAAACATATCCTCTCGATATTTAGAGAGCTATAGTAAATAATCCATTTTTGGAATTTACCATAACACACTTGCAAAATCCCAATGCCTTTGTTGTCTTAATTCTTGATCTCCAACTTTGCCATTTATTCTTTCATCATCTTCCGGAGCTCCACCAAAAATCCCAACATTTTTGGAAACCTCTAATTCCTAGTCCTTGCTCAAACCTTTTGAATTAAATTCAAATGACTTTGAATTTAATTCCTGCAATCTTGCCACTCCTATTTTTCATGGACCGTGCACATTTTTACGAGTCCGTGGAAATTATCCCCATGCCCAACTCTTTCTCTAACCTTTCTTTTCTTCCTTTTTTCTTTCTCTTTATTTTCTGTTTTGAAAAGAGAGGGAGAGAAGGAGCCCAGCAGCCTGGGCCTCCCAACCTCCCGCGCCGGCCCAAGGCCAAGGCCCAGCCGCCCCCACCAATCCCTCCTAACCCTAGCCCGAACCCCCCTACCCGATCCCCTCAGTATCTCTCCCTCGATCCCTCCTCATTCCCTCGCGCCGCCACCACGCATCGCACACATCGCTAGGGAGAGGAGCTCCCCGCGCTGCAAGGCCCGAGCGCCTCATCCCCATCCTCCTTCACCCCGTGCCCGATCCCGCTCGTCCCTGCGCCCTCCGGCGAGCTCGGTCGCCCGCGCCTTCTCCCCTGCGCCATCCTCCTGCGCCGCTCACCACGCCCCGTGCCTCACCTCCCATGGCGCCCGCAACCATGCCTTCACTGCAACCCTCCATCGCCGGAGCTGCTCCTTTTGCCGAGCGCCACCCCGAGCCCCAAGCGTCGCCCCTGCTTCCTCCCGCGTTGCTCCTGGCCCTGCTTCTCCTCCGCGCGCCATGGCCTTGGCCCCTCTGCTCCGCCCGTCGCCTCTGCTGCCCTCCTCGACGTCCTGCTCATCCTCGTGTGTGCCATGGACGTGCGCCGCCATTGCCTCTGGGCTTCGCGCTGGTCCGTCTCCCTCGCCGACGCCCTGCCTCTTGGTGTTCTGCTCCACCACCACATCGTGGCCGATTTTGTTGTTTCATTGTCGGGCATGAGTTGCCTTGCTGCTGTCCTCCAGAGGCCCTTTTGTCTTTCTTCGTTTTGGATCGGCCAGTACGAGACGCCAAGTACCAGGAACACCAAGGCCATCTTCGAGATTTTCGCCAAGTACCAGGAGGTCGATGAATGGTTCATCTACGTGCGTGTGCGACCATCTTTGGCAAGGACCCGTGTACGACTACAGAACGAACCGTGAAGTTCCACAAGATAACGTGTACCACTGCCTTCGCCCCAAAGACGTTGGATTCGTCAAGTGCCTCTTCGAAACGAACGTGTACAACTACTTCCACTACCGTCATGAGAACGACTACTTCCACTACCGTCGCCACGTGAACAACTACTTCCATGACGACCCGTGAACGACTACTTCCTCTACATCGTACCGAACTTGACCCGCTCCGAAATGCACGCTTCGAAGGTATAACCCCGAGACGCCGTCCGTGGACCGAATGCATGCGTTGTATGAGATGCACCCTATGTTTGCACCGTGCCCGTTTGCTTCATGCACGTTCCTCCTCGTTCGCCATGCCGATGAACTGTGGGAACCCGGTAACCGGGATCACCCCACCATCTCTAGCATGTTCCGCACATCCGCGACGCTTCCTTTTGCCGGTATTCCATGAGCTACCGGAACCGATATGTTGCCGTGGCATCATTTTCGGATTCGTTGCCGTGGCACCCCTTTCTTCCACCACGGTGATAAATGCTTCATGACATGCTTATGTCAACATTTTCATAAAAATTGCATATAACTTGTATATGTCATCCGCATCATGATAACAACAATTAAAATGTTTAAAATTGTTGCTTGCTTTAAATTGCTAAATAACATGGGGATTTTACGGAAGTGTTGTTTGTGTTTACGGCCTCATTTAAACTTGCCTAAATATGTAGTTTAATTATGCTTCACCTCTTGCCATGTTAACCAACATTTAATATTGTTTGGTAGCATAACCGAGAGAGAACTAAATAATTGATGTGGTGTTCCGTCAATATGCAACTCGTTGCATATTGAGCTCCACTTAACTTGTAGTGTTGTTTGTGCATATTGCCATGCCATGCCTCATTAAACCGGACATGCATCATACTTGTTTGTGCATCATGACATGTTTATGCTTGTGTGTTTACCATATTGTTTGCTTCTTTCCGGTTTGCTTCTCTCGTTAGCTTTGGTTTCGTTCCGGAGTTGTGAGGATTGTTCGACTACGTCCGTTTGTCTTCTTCATGGACTCGTTCTTCTTCCTTGCGGGATTTCAGGCAAGATGACCATACCCTCGAAATCACTTCTATCTTTGCTTGCTAGATGCTCGCTCTTTTGCTATGCCTATGCTATGATGCCTACCACTTGCTATATCATGCCTCCCTTGTTGCCATGTCAAGCCTCTAACCATCCTTTCCTAGCAAACCGTTGTTTGGCTATGTTACCGCTTTGCTCAGCCCCTCTTATAGCGTTGTTAGTTGCAGGTGAAGATGAAGTTTGTTCCTTGTTGGAAAATGGAGATGTTGTTCCTTGTTGGAACATGTTTACTTGTTGGGATATCACAATATCTCTTATTTAATTAATGCACCTATATACTTGGTAAAGGGTGGAAGGCTCGGCCTTATGCCCGTGTTTTGTTCCACTCTTGCCGCCCTAGTTTCCGTCATACCGTGTTATGTTCCCGGATTTTATGCTCCTAACGCGTTGGGTGATTTATGGGACCCCTTGACAGTTCGCTTTGAATAAGACTCCTCCAGCAAGGCCCAACCTTGGTTTTACCATTTGACTACCTACCACATATACCCCTTCCCATGGGTTCTGCAGACTCAAGGGTCATCTTTATTTTAGCCCCCTGGGCCAGTGCTCCTTCGAGTGTTGGTCCGAAACGGGCAGACTACGGGGCCACCACGGGGCAACTCGAGGGCTGGTTTTACTCGTAGGCTGACCTATCCGGTGTGCCCTGAGAACGAGGTACGTGCGACTCCTATCGGGATTTGTCGGCACATCCGGGCGGCTTTGCTGGTCTTTTTTTGTTACTGTCGAAATGTCTTGTAGTCCGGGATTCCGAGACTGATCGGGTCTTCCCGGTAGAAGGAATATCCTTCGTTGATCGCGAGAGCTTATAATGGGCTAAGTTGGGACACCCCTGTAGGGTATTATCTCTCGAAAGCCGTTCCCGCGGTTATGAGGCAGATGGGAATTTGTTAATGCCCGGTTGTAGAAAACCCGAAGTTGATCTTAATTAAAATACATCAACCGCGTGTGTAACCATGATGGTCTCTTCTCGGCGGAGTCCGGGAAGTGAACACGGTGTTGGAGTTATGTTTGACATAAGTAGTTTCAGGATCGCTTCTTGATCGCTACTAGCTTCACGACCGTGCCTTGCTTCTCTTCTCGCTCTCTTTTGCGATTGTAGTCACCATATATGCTAGTCGCTTGCTGCAGCTCCACCTCATTACTCCATCCTTCCTATAAGCTTAAATTGTCTTGATCTCGCGGGTGTGAGATTGCTGAGTCCTCGTGACTCACGATACTTCGAAACCAGTTTGCGGTGCCGATGAAACCGTGCGGTGACGATCCGAGCTCAAGGAGGAGCTCGATGAAGATCTTGCCCTTCGTGTTGTTTCGTTCTAGTTGATCAAGAGTGGAGCCCAGCTTGGGGTCGATCGGGACCTTTGTCGATTTGGGGTTCTTCTTTTATTTTGGTTCTCAGAGCGGACCTTGATTGTATCTGGATGATGTAATGCTTTATTCATGTATTGTGTGAAGTGGCGATTGTAAGCCAACTATGTATCTCTTTCCTTATGTATTACATGGGTTGTGTGAAGATTACCTCACTTGCGACATTGCTTTCAATGCGGTTATGCCTCTAAGTCGTGCTTCGACACGTGGGATATATAGCCGCATCGAGGGCGCTATAAGTTGGTATCGAGCCTTCCCGACCTTAGGAGCCCCACCGCTGATCGCTTTTAGCGGCCGAGTTGTGTCTAGAAAAATGTTTTGATTCATTTAGGATTATATATATCGAGAGTTAGGAATTCTTTTACTCCCCGTCTCTTCATCGCTCCGTAAGGCATCCCGACGAGAGTTTTGACTCTTCTCTTCTCAAATTGCACTAATTTTTTTTAGGATCACGCGGGTATCTTGGAATCATTCCGATGGTTTTATGATGAGAACATTGTCTTGGTGGCTCCTGTCAGGGGTTTAGTGGAAGTGTCCCGGGGAGTTGAGCTCTGAGGTGTTGTCGCGATAATTTTATCGTTGCAGTTCTGGAATACCTGAGTTTAGTACACCGACATCGAAAATCTCTTTTATGTAGTTCGTTGGTGAGATAACCTCGACGCCACCCAGTACTGGGGCGGGAGTTCGGGAGTATCGCCATAACTTGTATAACGGATGCTTTTCGAAGGTTGAGGTAGACGATTTCCGAAGGTTTCTTGGTTATGTGTTGAAGGATGGATACAGCTAGATGTAGGATTTGCTAGTTTTGGGTGAGATATTATGCTTCCCCTGTATCCCCAACACCTGATTGCATAACCGGAGAATTTCGGGAGTTTCATAGGTGGGAATTCAAGTAGCTCTTAGGATATCTTTCCGACGGATGTATGATATGAAATTGGGGTTCGACGTCTAGTGGTCCGCCTATTCACGGTTGGTTTTACTGATGGTCTCGTTGTGTCTTAAAGAGTCCTTGGCTATGCCGACTGGGACGCTTCAGATGTCATGTGCATCGCCTTGTACATGATGGTGCTGTGTCGATCGAGCCCGTAGGCCCCACCATGAAAACTTTGACGAAATCTCTATCATATGTTTGTTCCGGCTTATTCTGCAAGCCAGTCCTTTGTTTTTGTTTTGAGTTGTGGTATTCGAGTTGCTTCAATGTCAAGTGTTGATTCCATACCTTTCCGAAATGGTGTTCTCATACTCCGATGTGAATACCAATCCTTCTCGACAATTGAGATTGTCATGTCAATCCTTTTCAACCGGCGTGTTTTCTCTTCAAGTGGATCCGATCACTTCAACATCAGCAAGACCAATTATCATTTCTTCTCAACGGTGTTTGTTTCATCCGTCTCCAAGTTGCCTTTGTTTTTTTCCCGCCCACCCACCCTTTTTCCTCAAGGACTAAGATTTCTTTACCAAGTATCCTTTTATTTTTGTGAAGTTTCTCCATTCTTTTCCGTCAATGTTCTTACCCGGTGGTTCTCAAGAAGATGTTCTACTAGTTCGTCATTCCTCATTCCTTTCTCTTCTCCGTGGATTCAAGTCAAGTTTTGTTGATCATACCTTTTTCCTCATTTCAATGTCTTCTCATACCGTGCACCTCATTATCATTCTACTTCTCGCTATTTGTTATTCCGAGTGCTCAAGATATCTCAAGATTCGTGTTTCCACTCTACATTCGCTCAAGCTCTTTCGAGATTGGTATCTCATTCAAGTCATTTAATTCAACCGTGCAACATCTCTTTTAAATCTTTTCAACGGTGTTCTTTTGAGTGGGCCCAAACCCACGTGTCTTTTCCCGTGATCTTACCCGACTCTTCTATTTTCCCGAGCTATCCTAAATTCTTCTCCAAGTTTGACGTAAGAATGAGTTGTCATCAGTCAAATGCTTTTCTCCAAGATCTTTCAAATTCTTTTCATAGTTGGCTCAACCTCTTCGCTTTTGATTCTTCCGGTGTGCCTCAATAATTCTTGGCGGTGTTTCTCGTTGTCATTCTCATCATTTGAAGACCGAAGAAGAGTTTCTCTTTAATCTTGCTCCATTCTCTTCAAGATGCATAGTTCAAGCTTGATGCCATCCTCATAATTGTTTTTGATTGTGACAATTCTTTTCTTACCATCCGGAGCATTTCATGAGTTATTTCTATTTCTTCCTCCGAAGGCCATGTAACGCCCTCGATGCGGCTATAGCTCCCACGTGTCGAAGCACGACTTAGAGACATAACCGCATTGAAAGCAATGTCGCAAGTGAGGTAATCTTCGCACAATCCATGTAATACATAAGGGAAAAGGTACATAGTTGGCTTACAGTCGCCACTTCACACAATTACATGAATAAAGCAGTACATCATCCAGATACAATCAAGGTCCGACTACGGAACCAAAATAAAAGAAGAACAACCCCACATGCGACGCAGATCCCCGATCGCCTAACTGGGCTCCACTACTAATCGTCCGGAAAGGAAACATAGTATCGACCAAGTGCCTCATCATATTCCCACTTCACTTCAGCTTCGCCATCTGCTACCGCATCACCGGTACCGCATCTGTTTTGGTAGAATCAGGAGCCACAGGACTCAAAGAATCTCACACCCGCGAGATCAAGACTATTTAAGCTTAAGGGAAGGCTGGTGTCAAAAAAAGGAGGAGCTGCCGCAAGTTTACTTAGCATATATGGTGGCTACATCGCAAAAGAGAGCGAGAAGAGAAGCAAGGCGCGGTCGTGAAACTATTAGCGATCAAGAAGTGATCCCGACTACTTACGCCAAGCATAACTCCAACATCGTGTTCACTTCCGGACCACGAGAAGAGACCATCACGGTTACATACACGGTTGATGTATTTTAATTAAGGTCAACTTCGGTTTTCTACAACCGACATTAACAAATTCCCATCTGCCTCATAACCATGGGCACGGCTTTGAAAGATAATACCTGCAGGGTGTCCCAACTTAGCCCATCACAAGCTCTCACGGTCATCGAAGGAATAAACCTTCACCCAAGACACACCGATCGACTCGGTATCCCGTACATCAAGACATTTCGACAATGGTAAAACTAAACCAGCAAAGCCTCCCGAATGTGCCGACAAATCTCGATAGGAGCTGCACATATCTCTTTCTCGTGGCACACCGGATTGTCCAAACTTCCGATAGGCCATCCCGAGTTGCCTGGGTATACCGGCGGTTGACAAAGTTGGACCAACACTCACAACGAGCAATCGCCCGGGGCTAAAATAAAGATGACCCTCGGACTCGCGAAAACCCAAGGGAAAAAGGGTATAGGTGGCAAATGGTAAAACCAAGGTTGGGCCTTGCTGGAGGAGTTTTATTCAAAGCGAACTGCCTAGGGGTCCCATAAATCACCCGACCGTAAGGAACGCAAAATCAAGGAACATAACACCGTATGACGGAAACTAGGTGGCAAGAGTGGAATAAAACACCGGCATAAGGCCGAGCCTTCCACCCTTTACCAAGTATATAGATGCATTAATTAAAACAATAGATATTGTGATATCCCAAAATATCCGTGTTCCAACAAGGAACAAACTTCATCTTCACCTGCAACTAACAACGCTATAAGAGGGGCTGAGCAAAGCGGTAACATAGCCAATCAACGGTTTGCTAGGACATGGATGATTAGAGGTTGACATGGCAATATGGGTGACAAGGTATAGCAAGTGGTAGGTATCGCAACATAGGCATAGCAAAAGAGCGAGCATCTAGCAAGCAAAGATAGAAGTGATATCGAAGGTATGGTCATCTTGCCTGTAAGGTTTTCAGAGTTGTCAAGGTGGATCTTCGTAGTCGTTCTCAACAGGCTCCTCGCTCACGCACTCGCCTCCGGCTCTACCCAAAGCAAGAACACAAGCAACGGAACCACAATCAAACAAGGAACATATGCACAAGCAATATGATGCAATACATGACATGCTATGCGAGATGTGACATGCTATGCATATGTATGCTCTGAAGGAAAATGATGAACTGGCATCAACTTGGCAAACCAAGTATGCCGCTGAAAGATGAGATGATTTCGTTGAAATCGATATAAAGATCACCGAATCGGATGCACGGTTTGCAAATGACAAGCAAAACAAGAATGACGCAAATCTGCTTAACAGCCCGATGCTACTTAGCACGCAACACAAGACTATGCTACAGCACTCCAACATAAAAACAAAGCATATGGCAACGAACTACAGGAGATGCTTAACAATAGAGGAGCACTGAGCTACGGCTAAATCACATCATAACATGTTCAAACAAGCATGGAGAAAGTGCTCAAAATATCAGGTTCACAGACTTAGTGAAAATACTAGCATGGCAGGAATTAACATCAGGAAGGCATGTTTAGAGCAAGCAAACAACATGCTACAGGAACTGATAATAGCAAAGCAAGGCATGACATGATTCTACTCAAAGCATATTTCAATAGTCCCTTACTGACCATAAGCCAAAAAAGGACCTTAAGAAATGATGGCACCCATGTAAACATTGCAAGTTTTATTACAGATTTCAGACTTAGTGAAATATCAGGACATGACAAAAACAGATTCAACATGGCATGTTCGTGAGCTCGATGCACTCACTACAGAGCATCTCACGATAAACTAAGCATACACCCATCAAGAAGACATGGCATAGGAGCTATACATGGCAAGAACAACATCATAGCATACACGGATCAACTACACCGACCTCGTGAAAATTGAATCTAATGCAAACAGTCTGCCAGGAAACAATTTCAAGCAAAAGTAGAGCACGAAAATGACATGCTAGACTACTCCATAAATGCCAACAAGGACATGGATGGATAGAGCACAACCATATGCTCAAAACACCCTTACTGATCAAGCTCAAAAGGGTATGGATCTCTGAAACAACCTAAACATATGGCATAAAATTATCAGCAGGACAAGACTTAGTGAAATCACCAAGTTCCTGAAATCAGTAACATCTTCATCCCTACTTTGCATGCTTGTTCTAGTCAACACATAGCTCACAAAAAATACATGGAAAATACCCCTGGAAAGATGGCATGGCAATGTTCAACTCACATGTAGGACTCAAATTCATAGGGTGCACACATAATTCATGGCAAAAATGACAAAATAGTTCGAACTGATAAGATTCTGAAACTAACGATCTGAAGCTATCTTCCAATAGCATTTCGGGCATCAAGATGAGCTCAAATGCAAATGATGCAATGGAATGAAATGATGTACTCTTCGAGACGAACATTTTGACATATTATACGCCCAAAACGGAGCCACGGTTGCAGAGATGTGATGCTATGAAAAATGCCCGAAATTATGACAGTTTAGGGACTTAGACGAAATTTCGGGGGGGAAGAAGTTGACCTAGTCGATCCAGATCTGGATCGGGCCGGATCCGAGGTCGGGCTCGCCGGAGATGGTCGCCGGCGCGGGAGAGGACGCCGGAGGAGGGAGGTCGCCGGCGGGGCGCGGCGGCCGGGCGCTGGCGGCCGGGCGGCATGGAGGTTTATGCGGCTTGGCAATGGCGGCGCAGCGGCAGGCAGGCATGGCGGCGGCGGCGAGCAGCGAGCCGGGCGGCGGAGGAGCGGAGCGCGGGCGGCGGCGGACGCTGGCGGGCGGTAGGGCGGCGGCGCACCGGCGCGGAGGCGGCTTGCGACAGCGGCGGCGGCAAGCAGGGCGGGCGCGGCGCGGACGCGCCCGGCAGGCGCAGGAGGGCCGCGCTGGCCCCTGCTGGCTTCGGCGCTGCCGGGCGGCGGGTGGCGGCGCGGGCTGCCCACGTGGCGCCTCCCGATTCGCGGAGGGGGCGGCGGCGGACGTGTCCGGCGGCTGCCGGACGTGTCCGGTGGCGACGGGGATGAATTTTTAGGGTTTGGACCCGAAAATGGAAGGGGAGGGACGTTTATATAGGCATAGGGAGCTAGGAGAGTCCAAATGAGGAGCGGTTTTCGCCCACACGATCGTGATCGAACGACCGAGGGCATGGAGGGGAGTTAGATGGGTTATTGGGCTGTTTTGGAGGGTTGTTGGGCTGCAACTCAAAAGAGGCCTTTGCGAGGGTGCGGTTAACCGTTGGAGTATCAAACGAACTCCAAATGACCCGAAACTTGACAGGTGGTCTACCGGTGATATACCAAGGCCGCTTGGCAAACCTCGGGCCATTCCGAGAAAGTTTAATACCCGCACAAGAGAAGAGAGAAGAGGGGGACGCCGGAGGACATAGGAGCGCCGGATTGCAAAACGGACAACGGGGAAAAGGCTCGGAAGCATGAGACGAACACGTATGCCAAATGAAATGCACATGATGACATGATAAAATACAAATGATGACATGGCAAAATGCAACACGCAAGCAAATGACATGGCAACGACGGCGAATAATCGCGCATAATCGGCGATCGGATCCGGGGCGTTACAACACTCCACCACTACGAGAGGATCTCGTCCCGAGATCTAGAATGGCGCCGGAGGGAAAACGGAAGAGGAAGAGGTAAAACAAAGTTGCTTCTTTGACGAACGTGTGAAACCACGAACCTTGAGAGGTTGAGCAATTTAAAAGAAAGAGTAACAACAGAGATGAACGAGATTGCAAACAATCCGTTAGAAAAGAGGAACAAGTAGTATTACGCGAATTTGAAGGTTGCAAAGACATGGAAATAAGAGCTTAATGGACAAGATAGAATTCGAAACCACTCCGGTTAAACCAAGATGGGAGAGGAAGAAGATTGAAATAATTTGGGCAGCACTCCGACTAAATAGATAACCAAGGGAAAAAGGAACAATATAACCCAAGATAACTCCAACAAAGGGATTGATGGATTTAAAATACCTCATTCTTGACAACATGTGAATCATGAAACATGAAGCAAATTGTCAAGAGTGACATAACACCACCTCAAAAGATAAGGTTGAAAGAATCGCACTTCGGAATGCAAGAAGAAGAATGCTTGAACGCCTCAAAACAAAACATGTGTTGAGCACCATGTTTATTTTAGAGTATAGCTTGGCGGATCTTAACTTCAAGAGAAAACTTGAAGAACAAATCGAGAATGAAAGGAATCCTTGACGAACCACCATGTAGAGTCTCCATGAAGAACTCCGGTAATAAAAGGATCATGAAAAGAAAGAGAAGTTGAAAACACAAGGTGAATCCTTGCAATGATTTAGATGGATCTCCGTGATAATTAGAGCTTGGAACTCCGGGAAAAGAGAAGATGAAACAAATGAAACCGAGAATTTTAAGGGCCTCCGGAATAAAGAATTAATCACTTGGATGAACAAGAATAAGAATTATGTTGTGCTTATCCTTCACCAATTAAATTGATGACAATCAACGGATTTGGCATACTACTTATTCTCGAAGAAAGGATTAAAAGAGATATATCAAAACTTGAGAAGTTCTTAAACGAACCACCGGTAGGATTGGAACAACAAATGAATTGATATGATGAACAAGGAAGTGAGATCTTGAAAGAACCACCGTAAGAATTAAAAAGGAACATTTCAAAGGCACAATTCACCGGGAAGAATTGGAAAACGAAAAAAAATATTTGAGGGGATTTAGATACATGAGAACGAAGAGATCACGTATTGATTCGAGGATATTTGAACGAAGCACCGGTAAGATTTGGAGAACGATAGCTACACGCTGAGAATGAAGAATTATGACATGATGACCTTCGGAGGAAAGAAATGGAAACAACTCAAGAAATACTCCGGATGGTAAGAAAAAAATTCTCACAATCGAAAACAATTATGAGAGGATGGCAACAAGCTAGCACCATGAATCTTGAAGAGAATAGAGCAAGATTAAAGAGAAACTCTTCTTCGGTCTTCAAATGATGAGAATGACAACGAAAAGCATCACCAAGAATTATTGAGGCACACCGGAAGAATCAAAAGCGAAGAGGTTGAGCCAACTATGAAAGAATTTGAAAGATCTTGGAGAAAAGTATTTGACTGATGATAACTCATTCTTACGTCAAACTTGGAAAAGAATTTAGGATAGCTCCGGGAAAATAGAAGAGTCAGGTAAGATCCTGGGAAAAAACCTGTGGGTTAGGGCCCACTCAAAAGAAAACACCGTTGAAAAGATTTAAGAGATATTGCACCGGTTGAATTAAATGGCTTGAATGAGATACCAATCTCGAAAGAGCTCGAACGAATGCAGAGTGGAAACACGAATCTTCGAGATATCTTGAGCACTCCGGAATAACAAATAGCGAGAAGAAGAATGATAATGAGGTGCATCGGTATGAGAAGACATTGAAATGAGGAAAAAGGTATGATCAACAAAACTTGACTTGAATCCACCGGAGAAGAGAAAGGAATGAGGAATGACGAACTAGTAGAACATCTTCTTGAGAACCACTGGGTAAGAACATTGGCGGAAAAAAATGGAGAGACTTCTCATGAATAAATGGATACTTGATCAAAATAAATGAGTCCTTGAAGAAAAAGGGTGGGAGGGCGGGAAAAACAAAGGCAACTTGGAGACGCATGAAACAAACACCGTTGAGAAAACTTAGATTTGATCTTGCGGATGGGGAGAATGATGGGATCATCTCGAAGAGAAGCGCACCGGTTGGAAAAGGATTGACATGACCATCTCGATGATCAAGAAGGATTACCACTCTCATAGGAATATGAGAACACCGGTTAGGAAAGGTATGGATTCAACATTTGACTTTGAAGCAACTCGAATACCACAATTAAAACAAAACAAAGGATTGGCTTGCAGAATAAGCCGGAACAAACATATGATAGAGATTTCGTCCAAGTTTTCGTGGTGGGGCCTACACGGGCTCAATCAGACAAAGACCATCATGTACAAGGCAAGCACATGACATACGAAGCGCCCCCGAGTCGGCATAGCCAAGGACTCTTTAAGACACAACGAGACCATCAGAAACCAACCGTGAATAGGCGGACCACTAGACGTCGAACCCCAATTTCATATCATACATCCGCCGGAAAGATATCCTAAGAGCTACTTGAATTCCCACCTATAAACTCCCAAACTTTCCGGTTATGCAATCAGTGTTGGGGATACAGGAGCAATATATATATCTCACCCAAGCTAACAATCCCTACATCCAGCTGTATCCATCCTTCAACACATAACCAAGAAACCTTCGGAAATCGTGTACCTCAACCTTCGAAAAGCATCCGTTATACGATCCCAAGATACCCGCGTGATCCTAAAAAAAATTTTTTTTGAAGTTTGAGAAGAGAAGAGTCAAAACTCTACGCCAGATACCTCACCGTAAGGTCAAGGACTGGGAGTAAAAGAATTCCTAAACTCTCCGATATATATAATCCTAAATGACTCAAAACATTTTTCTAGACACAACTCGCCACTAAAACGATCAAGCAAAGGGGGGCCTTAAGGTCGGGATGGCTCGATTACCAACTTGTAGCGCCTCGATGCGGCTATAGCTCCCACGGTCGGCAACGACTTAGAGACATAACCGCATTGAAAGCAATGTCGCAAGTGAGGTAATCTTCGCACAATCCATGTAATACATAAGGAAAAGGTACATAGTTGGCTTACAATCGCCACTTCACACAATTACATGAATAAAGCAAGACATCATCCAGATACAATCAAGGTCCGACTACGGAACCAAAATAAAAGAAGAACAACCCCACATGCGACGCAGATCCCCGATCGCCTCAACTGGGCTCCACTACTAATCGTCCGGAAAGGAAACATAGTATCGACCAAGTGCCTCATCATATTCCCACTTCAGCTCGGGCCGCCCCATCTGCTACCGCATCACCGGTACCGCATCTGTTTTGGTAGAATCAGAGCCACGTGGACTCAAAGAATCTCACACCATGAGATCAAGACTATTTAAGCTTAAGGGAAGGCTGGTGTCAAAAAAGGAGGAGCTGCTGCAAGCGCTTAGCATATATGGTGGCTACATCGCAAAAGAGAGCGAGAAGAGAAGCAAGGCGCGTCGTGAAACTATTAGCGATCAAGAAGTGATCCCGACTACTTACGCCAAGCATAACTCCAACACGTGTTCACTTCCGGACTCACGAGAAGAGACCATCACGGTTACATACACGGTTGATGTATTTTAATTAAGGTCAACTTCGGTTTTCTACAACCGACATTAACAAATTCCCATCTGCCTCATAACCGCAGGCACGGCTTTGAAAGATAATACCTGCAGGGTGTCCCAACTTAGCCCATCACAAGCTCTCACGGTCATCGAAGAATAAACCTTCACCCAAGACACACCGATCGACTCGGTATCCCAGACATCAAGACATTTCGACAATGGTAAAACTAAACAAGCAAAGCCTCCCGAATGTGCCGACAAATCCCGATAGGAGCTGCACATATCTCTTTCTCGTGGCACACCGGATTGTCCAAACTTCCGATAGGCCATCCCGTAGTTGCCCCGGTACACCGGCGGTTGACAAAGTTGGACCAACACTCACAACGAGCATCGCCCGGGGGCTAAATAAAGATGACCCTCGGCTCGCGAAACCCAAGGGAAAAAGGGTATAGGTGGCAAATGGTAAAACCAAGGTTGGGCCTTGCTGGAGGAGTTTTATTCAAAGCGAACTGTCTAGGGGGTCCCATAAATCACCCGACCGTGTAAGGAACGCAAAATCAAGGAACATAACACCGGTATGACGGAAACTAGGTGGCAAGAGTGGAATAAAACACCGGCATAAGGCCGAGCCTTCCACCCTTTACCAAGTATATAGATGCATTAATTAAAACAATAGATATTGTGATATCCCAAAATATCCGTGTTCCAACAAGGAACAAACTTCATCTTCACCTGCAACTAACAACGCTATAAGAGGGGCTGAGCAAAGCGGTAACATAGCCAATCAACGGTTTGCTAGGACATGGATGATTAGAGGTTGACATGGCAATATGGGTGACAAGGTATAGCAAGTGGTAGGTATCGCAGCATAGGCATAGCAAAAGAGCGAGCATCTAGCAAGCAAAGATAGAAGTGATATCAAGGTATGGTCATCTTGCTCAGAAGGTTTTCAGAGTTGTCGAAGGCTGGATCTTCGTAGTCGCTCTCAACAGGCTCCTCGCTCACGCACTCGCCTCCGGCTCTACCCAAAGCAAGAACACAAGCAACGGAACCACAATCAAACAAGGAACATATGCACAAGCAATATGATGCAATACATGACATGCTATGCGAGATGTGACATGCTATGCATATGTATGCTCTGAAGGAAAATGATGAACTGGCATCAACTTGGCAAACCAAGTATGCCGCTGAAAGATGAGATGATTTCGTTGAAATCGATATAAAGATCACCGGAATCGGATGCACGGTTTGCAAATGACAAGCAAAACAAGAATGACGCAAATCTGCGTTTAACAGCCCGATGCTACTTAGCACGCAACACAAGACTATGCTACAGCACTCCAACATAAAAACAAAGCATATGGCAACGAACTACAGGAGATGCTTAACAATAGAGGAGCACTGAGCTACGGCTAAATCACATCATAACATGTTCAAACAAGCATGGAGAAAGTGCTCAAAATATCAGGTTCACAGACTTAGTGAAAATACTAGCATGGCAGGAATTAACATCAGGAAGGCATGTTTAGAGCAAGCAAACAACATGCTACAGGAACTGATAATAGCAAAGCAAGGCATGACATGATTCTACTCAAAGCATATTTCAATAGTCCCTTACTGACCATAAGCCAAAAAAGGACCTTAAGAAATGATGGCACCCATGTAAACATTGCAAGTTTTATTACAGATTTCAGACTTAGTGAAATATCAGGACATGACAAAACAGATTCAACATGGCATGTTCGTGAGCTCGATGCACTCACTACAGAGCATCTCACGATAAACTAAGCATACACCCATCAAGAAGACATGGCATAGGAGCTATACATGGCAAGAACAACATCATAGCATACACGGATCAACTACACCGACCTCGTGAAAACTGAATCTAATGCAAACAGTCTGCCAGGAAACAATTTCAAGCAAAAGTAGAGTACGAAAATGACATGCTAGACTACTCCATAAATGCCAACAAGGACATGGATGGATAGAGCACAACCATATGCTCAAAACACCCTTACTGATCAAGCTCAAAAAGGGTATGGATCTCTCTGAAACAACCTAAACATATGGCATAAAATTATCAGCAGGACAAGACTTAGTGAAATCACCAAGTTCCTGAAATCAGAACATCTTCATCCCTACTTTGCATGCTTGTTCTAGTCAACACATAGCTCACAAAAATACATGGAAAATACCCCTGGAAAGATGGCATGGCAATGTTCAACTCACATGTAGGACTCAAATTCATAGGGTGCACACATAATTCATGGCAAAATGACAAAATAGTTCGAACTGATAAGATTCTGAAACTAACGATCTGAAGCTATCTTCCAATAGCATTTCGGGCATCAAGATGAGCTCAAATGCAAATGATGCAATGGAATGAAATGATGTACTCTTCGAGACGAACATTTTACATATTATACGCCCAAAACGGAGCCACGTTTGCAGAGATGTGATGCTATGAAAATGCCCAAATTATGACAGTTTAGGGACTTAGACGAAATTTCGGGGAAGAAGTTGACCTAGTCGATCCAGATCCGGATCGGGCCGATCCGAGGTCGGGCTCGCGGAGATGGTCGCCGCGCGGGAGAGGACGCCGAGGAGGGAGGTCGCCGGGCGCGCGGGCGCGGGCGCGGGCGCGGCGCTGCGGGAGGCAGGCGGCGCAGGGCGGCGGCAGGCGGGTGGCAGGCAGGCTGGCGCAAGTGGCGAGCAGCGAGCCGGCGGCGGAGGAGCGGAGCGCGGGCGGCGGCGGACGCCGGGCGGCGGTGGGGCGGCGGCGACCGGCGCGGAGGCGGCAGGGCGGGCGGCGCGGCGCGGACGCGCCCGGCGGTGGCAGGAGGGCTGGCTGGGCCTCTGGCTCCTCGGGCGCGCGGCCGGGCGGGCGGCGGCGGCGCTGGCTGCCCACGTGGCGCCTCCCGATTCATGGAGGGGCGGCGGGCGGACGTGTCCGGGCGGCTGCCGGACGTGTCCGTGGCGACGGGGATGAATTTTAGGGTTTGGACCCAAAATGGAAGGGAGGACGCTTATATAGGCATAGGGAGCTAGGAGAGTCCAAATGAGGAGCGGTTACCACACGATCGTGATCGAACGATCGAGGGCATGGAGGGAGTTAGATGGGTTATTGGGCTGTTTTGGAGGGTTGTTGGGCTGCAACTCAAAAGAGGCCTTTGCGAGGGTGCAGATTAACCGCTGGAGTATCAAACGAACTCCAAATGACCAAACTTGACAGTGGTCTACCGGTGATATACCAAGGCCGCTTGGCAAACCTCGGGCCATTCCGAGAAAGTTTAATACCCACACAAGAGAAGAGAGAAGAGGGGGACGCCGGAGGACATAGGAGCGCCGGATTGCAAAACGGACAACGGGGAAAAGGCTCGGAAGCATGAGACGAACACGTATGCCAAATGAAATGCACATGATGACATGATAAAATACAAATGATGACATGGCAAAATGCAACACGCAAGCAAATGACATGGCAACGACGGCGAATAATCGCGCATAACCGCGCGATCGGATCCGGGCGTTACAGCCATCATGTCATAATTCTTCATTCTCGCCGTAGCTATCGTTCTCCAAATCTTACCGTGAATCGCTCAAATATCCTCTAATCAGTTCATGTTCTCTTCGTTCTCATGTATCTAAATCCTTCAAGTATCTTCAATCGCTTTCAAATTCTTCCCGTGAATTGTGCCTTTGCTACTTTCATTTTCGATTCTTACGGTGGTTCTTTCAACATTCCTCTTCTGTTGTTATCGTATCAATTAATTCGCTCTTTCCGAATCCTACCGTGGATCGTTGAAGACTTTTCGAAGTTTACGCTTATATCTCTCTTAATCCTTTCTACAAGAATAAGTAGTATGCCAAATCCGTTGCTTGTCATCAATTTAAATTGGTGAAGGATACGCATAACATAATTCTTATTCTGGTTTCATCCAAGTGATTAATCCTTTCCTTCGGAGTTTGTTCAGGAGTAATAAATTCTTGGCTTCTTGTTGTTCATCTTTCTTCCGGAGTTCTAAGTTTTCCAGATTATCTCGTCGCTAAGCTCCATCTAAATCATCGCAAGGCTTCACCTTGTGTTTTCAACTTCTCTTTCTTTTTATCATCCGCTTATTACGGAGTGGTGGTTCGTCAAGGATTCTTTTCATTCTTCAATTGTTCATCAAGATTTCTCTCGGTTAAGATCCGCAAGCCATACTTCAAAATAAACATGGTGCTCAACACATGTTTTGTTTTGAGGAGTTCAAGCATTCTTCATCTTGCATTCCGAAGTGCAATTCTTTCGACCTTATCTTTTCAGGCGGTGTTATGTCATTTTGACTGTTTCATTCATGTTTCATGATTCACATGTTGTCAAGAATGAGGTATTTTAAATCCATCAATCTCTTCGTTGGATTTATCTTGTGTCATGTTTTCACCTAAAGCCTTCCCTAAGGAATGTTGCTATTATGGTGCTTATCAATGATCCAAGTTTTCTCCTATCCTCTTGGTGAAAGAAGTTTTTCATCGCCTTGGTGCTCTCACTCAAATCAATGGCTTCCTTTAGTGGCCATTTGTCACCTCATAATGTTGAGATGTTTCCATAAGCCCACTACAAACTTATTCTTTTCGTTGTTGGTCTTCCAACAACTCTATTCTAACCTTCTTGCAAGGATGCCTTCCAAATTCAATTGTGGTAGAAGTTGTCATTTTCTTCTCCGTCCCTTTATTCCAATGATCTACTTCTATTCTTTATTACGGAGGCATTGTGATGTTGCTCTTTTCACTCATCATCTCGATTGTGAGGATCGTGTTCTTTTCGTGCTTACCCATTTAACAAGAGTGTTGTGTCATCTCTTCAAGTTCTTTTCATCTTATCAAGTCTTGCATCTCTTTTCAACCGGAGTGTTGTCCAAATTTGTTCTTCCTTGTTCCTTGTTTATCTTGTTTCAACCAGAGTGGTTCAATCCCTTCTTGTCCATTGTACTCGTCATTCATAGCTTTGCAACCTCCAAGGTTCAAATGGTGTTCCTTGTTTCTATTTTCTACCGCAGTGCTCTCAATTGTATTCAACTCCGTTGTGTTCTTTCTTTCAAATTTTCAACCTCTCAAGGTTCTTTGGTTTCACTCTTTTGTCGAAGAAGCAACTTAGTTTTACCTCCTCTCTTCCTCTTCCGTTTCTCTCCGGTGCCCTCCTAGATCTCGGGACGAGATCCTCTTGTAGTGGTGGAGTGTTGTAACGCCCCGAGACCAACGGTCCAGAAGACTTCCATATTTTTGTGACCTCCGTGTGTTTTTTATTTGTGCTTGCTCTATTTATTTTTGCATTGCATCATGTCATCATGCCATCATCTCATAAATCTTTTGCAACTTAACTAAATAAATGGCATGGATCTTTGATCCATTTAAATCGAGGGAATTCACATGGTGATTCTCTTTAAAACATATCCTCTCGATATTTAGAAAGCTATAGTAAATATTCCATTTTTGGAATTCACCATAACACACTTGAAAAATCCCAATGCCTTTGTTGTCTTAATTCTTGATCTCCAACTTTGCCATTTATTCTTTCATCATCTTCCGGAGCTCCACCAAAAATCCCAACATTTTTGGAAACCTCTAATTCCTAGTCCTTGCTCAAACCTTTTGAATTAAATTCAAATGACTTTGAATTTAATTCCTGCAATCTTGCCACTCCTATTTTTCATGGACCGTGCACATTTTTACGAGTCCGTGGAAATTATCCCCGTGCCCAACTCTTTCTATAACCTTTATTTTCTTCCTTTTTTCTTTCTCTTTATTTTCTGTTTTGAAAAGAGAGAGAGAGAAGGAGCCCAGCAGCCTGGGCCTCCCAACCTCCCGCGCCGGCCCAAGGCCAAGGCCCAGCCGCCCCCACCAATCCCTCCTAACCCTAGCCCGAACCCCCCTGCCCGATCCCCTCAGCATCTCTCCCTCGATCCCTCCTCATTCCCTCGTGCCGCCACCATGCATCGCACACATCGCTAGGGAGAGGAGCTCCCCGCGCTGCAAGGCCCGAGCGCCTCATCCCCATCCTCCTTCACCCCGTGCCCGATCCCGCTCGTCCCTGCGCCCTCCGGCGAGCTCGGTCGCCCGCGCCTTCTCCCCTGCGCCATCCTCCTGCGCCGCTCACCACGCCCCGTGCCTCACCTCCCATGGCGCCCGCAACCATGCCTTCACTGCAACCCTCCATCGCCGGAGCTGCTCCTTTTGCCGAGCGCCACCCCGAGCCCCAAGCGTCGCCCCTGCTTCCTCCCGCGTTGCTCCTGGCCCTGCTTCTCCTCCGCGCGCCATGGCCTTGGCCCCTCTGCTCCGCCCGTCGCCTCTGCTGCCCTCCTCGACGTCCTGCTCATCCTCGTGTGTGCCATGGACGTGCGCCGCCACTGGCCTCTGCTGTGCGCGTCCCGTCTCCCTCGCCGACGCCCTGCCTCTTGGTGTTCTGCTCCACCACCACATCGTGGCCGATTTTGTTGTTTCATTGTCGGGCATGAGTTGCCTTGCTGCTGTCCTCCAGAGGCCCTTTTGTCTTTCTTCGTTTTGGATCGGCCAGTACGAGATGCCAAGTACCAGGAACACCAAGGCCATCTTCGAGATTTTCGCCAAGTACCAGGAGGTCGATGAATGGTTCATCTACGTGCGTGTGCGACCATCTTCGGCAAGGACCCGTGTACGACTACAGAACGAACCGTGAAGTTCCACAAGATAACGTGTACCACTGCCATCGCCCCGAAGACGTTGGATTCGTCAAGTGCCTCTTCGAAACGAACGTGTACAACTACTTCCACTACCGTCACGAGAACGACTACTTCCTCTACCGTCGCCACGTGAACAACTACTTCCCACGACGACCCATGAACGACTACTTCCTCTACATCGTACCGAACTTGACCCGCTCCGAAATGCACGCTTCGAAGGTATAACCCCGAGACGCCGTCCGTGGACCGAATGCATGCGTTGTATGAGATGCACCCTATGTTTGCACCGTGCCCGTTTGCTTCATGCACGTTCCTCCTTGTTCGCCATGCCGATGAACTGTGGGAACCCGGTAACCGGGATCACCCCACCATCTCTAGCATGTTCCGCACATCCGCACGCTTCCTTTTGCACCGGTATCTCCATGAGCTACCGGAACCGATATGTTGCCGTGGCATCATTTTCGGATTCGTTGCCGTGGCACCCCTTTCTTCCACCTCGGTGATAAATGCTTCATGACATGCTTATGTCAACATTTTCGTAAAAATTGCATATAACTTGTATATGTCATCCGCATCATGATAACAACAATTAAAATGTTTAAAATCGTTGCTTGCTTTAAATTGCTAAATAACATGGGGATTTTACGGAAGTGTTGTTTGTGTTTCCGGCCTCATTTAAACTTGCCTAAATATGTAGTTTAATTATGCTTCACCTCTTGCCATGTTAACCAACATTTAATATTGTTTGGTAGCATAACCGAGAGAGAACTAAATAATTGATGTGGTGTTCCGTCAATATGCAACTCGTTGCATATTGAGCTCCACTTAACTTGTAGTGTTGTTTGTGCATATTGCCATGCCATGCCTCATTAAACCGGACATGCATCATACTTGTTTGTGCATCATGACATGTTTATGCTTGTGTGTTTACCATATTGTTTGCTTCTTTCCGGTTTGCTTCTCTCGTTAGCTTTGGTTTCGTTCCGGAGTTGTGAGGATTGTTCGACTACGTCCGTTTGTCTTCTTCATGGACTCGTTCTTTTTCCTTGCGGGATTTCAGGCAAGATGACCATACCCTCGAAATCACTTCTATCTTTGCTTGCTAGATGCTCGCTCTTTTGCTATGCCTATGCTACGATGCCTACCACTTGCTATATCATGCCTCCCATGTTGCCATGTCAAGCCTCTAACCATCCTTTCCTAGCAAACCGTTGTTTGGCTATGTTACCGCTTTGCTCAGCCCCTCTTATAGCGTTGTTAGTTGCGGTGAAGATGAAGTTTGTTCCTTGTTGAACATGGAGATGTTGTTCCTTGTTGGAACATGTTTACTTGTTGGGATATCACAATCTCTTATTTAATTAATGCACCTATATACTTGGTAAAGGGTGGAAGGCTCGGCCTTATGCCCGGTGTTTTGTTCCACTCTTGCCGCCCTAGTTTCTGTCATACCGGTGTTATGTTCCCGGATTTTATGCTCCTAACGCTGTTGGGTGATTTATGGGACCCCTTGACAGTTCGCTTTGAATAAGACTCCTCCAAAGAAGGCCCAACCTTGGTTTTACCATTTGACTACCTACCACATATACCCCTTCCCTTGGGTTCTGCAGACTCAAGGGTCATCTTTATTTTAGCCCCCGGGCGGTGCTCCTTCGAGTGTTGGTCCAAACGGGCAGATCAAGGGCCACCACGGGCAACTCGAGGGCTGGTTTTACTCGTGGTGACCTATCCGGTGTGCCCCGAGAACGAGGTACGTCACGACTCCTATCGGGATTTATCGGCACATCCGGGCGGCTTTGCTGGTCTTGTTTTATTACTGTCGAAATGTCTTGTAGTCCGGGATTCCGAGACTGATCGGGTCTTCCCGGTAGAAGGAATATCCTTCGTTGATCGCGAGAGCTTATAATGGGCTAAGTTGGGACACCCCTGCAAGGTATTATCTTTCGAAAGCCGTGCCCGCGGTTATGAGGCAGATGGGAATTTGTTAATGTCCGGTTGTAGAAAACCCGATGTTGATCTTAATTAAAATACATCAACCGCGTGTGTAACCATGATGGTCTCTTCTCGGCGGAGTCCGGGAAGTGAACACGGTGTTGGAGTTATGTTTGACGTAAGTAGTTTCAGGATCGCTTCTTGATCGCTACTAGCTTCACGACCGTGCCTTGCTTCTCTTCTCGCTCTCTTTTGCGATTGTAGTCACCATATATGCTAGTCGCTTCCTGCAGCTCCACCTCACTACTCCATCCTTCCTATAAGCTTAAATAGTCTTGATCTCGCGGGTGTGAGATTGCTGAGTCCTCGTGACTCACAGATACTTCCAAAACCAGTTTGCAGGTGCCGATGAAACTGTGCAGGTGACACATCTGAGCTCAAGGAGGAGCTCGATGAAGATCTTGCCCTTCGTGTTGTTTCGTTCTAGTTGATCAGTAGTGGAGCCCAGTTGGGGTCGATCGGGGACCTTTGTCGCATTTGGGGTTCTTCTTTTATTTTGGTTCCATAGTCGGACCTTGATTGTATCTGGATGATGTAATGCTTTATTCATGTATTGTGTGAAGTGGCGATTGTAAGCCAACTATGTATCTCTTTCCCTTATGTATTACATGGGTTGTGTGAAGATTACCTCACTTGCGACATTGCTTTCAATGCGGTTATGCCTCTAAGTCGTGCTTCGACACGTGCGAGATATAGTCGCATCGAGGGCGTTACATAAAACCCTACTCCTGCTTGATTAATATTAATGATATGGGTAGTACAAGAGTAGATCTACCACGAGATCAAGGAGGCTAAACCCTAGAAGCTAGCCTATGGTATGATTGTTGTAATGGTTGTTCGTCCTATGGACTAAAACCCTCCGATTTATATAGACACCGGAGAGGGCTAGGGTTACACAGAGTCGGTTACAATGGTAGGAGATCTACATATCCGTATTGCCAAGCTTGCCTTCCACGCCAAGGAAAATCCCATCCGGACACGGGACGAAGTCTTCAATCTTGTATCTTCATAGTCTTGGAGTCCGGCCGATGATGATAGTCCGGCTATCCGGACACCCCCTAGTCCAGGACTCCCTCAGTAGCCCCTGAACCAGGCTTCAATGACGACGAGTCCGACGCGCATATTGTCTTCGGCATTGCAAGGCGGGTTCTTCCTCCGAATAATTCATAGAAGATTCTGAACACCAGGATAGTGTCCGGCTCTACAAAATAATTTCCACATACCACCGTAGAGAGAATAATGTGTACACAAGTTCAATCTGCTGACGTATCTTGTGGTGTGACGTCGCACCACTACCAAGCATTTACTTGAATCATTTTTATTATACCACCTCAGCGTGTATAGCGAAGCGGTTTCCTTGGCATGTCTTGTCGGAGCAGAGATCGTGTTCCCCTTATTCCGGGATTCCCATCAATACGGACGTGGGTAACCCAACCGCGCCATTGATTGTGGCGCTTGGGAGATAGGCGAGTTTTACCAGGCCGATGGGGACGCATAGTCTTCGTCCACCCATATATAACAGGATAATGATCCACCTTCTTTACCTACGCCTTCTTCCTCCTCTGCTTATCCATCTCCGCGCACTCGAGCTCCAGCGCCCAAGTCCGCACATCTTGCCTCAACCTTCTCCAGCCATGTCCGGAGAGGGAGGCAAATGGATGGCCTCCTCCGTTACGGAGGGGCACATCGAGAAGCTGCGCACACGGATACCTTTCGGCGACATCGCAAGACCGGCCGCCCGACGAGGGGCAGCTCATCCCCACCCCCAGGCCCCATGAGTGGGTCGTATTTCTTCCCCACTTCCTCCGCGGACTGGACTTCCCACCTCACCCCTTCGTCCGGGGGCTCATGTACTACTACGGCCTGGACTTCCACGATCTAGCGCCAAACTTCATCCTCAACATCTCGGCGTTCATCGTCGTGTGCGATGCCTTCCTCTGCATCTAGCCCCACTTCGGCTTGTGGCTAAAGACCTTCAATGTCAAGCCGAAGGTAGTGAAGGGCGTCCAAGCGGAGTGCGGAGGCGCCATGGTGGGCAAAATGCCCAACGTCATTTGGCTCGAGGGTGCCTTTGTGGAGTCCATCAAGGGATGGCAATCGGGGTGGTTCTACATCACCGAGCCGCGTGACCCTAAATGGGTAGCGGCCCCCGAGTTCAGATCTGGTACTCCCATGCAGCTTACCTCCTGGAAAGAGAAGGGCTTGCTATGGGGTAGTTCGGAGGAGCCGACCGACTCGATCTGCTCTGCACTCGTGAACAAGAAGCTTAAGCTTGTCAACATGATCCAGGTAATGCTCGTCCGCCGGATTCTCCCCTGCCAACAACGGGCCTTCAATCTGTGGGAGTTTGATCCGGCACAGCACCGGACATTGAGCGGGCTCTTTGACACGATGTACGAAGCTGCCTAGAGGGTGCTATTCAAGGGCGGAGAAGCCCCCGCATCCGCAACTGAAGATCGCGGATTCAGCACGCAGCGCCCGGCCGGCAAGGAAAGCTATGTTATCCTTTACGGGACACTCATTTCTTTCATAGTTTGACTCTATGTGGGATCTAAAACTCCCAATGCCTTTAACATGATCGGCAGAAGACGTCCGGACAGGTTAATCGTCTGCCCTTCCCAAGACCCAGCGGACACCCGCTTAACGGGCTGCTGGTTCTCGCCCTTACATGGTGCCGAGAAGAAGGCTAAGAAGAAGGCCGCGGAACCCAAGGAGTTCGGCGCCAGTGATATCGGACTCATCATCCGATGACTCAAGGCGGATTCTCCCCCAGGAGGAGGAGAAAGAGGCCTCTTCCCGGCAGGGGAGAGAAGAAGAGGAAGGCCTCCCCAACGGGGGCGGCCGAAGGGTCCAAGAAAGGATGGACCCTTTCTCTGGACTGCTCCGCCAACGCCGACGACGGCGACGAGGAGTAGCCCTCTAGGGTCAAGCCCCTGGTAAGATCGTAAGAGTCCGAATTCCTGGATGATTTATAATTTCTCTTTTTGCCACGTGGTGTCCTTCTAATGCCGCATACAACCTGTAGTCCGGCCAAGGACGATCTTCCCGCTTCATCGAGCGGGTCCTTGGCTCCGTCGGATATGGATTCCCTTCCGACCGCCTCCACCCCTCGTGACGCCGATGACGCCGAGGTGGATCCAGGAGGGGACCCACCAGGAGGGGGAGGCTCCGGAGGTGCCACAGGGCAACCTCCCGGACTTCGCACCGGACTCCGCACCGGAACCCGCAGTGGTTCCGGAGTCTGGCAGGCGGCCCCTTCGTAAGAAGGGCAAGACTGTGACACCGGCGGCTGCCGTCCAACCGGAGGCGCCGGATAACTTGTTGGAGGCGCTCAACGGTGCTTCCATCGAAGAAGAACACCGCACTGTCAGGAGTGCGGTGATTCAGAAGGTTCAGCTTGCCAAGAGCGGGCTGACCGAAGCCTGCAGCAGCCTTCTAACAGGCTTTGAGGTAAGAATTTTAAGATATGTAATATAATACCGCATAGACAGTAGCCCATGATGCTCGGTTCGGTGTTCGGAAAGAAAAGCCAGACTGAGGATCTAAAAAGATACGCAGGAGGTCTAAAAAATATGTCAATATGGGATTGCAGGTTGTGCTGATGACCTCTGCCGCACTGACTGCGGAGGTCGATGCTTTAAAGCAGAACCTCGAGCGGTCCGAGAGCGAGCTCGGCCGTGCCAAGAAGCAACTCGAGGACAAGGAAGGTGAGTAACACCGTATTAAATTTGTACCTTACAGAAAAGGATTTTGGTTGCAAGAGAAATAACGAGGATAACATGGGTACTACAGGGGCCACGAACGATGTGGCGACCCTGAAGGAGGCGGTGTCTACGGCCGAACGCAATGCGGCCGCAGAGCGAGCCGAGCGGGAGAAGCAGGAGGCACGGGTGGCGGAGGTACAGCAAGAGCTCCAGGCTCTCATGGAAAAATATGAGGGTTTGGAGCGCGACTCAAGGACTCGAGAGTCCAGCTTGCATCGGCTCTTGAGAGCACCAAAGCCGCTAAGGCCGAAGCCCACAAGGCCCTCCAGGAGGTCGAGGATTTGAAGAAAATAGTAGCAGGTAAGGCATTTTTCATGCAAAGCAAGCATGTGAAAGTGAATTACCTATTACTTAGCCGAATTCGGAGCTCTCCAGGAGCGTTTGCAGATCTGCCTTGCAGCGTGTGCGATGCTGCCGCATTCTACCGGGCCGAGGAGGGGAGCTCGACGGAGAAGGTCTTCTGGTCTCAGTATGCTGAGGCCGTACATCCGGTGCCCCTGAGCGACCAGCTGAAGCAGCTGGTCGAGCTCCACAATGTAGCCGAACAGGCCATGAAGGGCCTCATAGTTCGGCTGTGGCCCAAGGAGGCCATGCCTGGGAGCTACTTCGGCCTGGTACGGCAGCTGGTGGACGCGTGTCCTCGGGTGGAGGTCGCCAAGCATTCCGCCAAGATTGAAGGTGCCTGTTGGGCCTTGCCGTGCAAAGGTGCATCGGGGCAGGATGGACACCGAGAAGCTGCCGACGGACACGCCGCCCGGCGGCAAGGAGTATCGAGGTCTTAAATGTATTATAAGAATGTCCTGAAGGGTGCCCGCATGATTGCGGATGAGTGCTCCAAGGATGTAATATTTGAATAGACTCGCATTTTGTTATCCTGTGCGCTGAAAACCTTGTTCATATGCGCTAAGCAACGCTTTTTAATTTAAAATATTACCTTCTGTGCGGCCGTTTATCAAATCTGAGAGATGGCAAGTCGTTGGCTTCAGCCCCCATGCCACTAGTGCTGGGGTGTTCGGGATAAACTTGAGCACTCTTGTTCCCATATTTGGGTCCATCTAGGGAGGCGCTCAACACAACGAACGAGGCAACCGGACTTATAATGCTTGAACACTCTCACTTAGCCATAGAATTCTAATTTTAAATTTCGGCGAAGCCCCTAGTGTTCGGAAGACCGAGTTTGGGGCGCTATCCACGCCTGGGCCGGACAAAGCCGGTTCCTCGCTCTAAGCGGCATAAGTCTTTAGGGACTCGAAAAAACCTCTCGAACAGCGACCAACTCTCGCCTTATCATGACGGCCAGTTTTAGCTTTCTCCACTGAGGCGCTCGCCCAGCTCAACCGGGGCGCAATCGCAGTGGTTCTCCTAGTGCTACCTTAGCCGATAAAACAGAACGTAAGGTACCAAAACATGGGAGCCGGGCAAACCCAACTATTGACCCAAGACATGATTTGGAGCCGATGCATATAATGCTATAAGTTCGGGGTGCCGCACTTGTGAAAGTGTTCGGACTTATCACACCATAATGTGGGGAACTTAAGCCCCTAGTGTATTCGGCCGTACCAAAGTGTACGGATACAACATGTCATAAACGAACATAGATAAGAAAGAAATGCGATTATAAGCAAAAAGTGATGCATTGTTTATTCAGAAAAACTGCCATGAATGCAGGGCGATACCAATAGTGCGGTAAGCAAGGGATTGGACTTATTAAACATGTCGCCCTCCAGGGGTAGGCTGTGGAATGGTGTATTAAACAGATTTAATGCTCGTAATGGAGACCACCTGAGTGTTCGTCATAGCCCTTCTCCTTCCCTGGCTGTTGCATCATGAGTTCGGCAGGTCTATTGCCGGACAAGGCCTCTGGTGAACGGAGTCCTGTGGGTAAGAAAAAAGAAAAAGAAAAAGACCGACATACTTGGGAGCCCCTGGTGTGGTTAAGCCGCACTCTGGGCCTGTCGTTGTCGTGCCCCTCCCCCTATGCCCATGATATCTCCAGAGCGTAATGATGTACGCGAAGGACTGGTCTTGCAATTATGCAAGGGCTGGGTTAGCCGATTGCTACGCTGCGTTTCGAACATGCCAGGTGGTCTTGCAGTATGTTACTCCGGGCGCGTTTGGCCGTGTCCGGTTGCTTGACGACCGGACTCGAAAATTGCCTTAAAAGGCTGCTCTGTACTTCTGCTGCGAGAGCCGCTGTGTGTTCCTTCATTCGGAGGGAGCGTTCAGTGTTTCCGTTGACCGTAATGACTCCTCGAGGGCCTAGCATCTTGAGCTTGAGGTATGCGTAATGCGGCACCGCATTGAACTTTGCAAACGCGGTTCGTCCGAGCAGAGCGTGATAGCCATCATGAACGAGACTATGTCAAGATTAACTCCTCGCCGGAAGTTATCCGGATCCAAGACCACTTCCAGTGTGACTAAGCCTATACAATTGGCCTCTACACTGTATGACGCCTTTGAAGGTCGCTTTGTATGTTTAATCCTTGAGGGTCTATGCCCATCTTGCGACCGTGTCCCGATAAAGCAGTTCAGCTGCTGCCGCCGCACATCGTGACTCGTGAGGTGAAATCCATCGATGATTGGGTCTAAAACCACGCGCGAATCCGCCATGACGGATATCGTGGGGTGGTCCTTCGATCAAAAGTGATCGGGCAAGAGGACCATGGATTGAACTTTGGGGTGACTGGCTCCATCGCGTATACGTCCCTGAGTGCACGCTTCGCTCCCTCTTGGGTATGTGGGTTGCGTATATCATGTTTACCATCCGCACTTGTGGGGGGAAACCCTTCTGTCCTCTATTGTTCGGCGGCCGGGTCTCTTCCTCGCATCGCTATGCAGCCCTTGTCATTGTTTTCAGTAATTAACTTGCTCGCTCATAAATACCCAACAGTCCCTCGCAGTGTGATTAGCTGGCTTTTGGGTGCCATGTATCCGCAAGAGCGGTCGAGTATTCGGTCCAAATTGGACGGACCCGAGTAGTTCTTTTGAATGGCTTTTTCCACGACCGGTTTGAGCCTCTGAATCTGGCGCCGATCGCCGATCCTCAATGTTATCGCCAAGCACGCGGCATTTGTTTTTGTTTCGACGCGACCGCCATTGCGGTCCTTGGTATCCGGACCGCCGAATTTTTGCCGAGGTTGTTATGCGGGCTAGCTAGCTGTCCTCCCCGCACGTAAGCGGGTCATGAGTGATGTGGCGCTGCCATGGATTTCGCTTTTCCGTCCTAGGTGCCGGGCCAGCCACTCGTCATGATGTTATGTTTGAAGGCTGCGAGGGCCTCTCGCATCCGGACAATGATGATTTGATTTTTCTTTGTTAAGAACCGTGTCGTAATTGTCCGCCGATTCGTCTGGCTGCTGAATTATATGGCTTAGGTCATCGGCGTCTGGTGGTCGCACATATGTGCCTTGGAAGTTGTCAAGGAATGCGGCTTCCAGGTCCTCCCAACACCCAATTGACTCTGCTGGCAAGCTGTTAAGCCAATGCCAAACTGGTCCTTTAAGCTTGAGTGGGAGATATTTGATGGCGTGAAGATCATCACCGCGGGCCATATGGATATGAAGGAGATAGTCTTTGATCCAAACCGCGGGGTCTGTTGTGCCATCGTAGGATTCAATGTTCACGGGTTTAAACTCTTCAGGGATTTGATGATCCATTACTTCATCTGTGAAGCATAGTGGGTGTGCGGCACCTCTATATTGGGCAATATCACGACGTAGGTCAAGCGAGCTTTGTCTACTGTGTTCGGCCCGGCCGGAGTTGCTGTATCCGGCGAGACAGTAGTCGTCACGCATCGTGGGACGCCCACGTGATCCGTAGATCAACCTTGATTGTCTTGCCTTGTCCTCCAATATGTCTCGCAAGTCCGGCGCATTCCCCCGTGGCTTCGCACTTTTCGAGCGGTGCCGGGGTACGGTTCTGGTGGAGGTCCTAGATGCCTCTCTGTCACGGCCACGAGGTGGTCGGTCTGCCGTATTGTGCGCTGGTGATGAGGGTTTATATGCCTCCTCCTCTAATCGGGGGAGCAACTTGCATTTGGGGTAGCTTTTGGAGGGGCATTCGAGTTCGCACTCTTCGGCCGCAAGGACTTCATCCATCCGTCGGCTAGCAGGTGTCTTGATCAGCTCAAGTCGTTGTCTTTGCTTTTAGGCTGTTCGCCGTGGCCATTAGCCTGCGCTTAAAGCGCTCTTGCTCAATGGGATCCTCGGCACGACGAATTGGCTCGCCGTTGAGGCTTGCCTCGTCTCCGGAGGGAGGCATGTAATCATCATCCTCTACCTCTTCGCTCGCCGCTCTCTTGTGAGGGCTGGCCCTCCGTCCTCCCGTCTTCAATCTTGCCGAGGGGTTATCTTCGCACTCTCTGGGTGTTATTATCTCCGTGCCGAATCTCCATTCTTGCTGTGGCGGATTTAGAGCGGCGCCACGACGCCGGGCGCTTGGGTTGTTTCTTGGAGGAATCGCCTTGCGCTTCTTCCCCATTCCCATCCATTGGGATGTCCACCATGTATATGTCGTATGACGAGGTGGTCTTCTAGTGCCCCGTAGGCGCTGGTTCTTGGTCGTCTCCAACGCCGCCGCCCATGCCGCCGATGTCTTCGGAGTCGTAGTTCAGCATGTTGGTTAGATCGCCGCCGGTGGGCTACAAAGTGGGTGGTGGGTGGGCTCAATTTCTTCGCATCCGCATCCCAACCGCCCCGACCGCAGCTCTAGCTGTGGCTCTCCGATACGAGAGATACTTTAGCGAATTCAGGATGTCGCCAAAGGGTGAGTGCTGAAAGATGTCCGCGGCGGTGAACTCCATGATCGGCGCCCAATCAGATTCGATTGGTAGGGGCGCAGGAGGTTTGGAGTCCGGCAAGGAGTCGGGCACCTCGGAGTTACGGGCTTTACAAGGGACAAGGTCAAGACCGCTCCATCGCCAGAAGGTTGCAGCCCCGGCGGTGTCTAGCCATCCGCCCTCGACCATGCGCAATCGGCTCCAATTAAGGGTCGGAGCGACTCATGTCGCGCCTCGTGGCACCGTCCGGCGGCAGAGCTAAATCATGCCCATTGTGACAAGGCGGCGTGCTCGGTTGTGGCTCGAATCCGTCAAGATCAAGTCTCCGCGATGTCACCGTGAAGTTTAGGCTTCCAGATCCGACTGATGGCCAGGGGCGAGCTTCGATCTGCTCAGATGGCTGCTTAATTGGCCCGTAGTGCAAAGCTGCCGAACACGAAGATCTGTCCGGGGAGAAAAGTCTCACCCTGGACTGTGTTGTTGTTGATGATTGAAGGAGCCATCAAGCCTATCGGTGATGACACAGAGGAACTCTCAATGAAAGCACCAATGTCGGTGTCAAACCGGCGGATCTCGGTAGGGGGTCCCAAACTCAGGCGTCTAGGCGGATGGTAACAGGAGACAAGGGACACGATGTTTTTACCCAGGTTCGGGCCCTCTCGATGGAGGTAAAACCCTACTCCTGCTTGATTGATATTTATGATATGGGTAGTACAAGAGTGGATCTACCACGAGATTAAGGAGGCTAAACCCTAGAAGCTAGCCTATGGTATGATTGTTGTTGTGATTGTTGTCCTACGGACTAAAACCCTCCGGTTTATATAGACACCCGAGAGGGCTAGGGTTACACAGAGTCGGTTACAATGGTAGGAGATCTACATATCCGTATTGCTAAGTTTGCCTTCCACGCCAAGGAAAATCCCATCCGGACACGGGACAAAGTCTTCAATCTTGTATCTTCATAGTCTTGGAGTCCGGCCGATGATGATAGTCCGGATATTCGGACACCCCCTAGTCCAGGACTCCCTCAATCTTCATGATAGAGAGTCTCCTATGTTGTCACCTTCATATGCTAGTGGGAATTTTTCATTATAGAACTTGGCTTGTATATTCCAATGATGGGCTTCCTCAAAATGCCCTAGGTCTTCGTGAGCAGGCAAGTTGGATGCAGACCCACTTAGTTTCTTTTTTGATGAGCTTTCATACATTTATAGCTCTAGTGCATCTGTTGCATGGCAATCCCTACTCCTCGTATTGACATCAATTGATGGGCATCTCCATAGCCCGTTGATTAGCCGCGTCAATGTGAGACTTTCTCCTTTTTTTGTTTTCTCACATAATCCTTATCAACATACTCTACTCCACCCATAGTGCTATGTCCATGGCTTACGCTCATGTATTGCATTAGGGTTGAAAAGGCTGAAGCGCGTTAAAAAGTATGAACCAATTACTTGGCTGAAACCGGGGTTGTGCATAATGGGAGCATTTTGCGTGACGAAAATGAAGCATGGCCAAACTATATGATTTTGTAGGGACAAGCTTTCTTTGGCTATGTTATTTTGATAAGACACAAACTGCTTGGCTAGCATGCTTGAAGTATTACTATTTGTATGTCAATATTAAACTTTTATCTTGAATCTTTTGGATCTGAACATTCATGCCACAGTAAAGAAAATTACATTGATAAATATGTTAGGTAGCATTCCACATCAAAAATTCTGTTTTTATCATTCACCTACTCGAGGACGAACAGGAATTAAGCTTGGGGATGCTTGATACGTCTCCAACGTATCTATAATTTTTGATTGTTCCATGCTATTATATTATCCATGTGGGATGTTTTATATGCATTTATATGCAATTTTATATGATTTTTGGGACTAACCAATTAACCTAGAGCCCAGTGCCAGTTTCTGTTTTTTCCTTGTTTTTGAGTTTTACAGAAAGGGAATACCAAACGGAGTCCAATTGACGTGCCAATTTTTGATGATTTTTTATGGACCAAAAGAAGCCCTAGGAGTAAAAGAGTTGGGCCAGAAGAGTCCCGGGCTGCCCACGAGGGTGGGGGGCGCGCCCTACCCCCTGGGCGTGCCCCTGCCTCGTGGACGACTCGAAGACCCCCCTGACTTGTTCCCGACGCCAAAAATTCCTATAAATACCCAAACCTCTAGAACATAACCTAGATCCGGAGTTCCGCCGCTGCAAGCTTCTGTAGCCACCAAAAACCAAACGGGACCCTGTTCTGGCACCCTGCCGGAGGGGGGATCCCTCACCGATGGCCATCTTCATCATCCCGGCGCTCTCAATGACGAGGAGGGAGTAGTTCACCCTCGGGGCTGAAGGTATGTACCAGTAGCTATGTGTTCGATCTCTCTCTCTCTCTCTCTCTCTCTCTCTCTCTCTCGTGTTCTTGATATGGCACAATCTTGATGTATCGCGAGCTTTGCAATTATAGTTGGATCTTATGATGTTTCTCCCCCTCTACTCTCTTGTAATGGATTGAGTTTTCCCTTTGAAGTTATCTTATCAGATTGAGTCTTTAAGGATTTGAGAACACTTGATGTATGTCTTGCATGTGCTTATCTGTGGTGACAATGGGATATTAACGTGATCTACTTGATGTATGTTTTGGTGATCAACTTGCGTGTTCTGTCACCTTGTGAACTTATGCATAGGGGTTGGCACACATTTTTGTCTTGACTCTCCGGTAGAAACTTTGGGGCACTCTTTGAAGTTCTTTGTATTGGTTGAATAGATGAATCTGAGATTGTGTGATGCATATCGTATAATCATACCCGCAGATACTTGTGGTGACATTGGAGTATCTAGGTGACATTAGGGTTTTGGTTGATTTCTATCTTAAGGTGTTATTCTAGTACGAACTCTATGATAGATCGAAAAGAATAACTTTCATGTTATTTTACTACGACTCTTGAATAGATCGATCAGAAAGGATAACTTTGAGGTGGTTTCGTACCCTACAATAATCTCTTCGTTTGTTATCCGCTATTGATGACTTTGGATTGACTCTTTGTTGCATGTTGAGGGATAGTTATATGATCTAGTTATGTTATTATTGTTGAGAGAACTTGCACTAGTGAAAGTATGAACCCTAGGCCTTGTTTCGAAGCATTGCAATACCGTTTACGCTCACTTTTACCACTTGTTACCTTGCTGTTTTTATATTTTCAGATTACAAAAACCTATATCTACCATCCATATTGCACTTGTATCACCATCTCTTCGCCGAACTAGTGCACCTATACAATTTACCATTGTATTGCGTGTGCTGGGGAGACAAGAGACTCTTGTTTATTTGGTTGCAGGGTTGTTTGGGAGACACCATCTTCATACTACGCCTCCCACGGATTGATAAACCTTAGGTCATCCACTTGAGGGAAATTTGCTACTGTCCTACAAACTTCTGCACTTGGAGGCCCAACAACGTCTAAAAGGAGAAGGTTGCATAGTAGACATCACCCAGCACCTATCTGATTGTATCGGTGATGTTTGCTTTGTGATACAAAGCGGAGGAAAACCCTATTTCGTCATATAGCCTGAGGGGTTACCTAGAGCTACTTGAAAACAAATATAATAGTAAGGGTGTAAATGAATAAACGTTGACATCCTAGAGTTTCCTTCTTTCCTATCAATAGTAGTGGGTGAAGTGTACTAACCTCTACAGAGTGTGTGTTAAATCTATCGATAGCCGCGCTCACGGATATGGGCCCAGTTTGTAGTCGGTCACACTATGAGCCGACTATAATAATAACTTCATTAATCATAACCCCGGTTCGATGAGCAAGATGTTGGTTGTGATCGAGAGAGGATCATGGAGGTATCGTGGATACCGTAGTTGGTTGATTTTTATGTGATCGTGAGAGGATCACGACGGTATCATGGATACCAATGTTGGTAAGTTGACGTGTGAGATGGTTACAAGGTAACCGCCGAGCAAGAGTAAGTTGGTGCATGAGAATGTTAACCTGTTGCATGTAGTATCATCATGTTCATATGCTCTTGCCATGCTAATGTTATTCTAGCCTTATCATGTTCACCTTGTGCGTGCCATGTTATCCTGATAGTATCATGTTCATGATTGCTTTAACCTATTAATGCCATGGTGTTGTTTGTCTTGACTGCTTTTGGTTATTGTGAGCTTGCAAGAACATTCAATGTACTGACCTGGCGTCTCATGCCAGTTTGTAGGTCATGCCTGGATTGCCTGCTTGTTTGGTGTGGTACCCGTGTTTGCGAGCTAGGATAAACGTTCCAGCCAGAGTCCCTGCAGATTGGAGTCCATCATCGTCGTTCGATGTTCCACTGCCAGTAGTTGTTATGCTGCATGCATAGAGCAACTGTGGTTGGCGTAGCATCGCCGTGTCAATGTTATTCAGTGTAATATCGGAGACCTTGTATTCGTATTCGTGTTGTAATAGAGAGCTGGTTTGTTCTATGCTAAGCAGTGTCGTATTCCAGAAGACTTCACCTGGATCTCTGGGCTGGAATACGGGGCGTTCGAGTCTCTCTAAGCCGGGGTGCCACACCCACGTCTGGCTGAATGAACTACATCAAAGGGCTGCTTTGCCATCTGCTTTAATAAAGCGGACGGCAAAGAAGTTTGCCGTGAGCCATCCTAAACAAGCAGACGGTAAAGGACCTAGACGGCAAAGGGATAAGGTTTTGTCCATTAGGAGGCGAACAGCATGTTGTGCCGTCTGCTGGCAGATGACAAAGAAGCAAAGTTCTTTGTCGTTTGCCAGCAGATGACAAAGTGTTCAAATAGGACAGCCCAGGTGCGCCCGTGCCGCCTGCTGGCAAACGACAAAGACCTTTGCTTCTTTGCCGTCTGCCAGCAGGTGGCAAAGTGTCCAAATAGGCCAGCCCAGGTGCTCCCAGGTTGCACAGGTAGCTGCCACATGGCAGCTTTGCCGTCCGCTAGCAGACGACATGGCAGACGGCAAAGTGCCTGTATTACCCCTGTTAATTCATTTCAAAATACTTTCAACAAGCATACATATCCCTGCCATATGGATATGATCATCCAACACATATATATACCAAATCAAAAGTCCATATCCAACAAAGTCCATATCCAACATATATATAGCCAACATATCCAACAATTAAGCAAAAAGTCCATATACAATAATTTCATCCATACATACATATATAGGTAGCAAGTTTCACATTGTTCATCCTACAAAATCAAAACAAAAAGGAAGGACAAGGAGAAGAGTAGACTCCATCAACGCAAGCTTCCGTGATCTGAAGCAAATCTGCAAATTGGGAAAGAAGAAGACTAGAAGAAGAAGAAGAAGAAGGAGGAGAAGAAGAAGAAGAAGAGGAAAAGAAGACTATAATAATAATAATAATAATAATAATAATAATAATAATAATAATAATAATAATAATAATAATAATAATAATAATAATAATAATAATAAGACTAGAAGAAGAAGAGGAGGAAGAAGAAGAAGCATAATTTTCTTCTCTTTATTTTTCTCCTCTTCTTTATCTTCTTCTTCTTCTAACTAAGGTAACCTATGTAATTATGCCATTTTAGCTAACTAAGCATATTAAGTCATTTTGGAGGAAACAAATGCTAAGTGTAGGTCATTTAAGAGCTAACCTAGGTAAATAGGTCATTTTGGAGCTAAGTACGGTTATTATGTCATTTTCGAGGAAAATAAGCTAAGTATAGGTCATTTTGGAGTAAACTAATATTATTATGCCATTTTTACCTAAGTAAGCTAATTATGTCATAAATGAACTAGCTAAGCTAAGTTTAGGTCATTATTGAGCTATCGTAGGTGGTTATGCCATTTTTAGCTAACTAAGCATGTTAAGTCATTTTGGAGGAAAAAGATGCTAAGTATAGGTCATTTCAGAGCTAACCTAGGTAAAATAGGTCATTTTGGAGCTAAGTAAGGTTATTATGTCATTTTCGAGGAAAATAAGCTAAGTATAGGTCATTTTGGAGCTAAATAGGTCATTTCTTAAGACAAGTATGGATTTGTTAAGCAAAACACTTGGGAAAACTTACCGTCATCACGGAGGTGAGGGACCGGTCGCGCTAGTGGCAGACAGAGAAGGATCGGTCGATGCTTGTCGGGAGGCACGCTGCACCAAAGATCATTTGCAATGTCTCATTAGCATGATGCAACTCATTATCCCAAGCTTCTTGCAATTCGTCCTTAAGCGGCTGCAGGTACACATTCATATTCTTCCTCGGATAGTTGGGCCCTGGAATTATCAACGTCAGGAAAATGTTATTTCTTTGCATAATCTGTCCGGAGGGAGATTGAGTGGAATGACAAATACGGGCCAACAACTGTATTGGGCTGCCATCAGACCAAACAAAATGAACCCATCCGTGCTGATGGCGACTCGAGGATGCCTTGGATTTGTCGCTTTTTCCGCATGTAATGCGAAGCGCTTCCACGCTTCACCATCCGATGTGTGCACCATCATCAGATTCCATCTGCATCTAGTTGGGTTCTTTTGCCTATTTTGTGCCATGTCATCTGTCTGGCCCTCTCTTCGACCATGAAAAGACGTTGAACTCTTGGTACAATTGGCATATACCAAAGAACACTAGCAGGGATTTTGGTTTGCGTCTTCTCACCCATATCATTGTCTATCACAACATACCCGGATGACTTGCAAATGGGACAATAGTTCAAGTCCGCATACGGAAGCGTAAATAAGGTACATCCTTTTCTCACAGGCATGTATCTTCTCATAGGTCATCTTAAAAGCACGGAGGATTTTGTTTGACTGATACATGTTTGCAGGTAGTACATGGCCATTGGGTAGAAAACGTCCAGATACTGTTATCATCGCGTCGTAGCATTCTCTGCCCAAGTTGAACTGAGCCTTTAGAGCCATTATTTGTGAGATGGCATCTAGCTGACAAAGCTCAGTGTGCTCGTGGAGAGGACGTTTCGAAGACTCGAACATTTCATTGAAGGCCTTTGCAGATTCCTCCATCTCATCGTCCGAGTCCCGAGCATCATCAAAGTTTTGCAAGATGTCTTCCATCTCGGTACCATGCTCGTCGGTGCGGCGACGAACCAGCTCGGCTCTGGCACATTGGGCATACTCACCATGAAATGCCAGACCGTATAAGAAGGCGTAAAACCAAACTTCTGCAGGTGTTTACTAATTTCAAGCTCGTTCCTCCTATGATAGTTGTTGCACCAGACATAGGGGCACCAAGTTTTTCTCTGGCCATTTGCAAATGCGGCCCTCACAAACCCCTTGGTTTTTGTTAACCATTCATCAGTCATGTCTTCCTGACTAGTGTGACTGGTGTACATCCACACATGATCACTCATCTTGCCTAGCTACTGGACACACAAGATATATATATATATATATAAATGTAATTCAGCAAACCATATTCATTAGTTAATGGAGTTTGTGAGTTTTATTACATCCATGCAACCTAGATGCTAATAGGTAAAGATAAGTCCTAATTCCACCTAAGTATGTGTAGATTGGGTTCATTTTCCCATGCTCTGCTCTGGACCCGATGCAAAATCTCGGCAGCACCTCCCCGCTGTTCTCCTGATACACGTCGCGTTACCTGGAGAACAATAGAGAGGCACTGACGAAATTGTACATCAGATCAAGAGCAGAGCATATGGGAAAACGAACCCAATCTACATATACTCGGGTTGTCCATGGATAACGTTGGACAATTCTAAAGAATCACGGTTATAAATATGCAAATGCATGCATATTTATAGATGTAACCCTTTTGATCGGGTGACACATAGTGGTCACGCATACTAATGATTGAAGACACCTATAGCTAGCAAGTTTCATCGGCACGAAGACCGGAACGGAGAAAATGAAGGGGGAAGGAGGAGATGTCATTTGTACTCACCCACGAATGCAGGGGCGGAGCTCGTCGAATGCATGGGGAGGTCGTCAAACACCAGACCCTTGCAACGACGAAACAACTGCACATTTAAATCCACCCGATCAACACAAATATGATGTTTTTTATAACAAAATCGAAAAATATATGACCTAACTCATAATTCACAAATATATGACCCCGTCGGCCTCTGGAAGGCCGAAGAGCACCTTTTCGGTCAATAGGAGGCCGAAGAGGGGTCAGGGGTGTCGGGTCTGTCGTGTCTGGGTGTCGTGGTGTCGGGGTGTCGTGTCGGGGTCGGGGTGTCATGTCGGGGTGTCGGGGTTTCGGGGTGTCGGGCTGTCGGGGTGCCGTGTCGAGCACCTCTTCTTGTTTTCTTCTTCTTCTTCTTCTTGTCCTTTTTCTTCTTCCTTCTTTTCCATTTTCCTCTTTTCTTCTCATCTTCTCCTCTTTTTCTTCTTCTTCTCCTCCTCCTCCTCTTGTTCTTTTTCTTCCCCCCTTCTACGTATTCTACTTTTCTTCTTCTTGTTTGTCATCTTTTTTTACTTCCTTTAATTATGACTATTTAACTAAAACCTAACACTAATCTAATCTAATCTAATCTAGCACTAAACCTACAACTAACAAATCTAATCTAACAATTAAACAACAACAAAAAACAGAAAAAGGTGGCTCACCGAAGAGGGCGTTGGCCGGGCTTGGAGGGCAGGCGCCGTGGCGATGGAGGCGGACGGGCAGGGCGGTGGGCGTGGCGGGCGCCGAGCCGGCAGGACGGCGAGGCGACGGGCATGGTGGCGCCGGGAGGTGGTTCGGTGGGGCGGCGGGGTGATGGGGCGATGGCGCGACAGCGGGTGGTGGGGCGGCGGTGGTCATCGGGGAGGAAGAGGGAGAGAAACATAGAGAGAGGAGGACGGGGTGGGCGCGCCTGTTAGTTAAATTACACATTTGTCGTCTGCAGCGCCTTTGCCATCTGTCATTTTGCTCTTTGCCGTCTGCTAGTAGATGGAAAAGAGGGGGGCGTTAGGGTTTGCTAGTTAGTTGGCCAACCTCCTTTTTTCCCATGTGCCAGCAGACGGCAAAGAAATGGCTGATGGGAAATATGCTTTTTTGCCATCAGCCAGATCTTTGCCGTTTGTTTTTTGGAAGCTGACGGCAAAGCCATCCTAAAGTGGCTGATGGCAAATCTTCTGATTCGAGTAGTGAATCAACCTACACATGCAATTCTAAGAGTGTAGCAGTGGAAAGTAAAACATTGCATATGAAGGTAAAGGGAAGGATTTGGAGAAGGCAAATGCAATGTAGACACAGAGATTTTTTTCGTGGTTCCGATAGGTGGTGCTATCGTATGTACACGTTGATGGAGATTTCAACCCATGAAGGGTAACGGTTGCGCGAGTCCACGGAGGGCTCCACCCACGAAGAGTTCACGAAGAAGCAACCTTGTATATCCCACCATGGCCATCGCCCACGAAGGACTTGCCTCACTCGGGTAGATCTTCACAAAGTAGGCAATCTCTTGCCCTTACAAACTTCTTGGTTCAACTCCACAATCTTGTCAGAGGCTCCCAAGCGACACCTAACTAATCTAGGAGACACCACTCTCCAAAAGGTAATAGATGGTGTGTTGATGATGAACTCCTTGCTCTTGTGCTTCAAATGATAGTCTCCCCAACACTCAACTCTTTCTCACAGATTTTGGCTATGGTGGAAAGATGATTTGAGTGGAAAGCAACTTGGGTAAGGCTAGAGATCAAGATTCTAGTGGTTGGATTGGAATGTCTTGGTCTCAACACATGAGTAGGTGGTTCTCTCTCTGAAAATGAGTAGTGGAAGTGTAGACACGTTCTGATGGCTCTCTCACAAATGGAGAAGGGGGGTGGAGGGGTATATGTAGCCTCCACACAAAATCCAACCGTTACACACATTTGACCCAACTCGGTCAGGCCGAATAGAAAAACTCGGTGAGACTGATTTAGTTCAAAATGTGAATCTTAGGAATATCGGTGGGACCGACGGGATCAACTCGGTGGGACCGATGTGCTAGGGCTTAGGGCAAACATCAACTCGGTGGCACCGATTGCATCAACTCGGCTAGACCGAAATGAAGCAATGAGGCAACAGAGAGGATGTCAAATAAACTTGGTGGGGCCGATTGCACATTTTGGTGAGACAGAAATAATTACAACAGGCAACAGAGAGTTTGCAAGGCCATCTCGGTGAGACTGAGATCCGTATCGGTGTGACCGAATTGTCTAGGGTTTCTGGCAGTGGCTAGGTCAACTGAACTCCGTGGCGCCGGATAGATCAAACTGGTGAGGCTGAGTTTGATTTGGAGTTTTGGACATATGTGGAAATGATAAAGTGGTTGAGGGTTTTGGAGCAATATCACTAAGCACTTTGAGCAAGTAGACCATTAAGCAACACCTCATCCCCTTTTAATAGTATTGGCTTTCCTATGGACTCAATGTGATCTTGGATCACTAAAACAGAAATGAAGAGTCTTGAGCTTTTGCCGATCTTTGTCCTTAGCATTTTGAGGGGTCCACATCTCTAGTCCATGGCATGCCAATCATTGAACTTTCTGAAATATTTAACTTGAATGGATATTACACTGGTACAACGAGGTGCTATACAAACGGTTTTTAACCCCTTTCCGCGACGGTGTTCTGAACCGTTGCCTAGTGAGTGACTGTAATAGGGGGGGGGGTCCTTCCCACACGACCCAGAAACCGTCGAGGATATGCCCTCCTGGAACACACGCTCGGCGAAATGAGGTCATGTGTGATCGGCGAGTGATCAAATATGGTTATACATACCATAGTGCTAAAAAAATACAATTATACAGGTGAAATCGTTTCCAGTCGTAAGTACATCCCACACACCCCGCTAAATGTTTCCGTTCGTATGTACATTCCACATAGTCAATATAAGGAATACGTTTCCGTTAGTATGTACATCCCACACAGTTAATCCAAGAAGTATGTTTCCGTTTGTATATACATCCCACACAGTCGCTTGATACGTCCATTTTGCATCATGCTTTTATATCGATATTTATTTCATTATGGACTGGTGTTACACATTATATCACAATACTTATGCCTTTTCTCTCTTGTTTTACAAGATTTACATGAAGAGGGAGAATGCTGGCAGCTGGAATTCTGGGCTGGAAAAGCAACAAATGTAAACTTATTCTGCACAACTTCAAAAGTCCTGAAACTTCACGGAGAGTCACTTTGGAATTAAAAAAATATTGGGTGAAGAAAGTATCAGAGGGGCCCCACCAGGAAGGCACAAGGGTGGAGGGCGCGCCCTACCCCCTGGGCGCGCCCCATGCCTTGTGGGGCCCCTGCCAGGCCTTCGTCGCCCATCTTCTGCTATATGGTGTGTTTTGACCTGGAAAACCCCGTAAGGGAGCTTTCGGGATGAAACGCCGCCGTCTCGAGGCGGAACCTAGGTAGAACCAATCTAGGGCTCCGATGGAGCTGTTCTGTCGGGGAAACTTCCCTCCCTGAGGGGGAAATTGAAGCCATCGTCATCACCAATGATCCTCTCATCGAGAGGGGATCAATCTCCATCAACATCTTCACCAGCACCATCTCCTCTGAAACCTTAGTTCATCTCTTGTATCTGATCTTTGTCTCAAAACCTCAGATTGGTACCTGTGTGTTGCTAGTAGTGTTGATTACTCCTTGTAGTTGATGCTAGTTTATTTATTCGGTGGAAGATCATATGTTCAGATACTTAATAATAATTAATACTCCTCTGATTATGAAGATAAGTATGATTTCTGAGTAGTTCCGTTTGTTCCCGAGGACATGGGAGAAGTCTTGTTATAAGTAATCATGTGAATTTGGTATTCGTTCGATATTTTGATGAGATGTATGTTGTCTTTCCTCTAGTGGTGTTATGTGAACGTCGACTACATGACACTTCACCATGATTTGGGCCTAGGGGAATGCATTGGAAAGTAATAAGTAGATGATGGGTTTCTAGAGTGACAGAAGTTTAAACCATAGTTTATGCGTTGCTTCGTAAGGGGCTAATTTGGATCCATATGTTTCATGCTATGGTTAGATTTATCTTAATTCTTCTTTTGTAGTTGCGGATGCTTGCGAGAGGGGTTAACCATAAGTGGGAGGCTTGTCCAAGGAAGGGCAGCGCCCAAGCACCAGTCCGCCCACAGATCAAATTATTAAAGTAATGAACGTGAATCATAGAGCATGATGAAAACTAGCTTGCCAGTAATTTGCATGTGTCATCGGGAGCGCTTTGCTTTATATAAGAGTTCGTCCAGGCTTGTCCTTTGCTACAAAAAAGGATTGGGCCAGCTTGCTGCACCGCAGTTACTTTTGTTACTTGTTACCCGTTACTAATTATCTTATCACACAACTATCTGTTACCGATAATTTCAGTGCTTGTAGAGAATACCTTGTTGAAATCCGCTTGTCATTTCCTTCTGCTCCTCGTTGGGTTCGACACTCTTACTTATCGAAAGGACTACGATGGATCCCCTATACTTGTGTGTCATCATCACTCCAAGGAAAATGTTTCTGTTCGTAGGTACATCACACACAATTTTCCCCATTAAATCGTTTGTGATAGCGTTGCCATTGCACACAATATTAACAATTTCATCGTTTGCATTATTGAATGCATCACAGACGGTGCATAGAATAAACTATGTGGCAAAGGTTGTCCATCTCACACACTTTTTATGTGGTAATCGTTTGCACAAGGTGGCCTAACAGAAACAGTTTTCAAGAGTATGTCGTGTGTGTTTGTTCATTGATCCAACACAGTTTATTCCTAGAAACTGTGTGCGTTGCCTGAGGTCATCGCCCACGATGTTTTCTCAATAATCATTTGCAATAGAAAAACCCAATTAGCAGGCTAATTGGCCATTAGCAGGCTAATTGCCCTATTAGTAATAATCCATTTATTAATCTAATTGACATTTCATATTAAGCACACAATATATTTCATTTTCATATTAAGGAAGCGGGATTTCTTAATTGAAATACATCAGAGTACAACATCATATACCTTCAGCACTCAGCTACTCCATTACACAATTGCACGAGCACCAAGTTTCACATGCAACATCTAGAACCTTTCGAAATTAGCATCATAGACGATACATAGACAGATGCATCTCATCTGGAACACTGCTGAAGCGGAAGGCAAATATTGAGCCTTCATTAATGTTGAAGGTCTTTGCAACTCTAGGCCAACGCCTGTGAATGATTGACCATCCATCCTTCATCCTCTTCAGGAACACTTCAATATTGAACTGTGGGTGTTGTATGAAAACATTCCTTGCCTCCTGACCATAGAGGTGGTTTGAGATGTAATCATCAGTGAACTACTTTGGAAAGGCCTGAAACAAGTGTGACATCCGGATAATTAAGCTACAGTAATCCTCCATTAATGGTGCCTTGTCATCACATTACCGTTGCTAATCCTTGCTTGATCTAAATCTTTGTTCAAACTCAAATTCAAATTAAAGCCCAAAATTCAAATTTCTCGAACATGCAAAATAAAATGTTCAAAGTGTGGAAAATAATCCCTGGATATTTCTCATGTTGGAACCAACCTCTTTTGGATTCCCAAAGTGCCCCTGGAATTTTATTTAGTGGTCCAGCAACATTTAAAGTTGGCCTTTCCAATTTCTATAAATTGTTAGACAACTCCTTTTGGCCTCAGGCTTTTGTGACTCCTAAAATAATTTGCTTGTTTTATGTGACAAGTCTCATATCTATCAAAACTTATTTAGTTTTATATTTTAATAGAAAACTGTAGCTAAAAAAATAAAAAAAATGGTTTTTAAAATGTGAAAAGGGAAAAGAAAACTTCCCTCCCCTAGTGGGCCTGGTGGCCCATCTGCCACAACCACCGGCCGCCCAGCCACACCCCCGCCGTCCCCTTTGCTACAGGGGGCGAGGGTTACCGTGGCGGCCATCCACGGCGCCATGGCATGGTGGCGCCATCGGGCCCCTCCCGCTTATTTAGCCGACCCAGTGCCCCTTCCCCGAACAACCCCGTCCCCTCGCGCCCCTCTCCTTTGCCACTCGCGCGACGCCCTCGCCGTCATCGTCGCGTCACCGTTTTCTCCGGCGTGCGGGAGCACGCATCTGAGGGTCCGCCGCGCCGGATCCGTCTGCTCCGAGGGCCAGCTCAAGCCGGGCGGTCCGTCGCCACCATCGAGCCCTTCTCCGCCGCGGACGCCACCAACTCGCCGTCGCTGCCATCGCTTCGGGCCGCCCGACCTTCTAACCTCATCCACGAGAACCGGGTGAGCTTCTCCTCGACCCCTTTTTGTCCTTCGATTTGGACGCCAGAGGCCGCCATCTCCATCGAGGCCGAACCATCACAGATGCATACATGCGCGCTTCTTGCCGCCGCCGCCGTCGGCTGTTGTTGTCGCTGCTGCTGTCTCGTGCTCGCCCGCCCCTGCTGCGTGTGCGTGCCTGCACTGCTGCTCCGTTTGCTGCTGCCGCTGGCTGCTGCTACTTTCTTGCTGTGCTGCTATAAACTACTACCGCTGCTAGCTATGCCTGTTGCCTCTACTGCCGACACTGCTGCTTAGGGCATCTCCAGCCGTTGGCCCCCAGAGAGGGCAAAAATCGCCCCGAGGGCGCACGGCGCTACATCACAAGACCGGGGCGTGATGCCCCCCAGTCGCGGCGCCCACGGTTAGTCAAATACGGCGCAAAAACGACTCAAATTTAACGCAAACATCGGCGAGTTCGTTCAAACTTAAACATATTTTACCAAAAAAGAAAAAAACTACCGCGGGCTACCCTCGCCGTCTCCCTCGCCGCCCGCCCACGCGGTTCTACATGCCGAGGAGGCTATAGAACCGCGTGTAGTCACCTCCGTCGTCGTTATCGTCGTCGTCGTCGTCGCCGCCCCCGCCTACGCCTCCGCCGTCCCTGCTGCATCCCTCCCCCGGTTGGCGCGGCGGGTTGGACGGTCCGGGGGCGTCGCCGCCGTCGTCGTCGTCGCTGTCGAGGACCACGACGCCGTGCTCGTCCTCGCGCCCACGCTTGCGGGCGGCGATCTCCTCCAGGGCCCGAAGCTGCCGGACCGTCTCGTCACGGAGGTAGTCGTCCCGCGCCCACCGCATGGCGTCCTCGTCGGAGATGCCGTGCCGGGCTATCTTCTCGTACTCCGCGGGGAGGCCGGGCTCCGGCTTGGGCTCAACGAGGACGAAGCGGCCGGTGGGTGGAGAGGCGTTGGCGCCAATGCGGACGCCGGAGCTGCGGGTGCGCGCGCTGACCAGCATGCCCTGGGGCTCCAGCTTGACGGGGCGGAGGCAGGGCGAGCCGCCGGACGAGGAGGAGGACCCCGTGGTCTCCATGCGCATCGGGGTCCAGGAGCTTCCCCGGCGGCGTGAGAAGGAAGGGGGAGCAGGGTACTCGAGGCGCGGCGTGTTGCCGCCTTCAATGTACTCGAGGACGGCCTCCAACGTGCTCCCGGGCATGCCCCACCACCGACACCCGCCGGCGGCGTTGAGCCTGCCGGAGGGCACGACGCCGTTGGTGGCCTCGAGCTGCTGGGTGTGACGGCGGCGGAAGTAAGGGTCGCAGAGCGGGCTGTCGGGGACGCGCCGTGGCCCCTCCCTCGCCGCACGCGGCAGGTTCGAGCGGATGCGTGCGATCTCCGCACGCCGCGCCGCGCCGGTGGTACCGGGGCACCGCACGCAGCCAGCTGATCCTCCACGCCCGGGCACCCGCATGTCCGGCGGGACCGGTACTCGGCCTCGTAAAGGCGAGCCTCGTCTTCATGAAGATGGTGGCGGCGAAGCCGTTCGCCGCCGCTGCCGCTCGAAGCGCCGCCATGGGTGTGAACCGAGACGGCGAAGAGAGGGGAGGAGAGGGAGGAACGACTACGGCGGGAGAATGTGAGTCGCCGAGTGCGCCAGGGCGTGTCATATATAGGCCGAGGCGCCGCCCGCGCGCGTGCCACCGTGTGTACGCGTGGCGGGCGAGGGAGGGCGAGGGACGCGTGTCCGGTCTTCACTGCGCCGCCCGTGAGGCATCAATGGCGCAGCTGACCGGCGCGCAGCAGCGCAACAGCGTTAGCATTGATTCGCCGCGGGAAACGAGGCGATGAGGACGACGAAGGGCCGAGAAGGGAGTCGTGTCGCTGACGCGGCGGGCCCGCGGCTTTTTTGCGCCAAAACAGTTCGCCCGGCGCCCCCGGGCGCCCCCCCCAGCGCGCCGGGTTCGGGCTGGGTCCGCCGGCGCTGTTTTTGGCCCAAGCCGGCAAAAATTGGGCTCCTGGGGGCGCGACTGGGCTGTTTTTTCGGCGCCGGCGCGATAAAAATACCTAGGAAGGCCTTCCTGGGGGCGCGGCTGGAGATGCCCTTACTACTCAACTGTGTAGCCGCCGCCGCTGCTCTAGCTGCTCCTCACGCTAGTTTTGCTGCTCCTAGATGCTACTACTTGTCGCTGTTTATGGACATGGCCGTGACCATGCCTAAGCATGTGTGGTGTACGTGTGTGTACAGCCACCACTGGCCGGCCCGTATGAATCAGCTTAGGAGATAATTTCTAGTTAGTTTAATTGCTAGCCAATGACAAGTGGGTCCCTTAATTAGATTAGATAAATCTGTTTAGAAATTTAATAAAATTCTGACATGTGGGACCCCACCAATGCTGTTCACTTTGACCAGTCATTTTGACTTGGTAAATTCGGTTTAATTAAATATAATAATTCCAGTAATTCCTAAATATTGGTAAAACTTTAAAAAGCATAGAAAAATGCGCGTAACTCGGATGAAAATACTTTATACATAAAAGTTGCTCAGAACGACGAGATGAATCTGAACACGCGGTCCGTTCACCCGCCACACGTCCCTAGCATAGCAAACGTTGACCTTTTCCGCTCCGGTTCATCTTTCTGACAGACGTCCGGGACCGAGAAAACTTCCCCGGATGTTTCCCCTTCGCCAGTATCGCCTAGCACCGCGCTAGAACACGTCTAGCTCTGTCTGTTGTCCTGTTATGCTCTTGCTTGCTATGTATTTATTGTTTCTTCCCCCTCTTCTCTCCAGTAGACCCCGAGACCGCTGCTGATGCCACTGTGATCGACTACATCAACGACGACCCTTCTTCTTGTCTGAGCAACCAGGCAAGCCCCCCCTTTGTTCATCCCGATATCGCCCATTCTATTATCTCATGCTTTCATTAGATTTTGCTACTGTTATTGTTTGCTCCTATTCTGATGCATTGCCTGCTTTTGTACCTGCTCATTGTACCTTACCTACTTATCCTAAACTGCTTAGTATAGGTTGGTTAGAAACCCATCAGTGACCGCCACCTTGTCCTTATTGCCCCTGCTTCATCTTCGACGACTCGATCAACGTGATCGATGACCAGAGCCCGACACCTCACATCACATCACGTCCCTTTAGTTGCTCGACTCTGCAGAGCTACTATCGAGTGCCGAGGGTGATCCCTCATAACCCACTCCTGATGATAATTCTGTAGTGTAGCTATTCGGTCATGGTCATTGAGGGTGATTTCCTCTTTCACCATTCTCGATACGGCTCTGTCGTTCAATACCTCAAGAGTGAACCTCGAGGGTGGTCCCTCTTACGTTCACCTTGATGATTACATTGAGTGGAATCCACCGGGGGTGATTCCTCGGGTTTTCCCCTTGATGTTTGGACACACGGTTACCTTGACTTTACTTGAGACCTTGGTGAAAGTCGGGCGGGCCCGGAGAGCACCCGCAAGATGGTTACGTGGCACGGCCGGGCATTCTAGGCCCTTGTCGTAAGTCCACGAGACGGGGCGACGGGGTCACTTTCGATCGTGAGTCTCTGCTCGTCTCCGCAAGATAATAATACACTATGGTTTGGGTATTTGTTCTGGTTGGCCTCTGGCCTTTACGCACCAACCACCACGTGAGAATAGTTATGGGCCTCGACGTCGCATTATCAGCCGAAGCTTTGTCAGATGTCCAGTTCAGCAGTGCAGCATGGCTGGGCCGGGACCATCCTGTAGTGGCCGAGCTTGGTCCGCCCTGCTCGCAACGACCCGGAGTGCAACAGACGATGGGCCCAGACCCCAGAGTGCTTAGGAGGTAGACCGGCGGGGACCTCTTTGTTGAGCCTAGGTAGGGCTGCGACGTGTTGATCTTCCGAGGCCGGGCATTGACCCCAGAAAGGTGTGTCCGGCTAGAGTAATCGAGCGTGTTGGAAAACGTGGTGCACCCCTGCAGGGAAGATTATCTATTAATAGCCAGTCCACGGTAGCGGACGTTCAGACTTATATCCTGATCTTATACAACTACAAATGGATACTTAAGATATGTGGCTCCGGGATTGCTTTCTCGCAGGGAGTCGAGGAAGGATCTCTGGGCATTAATGTCACAACATGTTTGATAATTATAAGCTGCTATTCTTTACTCTTCTACATGCTGCAAGATGCTCGGAGCTGTGTGAAGATGCTAGTCTTCGATAGGCTAGGCTTCCCCCCTCTATTCTGGCATTCTGCAGTTCAGTCCACAGATACAACCCTTCCATTTGATACCATTGCATACTTAGTATGGACAATGTTCAAGAAAGCGGAAAGCGTAAGCGAAGCGGAAGGCCACAACTTAGAGCAATGAGCGCTTAAGCGCAACTTAATCGCACTTAAGCATTTTTTGAAATTGGCTAGAATTTGACAGATTTTGAATGATATACACATGAAAATAGGAAGCTTGGCACATGGGCAACTGAAGTAGCATCTGAAATACAGTTCACACAATAGTAAATACATATCAGGTTTGCATAGCAAGCAAAATAACAACTAAAATGCAGTTCAGTTCAAATAGACGTAACCTAACAAATATCATGTGGACAGAATTTCGCCAAAATATGAAGGAAATAGTTCTTGAACATAGCCTAGTAATAAGATAAATAGCATATTGCCTTTATTGCACAAGCAGACCAGCAGAAGTAGTACAAAAATTGCCAAATTTTGGTCAAATTTAAATAAAAACGCTTAATCTACCGGTTAGGGCAAAAGCGAAGCGCTTTGCCATCGCTCAACGCTTAATCGCGCTTAAGCGTCGCTTAAAAACGCTTTATTGAACACCGAGTATAGATCTGATGCTTGCAAGTACTTTGGATGAGTACTCATGGTTGATTTGCTACCCCCTTTTTCTCCCTTCTATCTTCTTTCCGGTTGATGCAACCAGATGGTGGATCCCTGGAGCCAGATGCCACCGTTGACGGATACTACTACATGGAGGCCGTTCACGACCAGGAGTAGTTAGGAGGTCCGAGGCAGGAGGCCTTGCCTCTTCGATCGTGTTGCTTTTGTGCTAGCCTTCTTAAGGCAAAACTTGTTTAACTTATGTCTGTACTCAGATATTGTTGCTTCCGCTGACTCTTGTGTATCGAGCTTGTATTCGACCCTCGAGGCCCCTGACTTGTAATATAAAGCTTGTATTATTTTGATTTGTGTCTAGAGTTGTGTTGTGATATCTTCCCGTGAGTCCCTGATCTTGATCGTACACATTTGCGTGTATGATTAGTGTACGATTGAATCGGGGGCGTCACAACAAGGATGTGCATAAATGTCTTCTCTATATTGTAAATGAGGCAAAGGAATAAAAAAGGCAAGGTATAATAGTTAATACCATGTTGTAGTGAATTGATGTCTTCTTCATTGTGCAGACAAAGATCTTGTTGTTTTTTGTCGCTAATTTATTTATCCTAACAATCTTTCTGAGTTTCTTGACTTGAATGATATTCATGAACAACTCATTTCCCCATATGCAAAAAGGGTCGAACAGTGGGTCAAAACGTCTGACGGTAGGACCTACATGTGCAAGACCAAATTGTTAAAAACCTAAATATTATAATGGTTCCTGCGATTGCACAATGTGTTATTAGACAATGGACCATGCATGTGCTAACCTCGATTGTAAACCTCAGTGCTTCCCATTGTTTCCCTACAACACATATAAGGTAGTCATCAGGTTAAGTGAGGGTTCGCATGCTATCAATAAAATATGTTAATGAAAAATAAGCACATTGCAGATTCATCAGATTAATTCAAGCCACATGGAAAACCCATTTATCCAAACCAAGCATGATTAAGAACTAGGAAATGTAGCGGTTGTATATGTTTCTCATGTATTAAGTGCAACCATATTCGATTTATTCCTCACATGCACAACAATACAAAATTCTACCCACGACAATTGGACATCGCATTGCAAAATTGAACCAAGCAGTTAACTAGACACCATAACAAATGAACCAAACATTAACTGAGCACCACATTGCACAATATAACATACTCCTAATAGTAGATCAGATAGTTAACCAAACCAAGCATGCTTAATAACTTGGAAATATAGCAATTGTATTTGTTTCTCATGTGTCTAATACAGCCAAATTCAATTTATTTCTCACATGTTATACAATAACAGAATGCGCCCAATACAATTGAACATCGCATTGCAGCATTGAACCAAACAATTAACTAAACACCACAACAAATGAACCAAACATTAACTGAGCACCACATTGCACAATATAACATACTCCTAATAGAAGATCAGACAGTTAACCAAACCAAGCATGCTTAACAACTAGGAAATATAGCAATTGTATTTGTTTCTCATGTATTTAGTACAGCCAAATTCGATTTATTTCTCACATGGTATACAATAACAGAATGCAGCCACAACAATTGAACATCGCATTGTAGAATTGAACCAAACAATTAACTAAACACCACAACAAATGAACCAAATGTTAACTGAGCACCACATTGCACAATGTATAACATACTAGAAGATCATACAGTTAACCAAACCAAGCATGCTTGACAACTTGGAATTATAGCAATTGTATTCGTTTCTCATGTATTTTGTAAAGATAAACTCGATTTATTTCTCACATGGAAGATAATACAAAATTGCACCCTGAAGAATTGAACCTCACATTTGCAGAATTGAACCAAACAGTTAACTGAAGACGACAACTAATTAACCAAATAGTTAATAAGTGAGCACCACATTGCACGACATATAGAACATATACACTAGAGCAACAGATTGCAAGGTAAAATTAGATAGCAGAATTCACTAGAATTTGTTAAGGAAAGGCAGGAGCAGCACACGCAACGGGTAAACCGAGCATGCTTAACCGGTGTAGCTAGCAAATGGCAAGATGCTCCTCCAAGATCTGGGGGACGGCCCAAATGGCAGCCATCGCGACCTCATCCGCGCGTGCGGCCGCGATTTGCTTCCCTGCTGCCAAATGCTCTTTGAGCTCCTGCCTATACTACGTGCACCATGGCTTAGGGTGGCGCTTATTTGGTGGAGGGGTTGGTGATTTGCGTGGAAGGTGTCGCTCTGGCGGTCGGGGCATGTGAGATGTGGAAGGAGGAGGAGGATGGGGGTCGGGTGTGAATTACCTGCCTGGATAGACGAGGGCGAGCAGCACGCTACAAGCAAGGAGTGAAGGTTTCAACTTGGAAAGGAAGGCGAAAATAGGGGAAATGTGAATTTTGGTTAGGGGGAGGGGTGAGGATGTAGATATTTCCGCGGAAGCCAATTTTTTTGAATCAATTAGTGAAAACACTTGCGCGCAGACACGGTCCCTTATTTAGAACTGTGTACGATATGTGAACATCACAAACAATTCAGATAGCTTAAGCCATGCGTGATGAGTTTGAACGTCAAAAATTTTGGTTCGTATTTCCCTGGTTATAGTGGTTATCCACGTTATTGCATAATTTGGGTACACAAAGGAGACAACACACCCACACTTCTTAATTGAGCAAGTTCAGCAATTAAATAGAGCTAGCTGACCTAAACATTACTCTAACAAAATAAAGACTGACGCTCTTAATTAAACCAAACAAAGAGTACTACTATGGCTGGTGCTTGTCGATCTCCGCCACCTCTTCCATGTCCAGCTCGCGCCCGACGGTCTCCTGGGGAAGGGGCTCCATGGCATCCATCGCACCATACTCGGCAAGCATCTCACCATCCGCGTTTGCCGTCTCTTTGGAAAAAGCCGCCACGAGCTGGGCGTGGATGACCGCGATCTGGGCGTGGACAGGTTCCGTTGTGGCAAGGTATGCGGTAGACGAACGGACGGCTGCTCGAATGCTCTCGGCGATTGCCAACTCTTTGGCCGTGGGTTGCCAACCGTTGTCGGAGACGCTTCATTCAATTTGTGTGGTGACTGCCATGAGCTGGGCATGGGCGACCTCGACATGGTCGTGGGCGGCCTCCATCAGGGCTAAGGCCACCGCTGCGGAATAGACAGCTGCTGTGCCACTCTCGCCAGTTGCTATCCCGAGTCAGATGTTGCTGCCGCCACCTGAGAAGCAACAGCGGCCGTTTGGGCTGCCTTGTCCGCCTAGTCACAGATTGCGGCCGCGCTCATGCACCTTGTTAGCACGGGCATGGCAGCTGCGGCCGTGCTCTCACCGGAGTGGGCCGCCAAAGTTTCCCTCGCGATGTGTGTCCACGTCCCCATCTTTCACCGATGATGATTGAACAGTGAAACGATATTTCGGGAGCGAGCTAGTGTGCTTGACATGCCGGCTATGGACTGTAGCCGACACACCTTCTCACGTAAGCCATACGCGTACTATACTCTGATGGTGCTCCAAGATATTTTGTATTGCATCTCACATGGTTGGTGATAATAAATTGTGTGCGATCTGCTTGATTTTTCATCTTGATTTGAATTACATAATGGGGTCACAACGGCAATGGAGGGTGTTTCAATTGCTAGAACTTTTATCTGAAGTGAACATGCAACTATATGTGTGTCGTAAAAAATTGGAAGTATTCAGGGTCCATTTGCACATTTTATACATTAAATTGGTCTTCCAGCCATTTCAGGTGCACAATTCAAAATTAAACTACATGCACATGCTCTGGTGCACCAACATGGGTTGTAAAATCATATATGTGTCCATGGGTTTATGTTTATGTCCCATGCAAGAAATAGGGATGAATTTTGAACACCATGGCACCGTGGCTCTCTGGCAAACGTTGAGGTAGTTGCTTTTGTAATTCTAGTAAATCCAAAACCTGTCTGAAATTCATGAACCTTGGCATGCTATCATGAAATGGCATCAACATGTTGGGATAAAAATATTATCCCATTTGGGGCAAGTTATGGTATAAGCTTCTCACAAACCAGAGCTTCTCATAAGAAGCCTCATGGTTCCATTAGGGTAACATGTCACCTTTGTGGACAAAACGATATTTGTCGCCTCTTCTTGCTTTCAATTTTTTTCCTGGTGTCAACATAGAACAACAGGAGTGTCGTGCTAATTTTTGGAATTTTTCAGGGATCGTTTGGACATTTTTATACGTCAAGTGGGTTTTCTAGGCATTTATGTGCATAATTCAAAATTGAACTACATGCACATGCTCCAGTCCATAAAATCGGGTTGCAAAATCAAACGTGTGTCCTTGGTTGCAAGCTTAGGTCACATGCAAGAAATGAGAATGAATGTCAAACACCTTGACATTGTCGCTCGGCCGATAACATTGAGATACATGGTTTTAAAATTCTAGTAAATCAAAAACTCGTCTAAAATTCATGAAACTTGACATGATATCACGAAACGACATCGCCATGTCGTGGTAAAAATATTGTCCCATTTGGGGCAGGTTTGGGTATAAGCTTCTCGCAAACCAGAGCTTCTCTCACAACAAGCTTGATGGTTTCGGTAGGGAACGTGCCACCTTGGGGACGAAACGATATCTGTTGCGTCTTCTTACTTTCAATGTTTTTTCTCATGTCAACATAGAACAATAGGAGTGTTGTGTCAATTTTTGGGATTTTTCGGGGTTCACTTGGATATTTTTATACATTAACTGAGTTTTCTATGCATTTATGTGCATAATTCAAATTTGAATTACATGCACATGCTCCAGTGCATATAAATGGGTTCAAAATTGAAATGTGTGTCCTTGGTTTCATGCTTAAGTCCCATGCAAGAAATGAGAATGAATGTCAAACACCTTGCCACCATCGCTCGACTGCTAACATTGAGATACATGGTTTTTAAATTCTAGTAAATCGAAAACGCATCTGAAATTTATGAAACTTGACATGCTAGCATGGAACGGCATCAACATGCCATGGTAAAACTATTTTCCCATTTGGGGCAGGTTGGGGTATAAGCTTCTCACAAAACAGAGCTTCTCACAACAAGCCTCATGGTTACGGTAGGGAATGTTTCACCTTTCTGGATGAAACGATATCCGTTGCTTCTTCTTGATTTCAGTTTTTTTCTAGTGTCATATAGAACAACATGAGTTTGGACATTTTTGTATATTAACTGAGTTTTCTATGCATTTATGTGCACAATTCGAATTTGAACTACAGGCACATGCTCCAGTGCATGTAAATTGTTTGAAAAATTAAATATGTGTCCTTGGCTGCATGCTTAGGTCCCATGTAAGAAATGGGAATGAATGTCAAACACCTTGCCACCGTCGCTCGGCCCCAAACATTGAGATACGTGGTTTTTAAATTCTAGTAAATCCAAAACTCGTCTAAAGTTCATGAAACTTGACATGCTACATGGAGCGGCATCAACATGTTGTGGTCAAAAATTTGTCCCATTTGGGGCAGGTTTGGGTATAAGGTTCTCGCAAACTAGAGCTCCTCACAACAAGCCTGATGGTTTCGATAGGGAACGTGCCACCCTTGGGGCCGAAATGATATCCATTGCCTCTTCTTGCTTTCAAATTTTTTCTAGTGTCAACATAGAACGACTGGAGTGTTGTGTCAATTTCTGGGATTTTTCGGGGTTCGCTTGGACATTTTTATACATTAACTGGGTTTTCTAGGCATTTTATGTGCATAATTCAAATTTGAACTACATGCACATGCTCCAGTGTAGAAAAATGGGTTGACATATGAAATGTGTGTCCTTGGGTGCATGATTAGGTCCGACGCAAGAAATGGGAATGAATTTCAAACACCAGGGCACTGTTGATTGCCGGCAAAATGTTGAGATACTTTGTTTTTAAATTCTAGTAAATCCAAAACTCGTCTGAAATTCATGAAACTTGGCATGCTATCATGGAATGGCACCCGACATGTTAAGGTATTTTTCATGTCCATTTTGAGAGAAGGCGCACTTGAATAACAGCCAACAAAGGCATTTTGAAAAAAATAGTTGTCACTTTAACATCTCAAACGTTTGTATAATTTAAGTCGTGTGCATTCTGTTAACCATTCACGTGACGCCACATGTCTGGCTTTTATTGGCCATAGGAGGTGCCGTGAGGATAGCTGCTTGACTGAACGGGAGGCGTGCGAGCGTAGTCTGGTGCACAGGCTGACCGAGAGGCGTGCAAGCTGTCCTCCAATGCGCAGGCTCATCGGGAAGCATGTGAGTTGTATGCAGCGCAGGCTCACTGGGAAGCGAGCCCTTTGACTTCCATGGCCGCCCACCTTGCTCGCGCAAGCCGCTGTTTAATACGGGCGGCCTTACTGTTCGACTCCCAATCCTCTCCCTCCCGTAGACCTCCACCAACGCCATGTAGCAGAAGGATCATCAGCCACTAGTCTTCAAGTTTGGTGAAGTCGACTCCGAGCCGGAGGAGATAGAAAATAAGGAGGAATGGTGATGCAGAGCATCCCAAGGTCATCCCCATGGGCCTATCATTGCCTCACCAAGTGCCTAGGGGACACATGACTCGAGCACGTGTAAGAGCTCTCAAAACCGAGGTGACATCACTCCTCTCACAACTCCCTTTCGAATCACATGAGACATGGCTACTACCACAAACGGAGACGCTTTGCATACTTAGGTACCATGGATTTAGCCACGGAGAAGCTAAGGAGCAAGGAGAATCGGAAGCGGAAGACATGCGAGAAGACGGAGAAGAAATCAGCCAAGTCCCAGGCTGGCCGGACGATCCGGACGAGGTCCCGGACGATCCGGACAAAGCCCGGAAGATTCGGACCCCGGACCGGACGATCTGGCTAACTCACCTGAGAGCAACCGAAGCTGCAGCTCGAAGCCGTACCATTCGGACGAGTCCCGGATCATCCGGACCCCCCCTCTGGACATCCAAGCCGTCGCCGTCACCGCCTGCCCCTTCGCCTCGTTCGGACCGCCCCCGGATCATCCTGGTCCCTGAAGCCCGGATCATCCCGCTCCCCGTCCGGATGATCCGGACCCTGCATGCGTGCGCGTGTTGGGCCGAGGCCCATGTATCCCCTCATCCCCTTTGTCTATATAAACGACCCCTCCACCTCTTTTCTAGGTTTAGGAAATGATTAGCTCATTTTTGTATGAGAGCTTTGCTCAACCACTTGGTTACTTCTCCATTGGAGTCCACGACCTCTTCAGAGAAGATCCCCCAAGAGGATTCAAGACCCCTCACGAGAAGACCCCCTCAAGACCTCCTCACGGAGAAGAACTACCACCACTTGTATCGTCCTTGGATTTGGATCGTATATCTCTTTGTGTTTCGAGGATCTAGCACATGTGTAATCGAATCTTGTTGGTTAGTGATTCTCTCATGTTTCCCCTCATGTTTTCCCCTCGTGTTCTTCCTGTTCATCACGAAATCTGCTCCAATCGTGAAAGATCAGGCATCTAGGGTTCTACCCTACATCATCTTGGTATCATGACCCACGGTGATCACGATTTTGGAGCCTTCCACCTTTGTTTTCTAGCTTGATTTTGTTGTTTTTCGTCCTAATCCGAAAATCCCCACAAAAATAGCCCCCAATTGTTTTTTGTGATTTGTTGGTTTTTATGATATTTTGTTGATTTTGATCCATGGATTTGTTGTGTTGCTAGTGGATCTTACCTTTCCCCACCATCTCACCCTCAAAATCCATCCAAAATCCAAGAAATCCTCGAATTTCTCCCCGTTTTCGAGTTCATCCCCAGCCATTCCCGTGCGCAGTTGACCTGCCTGGATCATCCGGACCCTAACCTGGATCATCCGGACCTGCCCGGATCATCCAGCTCCTGGCCCAAATCATCCAGCTATCTCTACCGAAACTACATTTTCTGCAGTTTTGTCCACCGCCACCTATGCCTCTGCATACCCACTTCGACCACCACCACCTAAACTCCGCCAACCCCACAACATACCAAACTATACCACCATTCGACTTTGATTTTGAGAATTTGAGTTGTGGTTCATCGTTTCCTAAGGTGTTCCGGCTAACTAGGAATGGTTCGATATCGACACCACCGCCGCTCATCTTCGCCACGGAATCGACACCGACCACTTCATCATCAGTCATCCTTGCTTACAAACGAGTAACCCTCGACGGTAACTTCGACGACATCTTTGTCTATGCCTTGCTATTGCATTGATAACCCCATATCCCATTTTGCGCACCTTACCTATCGAGACTAGTCATTTGAGTATTGCCGAAAATGTTACTTGTGCACATTAGTGATCATTGCTCCCATTGCATACATACCATATCATATTGGTACATATCTTGGTATCATCTCTTCTGTCGCAAGGTTGTCATAGCATATACACAATTGCTATCTTGGTTCGTGAAGTTTTGCATAAGTGGCCATCAAAAGAGCTCAAAAGAGAAAGGGCCAAACAAGCTTTTAAGCAAAAGGAAAGATAAGAAAAGAGCTTTTAAGCAAGAACCATAGCATCAAACTACATTAAGATTGTCATATTCGATCATCTTGGATCATATCACCGGAACACCATACATATAGCATACTTGGGATAGAAGTCGTTGCATTTTGGCTTAGTAGGTTGTGCACAAGTCTCGTATCCGCCTATTGTGCAATCGTGCTAGCGTCTCTCTAGATTTTTGCAACAAGAGCATTTTCCGTGGATTCCACATTTTGAGCTCATTTCTGGTTTGCACAACCCCACTTACATATTTGCGTGTGTGTTTCCGTGTACCACTACTTTCTTGGTCTACTTGTTGCATTTGTGAATTTGCGAATCTTTTTCAACATCATTGAGCCTCACTAACAATTGCATAAATTTTGTGCCACCATCCTAACCGAGCTCCACTATAAGATTTATGTGTGTAGGTGTGAGAGACGACAAGAATTGGTACCAATTGTGCTATTTCCTTGTTATACATTTGAGAGATCATTGATCCATCTTCAACATCGGTCAAGGTACATTTGGTATAAGTTCTTCTCTTTTCCCATTCACATATTTGCTTGGAATGATGGATAGGCCAAGTTCTTCTACCAACCCACTCTTCATCGAGCAAGATGACGACATGTCATCATACGTCACCAAGAGCCACCTCTTCAGTGCACAACGGACTTTGCATCAAGAACAACAAGCAATGAGCGACCGCATCGACAATATCGCCACCGACTTGCGACTCTCCGAGCAATGAACAAGAGACTACTTCAACAACAAGCTCGACTCACACAAACAAGAGAATGATGCAAGAATGGACGAGATTCGTGCCTTGTTGGTCAACCGCTCTCCTACCACTTCGTCCTACTGCTACCTCTTGAGCGCTGCGTTGGTTTTCCATTGAAGAAGAAAGGGTGATGCAGCAAAGTAGCATAAGTATTTCCCTCAGTTTTGAGAACCAAGGTATCAATCCAGTAGGAGGCTACACGCAAGTCCCTCGTACCTACACAAACAAACAAGAACCTCGCAACCAATGCGATAAAGGGGTTGTCAATCCCTTCACGGCCACTTGCAAAAGTGAGATATGATAGAGATAATAAGATAAGATAAATATTTTTGGTATTGTTATGATATAGATTGAAAAGTAAAGATTGCAAAAATAAAATAGATCGGAAACTCATATGATGGAAAATAGACCCGGGGTCATTGTAACGCCCCGAAACCGACGCTTTAGTTGCCCTTCCATTTATTTTAGTTGTTGACGTGTGTTTATTATGTTTGTTGCATTATCATAATTGTTTTGCATATTTCATTCCTATATGTTATGCCATGATCATGTTGAGTGCTTTGTCATTTTTGCTTCTTGCATCATGTTCATCTTATATTATATTGCATTGCACCATCCTTGCTTTGTTCTATGCTTCATGATATTGCATATATCATTTTTGTTGCATTTGCATCAGGAGCATCATCCCTTGATTTGCATCTTGAAATCTTGTTGTGTGATCTTCTGTGACCCCCCCTTCTTCTGATCTCCACCTCACTCATGCAACATTCTCATACCAGAGACCATTCGTCAAGTTCACCCAAGTTTCTATTCCATTCAAACTTCTCCTTTCTTCTTTATTACATTTATTTTCATGTGACATTTTCCCTGTCCAGAAAATGTTCCTTCTTTTCCTGCAAGATGACCGTCACCTTGGATCTCACTACTATCATTGCTATGCTGGTTGCTTCGTTCTATTGCTTTGTCGGCTACCTATCTCTTGTTGATCAAGCCTCCCAAACTGCCATGTCAGCCTCTAACCTTTTCAACCTTCCTAGCAAACTGTTGCTTGGCTATGTTACCGCTTTGCTCAGCCCCTCTTATAGCGTTGCTAGTTGCAGGTGAAGTTGAAGATTGCTCCATGATGGATAGGATTATGTTGGGATATCACAATATCTCTTATTTAATTAATGCATCTATATACTTAGGGTGGAAGGCTCAGCCTTATGCCTGGTGTTTTGTTCCACTCTTGCCGCCCTAGTTTCCGTCATATCGGTATTATGTTCCCGGATTTTGCGTTCCTTACGCGGTTGGGTGATTTATGGGACCCCCTTGACAGTTCGCTTTGAATAAAACTCCTCCAGCAAGGCCCAACCTTGGTTTTACCATTTGCCTCACCACCACCTACTTTTCCCTTGGGAGTCGCTCTCTCGAGGGTCATCTTTATTTTAGCCCCCCCGGGCCAGTGCTTCTCTAAGTGCCGGTCCGAACCGAGTAGACTGCGGGGCCCCCTCGGGGAAACTCGAGGTCTGGTTTTACTCGTAGGATGTCTCATCCGGTGTTGCCCTGAGAACGAGATATGTGTAGCTCCTATCGGGATTGTCGGTGCATCGGGCGACTTTGCTGGTCTTGTTGTACCATTGTCAAAATGTCTTGTAAACCGGGATTCCGAGACTTATCGGGTCTTCCTGGGAGCAGGAATATCCTTCGTTGATCGCGAGAGCTTATCATGGGCTAAGTTGGGACACCCCTAGAGGGTATAAACTTTCGAGAGCCGTGCCCGCGGTTATGTGGCAGATGGGAATTTGTTAATATCCGGTTGTAGACAACTTGACACCAGATCCAAATTAAAACGCATCAACCGCGTGTGTGGCCGTGATGGTCTCTTTTCGGCGTAGTCCGGGAAGTGAACACGGTTTTGGGTTATGTTTGACGTAAGTAGGAGTTCAGGATCACCTCTTGATCATTGCTAGCTTCACGACCATTCCGTTGTTTCTCTTCTCGCTCTTATTTGCGTATGTTAGCCACCATATATGCTTGGTCGCTGCTGCAACCTCACCACTTTACCCTTCCTTTCCCATTAAGCTTTGCTAGTCTTGATACCCATGGTAATGGGATTGTTGAGTCCTCGTGGCTCACAGATTACTACAACAACAGTTGCAGGTACAGGTTTATGCAATGATCATGACGCGAGAGCGATGTTTACTTGTTTTGGAGTTTTTCTTCTGCTTCTTCTTCGATCAGGGGATAGGTTCCAGGTCGGCTGCCTGGGCTAGCTGGGTGGATGTCGTTTGAGTTTATGTTTGTGTTTCATCCGTAGTCTGATGGTGCTCTTATGTAAGATGATGTTGTATTCGTGTGGCATTGTATGCCTTATGTATGTATCCCCATCTATTATATAATGTTGATGTAATGATATCCACCTTGCAAAAGCGTCTTCAAGATGCGCTTCTATCCTTGGTGGGACCTTCGAGTTCCTTTAGGATAGGGTCACATCTTGGGCGTGACAAGTTGGTATGAGATCCTCGACCGACCATAGGAGCCCCCTTGTTTGATCGTGTAGTTTGGCCGTTGTCGAGTCTAGAAGAAAACTGTTTTCGGAGTCTAGTTATATCGGAGAGTAGGAATTCTTTTTGCTCCTCAGCCTCTTCGTCGCTCTGGTGAGGAATCTTGACGTAGGTGTTTTGAATTACTCCTCTTCCCGTTCAAATTTTTCTTTAGGATCACGTGGTTAGTTTCGTGAGTTGTCCATCCTCTTTTGTCCGATGCATCTCTCGTCAAGTCGACTCGAACCTCTTTGTCTTTCACGAGATCAATCCTCAGTTCTTCCTTCGGCGTCATTGTTTTTCCCTATCCAAAGTTGTCTTTGTTTTTCCCACCCGCCCACCCCTTTTTTCTTCTTGGAGCCGGAGTCCGCAACCGAGTATCCTTCCTACTCGTGCAAAGTCTTTGCTTTCTTTCCTCAATGATTTCAACCGGTGTTTCCTCTTGAAATTATTCGTCGGTTTCCCCTTCCAAGTTGCCTTTGTTTTCCCGCCCTCCCACCCTTTCTCTTCCCGGAGTTTGAGTCTCTTTCGACCATCAATTTCATTCGTGTGGAGCATCTTGAGTCTTTCGACAATTGTTTCAACCGGTGAATTCTCATTTTGTTCGTCATGCTTCATCTCTTTTTCTTCTCCGGTGGATTCAATTCAAGTTTTTTTTGAGGTTGATCACATTCTTTTCCTTGGATCAAGTGTTCTCCTTGCTCATTTGCCTCTCGCCATTCAATCATTCCGGAGTTCGGAAGACATCTCAGGAGATTCGTCTGTGTCCCAATTAATTCAAGGTTGTCACCTCATTCAAATATTTCAATTGTTCCGGTGCATCATCTATCTGTTCAACATCCTTTTCCAACGGTGTTTCTTTTAGTGGGCCCTAACCCACAGGTCTTTTCCCAGGATCTTACCTGACTCTTCTAGTTCTCCGGAGTTATTCTCAAATTCTTTTTGAGGTTTGACGTAAGTATGTATTTGATCAGTCAGATCTTTTCCAATATCAATTTCAAATCATTTTCATTGTTGGCTGAACCTCTTCGCTTTTCATTCTCCCGGAGTATCTCAGTAATTTTGGTGCTGTTTCCCGTCGTCATTTGAAGACCGAAGAAGAGTTCCTCTTAAATCTTGCCCGTTCTCTCGAAGTTTCGTGGTTCTAGCTTCATGTTATCCTCGTGAATTATTCAATTTGTCAGATATTCTTTTCTAAACCATCCGGAGTATGTCAAAAGTTGTTTTTTTTTCATTTCTTTTCACTGAAGGCCATCATTCCAGAAGAATTCTTTGTCCTCACATTTCAGCTACCGTTATCCAGTTATCCCGGTGCTTTGTTCAAGTATTCTTCAATCAGTTCGCGATCCCTTCGTTATCTTGTCTCTTAATTCCCTCAAGTATCTTTGTGCTTTTCCAATTCTTCCCGGTGATTCATTATCTTTCGTCATTCAATTTTTGAATTCTTATGATGGTTCGTTCAAGATTCTTTTTCCTTGATTATCATTTCAATCCACTCGTTCTTTCAATCCTACCGGTGGTTCATGAAGACCTTCTCAAGTTTGCGATATGTCACTTCTCAATCCTTTTCAAGAAGAATAAGTAGTATGCAAAATCCATTGCTTGTCATCAATTTAATTTGATGAAGGATAAGCATACAATAAAACTTATTCTTATTTCATCCAAGTGAGTAATCCCTTCCTTCGGAGTTTGTTCTTGAGGAATAAGTTCTAGTTCCAAGTGTTTTCATCTTTTCTTTTTCGGAGTTCAAATTTCCTCGGCCATGTCGTTGAAACCCCCATCTAAATCACCACAAGGCTTAATCTTATTCTTTCATCCTTCATTTCTATCTCATCATCCTTTTGTCACTGGAGTTCTTCATGGTGGTTCTTCATGATTTAATTCTTTCTTCAAGAGTTCATCAAGATTCTTGTTGGTGGAGTTCAAGTATCTTTCTTCTCGCGTCTCGAAGTGTAATTAATTCTCCGTATTCTTTTGAAGTGGAGTTTTGCATTTCTTCGTTCTTCTAAGCTATCTAATCATTTCCGTTTGTGGCCGGTTATCACCTTATGATCTTGAGATGTTACCTATAAGACCACAACAAGCTTATTCTTTTCGTTGTTGATTTTCTCAACAACTCCGTTCAAACCTTCCTTCTAAAGATGCTTTCAATTTCATTCGTGGCACAAGTTGTCATTTTCTTCTCTGTTCTTTTCATTCAACTCTTTCAATTCTTTCCGGAGGTTTTGTGTCATGTCTTCATCAAGTATCATTCCATCCTCTCAAGCTCGTGTTCTATTCCTCCATGTTTCAGCCGGAGTGCTGCCTAAATCCTTTCATTCTTATTCGTTTCTTATCTCGTTCTAACCGGAGTGGTTTCATAGTCTATCTCATTCCATGAGCTTTCGATTCTTGTCATTTTCGTTGGTCCACTCTTCTTCTCGAGTGCTCTCAATTCTTTGCTTCTTCTCTTGAGTTCTTATTTCACCTCTTCCTCTTTCTCTTCCGTCTTGTTCCTAAGATCTCGGGACGAGATCTCTTGTTAGTGGAGGAGAGTTGTAACGCCCCAAAACCGATGCTTTAGTTGCCCTTACATTTATTTTAGTTGTTGACGTGTGTTTATTATGTTTGCTGCATTATCATAATTGTTTTGCATATTTCATTCCTATATGTTATGCCATGATCATGTTGAGTGCCTTGTCATTTTTGCTTCTTGCATCATGTTCATCTTATATTATATTGCATTGCACCATCCTTGCTTTGTTCTATGCTTCATGATATTGCATATGTCATTTTTGTTGCATTTGCATCAGGAGCATCATCCCATGATTTGCATCTTGAAATCTTGTTGTGTGATCTTCTGTGACCCCCCCCTTTTCTTCTGATCTCCATCTCACTCATGCAACATGCTCATACCAGAGACCATTCGTCAAGTTCACCCAAGTTTCTATTCCATTCAAACTTCCCCTTTCTTCTTTATTACATTTATTTTCATGTGACATTTTCCTTGTCTAGAAAATGTTCCTTCTTTTCCTGCAAGATGACCGTCACCTTGGATCTCACTAATCATTGCTATGCTAGTTGCTTCGTTCTATTGCTTTGTCGGCTACCTATCTCTTGTTGATCAAGCCTCCCAAACTGCCATGTCAGCCTCTAACCTTTTCACCCTTCCTAGCAAAATGTTTCTTGGCTATGTTACCGCTTTGCTCAGCCCCTCTTATAGCGTTGCTAGTTGCAGGTGAAGTTGAAGATTGCTCCATGATGGATAGGATTATGTTGGGATATCACAATATCTCTTATTTAATTAATGCATCTATATACTTAGGGTGGAAGGCTCAGCCTTATGCATGGTGTTTTGTTCCACTCTTGCCGCCCTAGTTTCCGTCATATCGGTATTATGTTCCCGGATTTTGCGTTCCTTATGCGGTTGGGTGATTTATGGGACCCACTTGACAGTTCGCTTTGAATAAAACTCCTCCAGCAAGGCCCAACCTTGGTTTTACCATTTGCCTCACCACCACCTACTTTTCCCTTGGGAGTCGCTCTCTCAAGGGTCATCTTTATTTTAGCCCCCCCGGGCCAGTGCTTCTCTAAGTGCCGGTCCGAACCGAGTAGACTGCGGGGCCCCCTCGGGGAAACTCGAGGTCTGGTTTTACTCGTAGGATGTATCATCCGGTGTTGCCCTGAGAACGAGATATGTGCAGGTCCTATCGGGATTGTCGGTGCATTGGGCGGCTTTGCTAGTCTTGTTTTACCATTGTCGAAATGTCTTGTAAACCGGGATTCCGAGACTGATCGGGTCTTCCTGGGAGAAGGAATATCCTTCGTTGATCGCGAGAGCTTATCATGGGCTAAGTTGGGACACCCCTGCAGGGTATAAACTTTCGAGAGCCGTGCCCGCGGTTATGTGGCAGATGGGAATTTGTTAATATCCGGTTGTAGACAACTTGACCCCAGATCCGAATTAAAACACATCAACCGCGTGTGTAGCCGTGATGGTCTCTTTTCGGCGGAGTCCGGGAAGTGAACACGGTTTTGGGTTATGTTTGACGTAAGTAGGAGTTCAGGATCACCTCTTTATCATTGCTAGCTTCACGACCGTTCCGTTGTTTCTCTTCTCGCTCTTATTTGCGTATGTTAGCCACCATATATGCTTAGTCGCTGCTGCAACCTCACCACTTTACCCCTTCCTTTCCCATTAAGCTTTGCTAGTCTTGATACCCATGGTAATGGGATTGCTGAGTCCTCGTGGCTCATAGATTACTACAACAACAGTTACAGGTACAGGTTTATGCGATGATCATGATGCGAGAGCGATGTTTACTTGTTTTGGAGTTCTTCTTCTGCTTCTTCTTCGATCAGGGGATAGGTTCCAGGTCGGCAGCCTGGGCTAGTAGGGTGGATGTCGTTTGAGTTTCTGTTTGTGTTTCATCCGTAGTTGGATGGTGCTCTTATGTAAGATGATGTTGTATTCGTGTGGCATTGTATGCCTTATGTATGTATCCCCATCTATTATGTAATGTTGATGTAATGATATCCACCTTGCAAAAGCGTCTTCAAGATGCGCTTCTATCCTTGGTGGGGCCTTCGAGTTCCTTTAGGATAAGTTCGCATCTTGGGTGTGACAGCCATAGATTTCACTAGTGGCTTCTCTCAAGATAGCATAAGTATTATGTTGGGTGAAGAAATTACTGTCGAGCAATTGATAGAAAAGTGCATAGTTATGAGAATATCTAGGCATGATCATGTATATAGACATCATGTCCGCAACAAGTAGACCGACTCCTGCCTGCATCTACTACTATTACTCCACACATCAACCGCTATCCAGCATGCATCTAGAGTATTAAGTTCATAAGAACATAGTAACTGTAGGATCGAAAGTATGTCTAGAGGGGGGGTGATTAGACTACTTGACAATATAAAAATTCTGCCTTTTGACAAAGAACCGTTTTTGGCAGATTCACAATTATGATCAAGTCAAGCATCACCCTACACATGCAATTCTAGAGTATAGGCAGCGGAAAGTAAATTGCACATGTAGTAAAGAGAGGTGGAGAAGAGCAAACGCAATTTTGGAGACGCGGTGATTTTTCTCGTGGTTCCGATAGGTGGTGCTATCGCATTTCCACGCTGATGGAGACTTCAACCCACGGAGGGTAACGGCTGCGAGAGTCCACGGATGGCTCCACCCATGAAGGGTCCACGAAGAAGCAACCTTGTCTATTCCATCATGGCCTCACGCCCACGGAGGGCTAGCCTTACTCGGGGTAGATCTTCACGAGTAGGCGATCTCCTTGCCCTTACAAACTTCTTGGTTCAACTCCACATCTCAACGGAGGCTCCCAAGCGACACCTAACCAATCTAGGAGGCACCACCTCCAAAAGGTAATAGATGTTGTTGATGATGATGAACTCCTTGATCTTGTGCTTCAAATGATAATCTCCCCAACACTCAACTCTCCTCACCGATTTGGCTGTGGTGGAAGAAAGGATTGAGTGGAAAGCAACTTGGGAAGGCTAGAGATCAAGCTTCATATGGTGGGAGTGGAGCAACTTGATCTCAACACAAGGGTAGGTAGTTCTCTTCTCAGAAATGTAAGGTAGGAGTGGTAGTTCTTTTGATGGCTCTCTCCACGAATGAAGAGGGGTGGAGGGTATTTATAGCCTCCACACAAAATCCAACTTACACACATTTGACCAATCTCGGTGGGACCGAAGTTGACAACTCGGTGAGACCGAAAGTTCAAATCATGTGAACGTTGGGATTTTCGGTGGGACCGAAAATACAAACTCGGTTAGTCCGATTCGTGCAAAGACAAGAGCTTGCCAATCTCGGTGGGACCGACTTCATCATCTCGGTGACACCGATTTGATGACAGAAGGTTTCAGAAGCTTGGCAACTCAAGTTTCGGTGAGACCGAGTTCAGAATCGGAAAATCCGAGATTTCTAGGGTTTGGCTTTATGGCTGAGGTGGTTCATCTCGGTGTGGCTGAGTTTGGAATATCGGTGGGACCGAGATTACTTATGAGTGTATATGGTAGTGAAAGTTGCTGATAGTTTAGGAGATGTATCACTAAGCACTTGAGCAACCAGATCATCATCATAACCTCATCCCCTTTTAATAGTATTGGCTTTCCTATGGACTCAATATGATCTTGGATCACTAAACCAAAAATCGAGTCTTGAGCTTTTGCCAATGCTTGCCTTAGCATTTTGAGGGGCCCACTTCTTCAGTCCTTGCCATACCCATATCACTGAACTTTCTGAAATGATTCTCAAGTAACTATTAGTTCAATGATATATATGTTGTTATTAATTGCCAAAACCACCCGGGGATTAGTTGCACTTTCAATCTCCCCCTTTTTGGTAATTGATGACAACATATAGATCAAAGCTTCGACAAAGGATATAATCAATGAATAATATCGTCGCTTTGAGAAGTATGTGATAAGCAAGAGCTCCCCCTAAATTTGTGCATTATTTAAGATTTGCGTTTGAATGCAAATGCACAATCGATTAGGATCATGGGTCACTCTTCCATGTCACATACATCTTGGTGGAGCGCACAAAATCATAAGAATGAACAGCATGCACCCAATCACCAAGACATGAGTAAATGGTCATACAAGATAGGAATAGCATATGATAAGCATTAAGCACACATTAAGGCATAGTACGACCAAGCACTCATTAAGGTAGAATGAAACGTAGTATCAAACACACTGAATGTCTCGAGAACCAAAAGTATCTCAAAGAAACCGCAAAAGAACGAAAGAGCAAAAGCGACAACAGCACTCTCTCTCTGAAGTCCTATGATCTATACAATTTCTCCCCTTTGGCAACAAGTTACCAAAAGTTCGAAAAGGCATAGAGCTAAGCGTCCACCGGGGACTCTGCTGGCGGCTCCGTCTGGGTTGATGTCGGAGTGGATATGACAAAGATCGGCGAAGACTTTAGCTGATGTCTGGCTTTGGAGGAGTGGTCACCGAGCTGGAGTTGGAGTAGGTGCTGAACTGTGGAGGTGCAAGCTGTAGTCCCGTGTCGATCATCGAATAGCAATGATCGGGTCCTGTGGGAACCGGAGCATCTGTTGATAAGCATCCTGGACTAAGTCATCCCGCATCTCACGCATAAGCTCTTCCTTCTCCCGCTTTGCTTCCTCAATGTCCGCCTCAAGCTTGTTGACAATCACTTGCACTTCATCGACTTCACATCCAGAGCGTGGATCTTGTCTTCAACAATCCTCTCTAGGCTCTCCCGAGACTGCATAATGCTGGCCAGCGTTGTTCAATCCTTTGGGTAGCTTCAAGAATTTGCTCTCCGAAGCTCTTTGGTTTAGCTGCTGCTGCTGCTGCTTCCTTGTCAGCTTTGGCTTTCTTGGCAGCTTTGATCTTGGCTTGACCTTCGATAGATGTCGGATCCTCCTCATCCATCACAACAACATTGTCCTCATGCTCAGGCTGCAACGGTAAGTGTGCTCTATCCAACAAGAATGTGCCCGTGCCAAACTTGGCATTGATAAGCATCCAATCATGGGCAAATCCACACGACCTTTTCTCGTCACCGCAGTCCTCTTAATGGTTTCTACCATCAAGTCCATCACCTTGAAAGGTGCTTTCTCATCAAGTATGTGCAGCATGTTGATAGAGTATCCTCTGATCATGCGATGATCTCCAGACTTGGGCATCAAGGTATGCCTCAAAATGGTATTAGTGGTAGGTAGGCCTGCCTGGAGATAGTAAACTGAGCCGAGCTTCCAGATTCCCAAATCCTTTGCTGGAACCTCTTTGTACATGTTCTTCATGGATTCATGATTCTTCTTTGGAATCCCATATACATCAATGTCATCTTCTCGTTGCACTAGAGCATTCAGAATTTCTGCCCATTCTTCAACAGATGAAGAAAATCTTTGACCTTTAGTCATCCACACAATCCTTCCATCAGGGTAGAAATGAGCTGTGGCATAGAATTGCATAATCATCTCATCGTTCCAATTTTTCAACTTCTGACCTACAAAGTCTGCAACACCACAAGCGGTGAAACTTTCATGCACATGTGGAAAGAAATCTCTGTGCTCTTCGCTGTCAATGTACTTCCAATCAACATATCGTGTGTCTGCGACTATGGGCTTCTTGTCCATCAAGACGGTCTCATAGAAGTCTTGCTGCTCTCGTGTGAAATCTGGGATCTACAAGCAGTTCTTCTCCTCACGGCATATGGGTCGATTGTCTCCATAGCCTGAGACCTCTATCTTTCCTTGCCTTCATATCCTCAGCCTGAGGATGAGCATCATTATGTAGTGGCAGTTTTTGACGAAGTTTCAGCAAAACTAGTCCTTCACCATCTGACTCAGCTGGTGGTACATCATCCTTGTTCTTTTCAGACGCTGGTATGTTCCTGACTGTCTTCTTGAGCTTGGCAGCAGGCTTTGCTGGAGCTGCCTTAGCTGGAGCAGATTGCTTGGGCTTTGATATGGTTCCAGCCTTAATGGCATCACCCATGAGCTTAGGCTTCTGAGGAGGCTGGGGTGCTTCCTCATCCTCATCTTCTGCTGCTGCATCATCATGCACTAATCTCTTTCTCTTGGAGGTTCTCTTCACTTTGCTTGCAGCCGCCTCTCCCAAACTCAGCTTCTTAGCAACAGTTGACTGCTTCACTTTGCTGGTGCCCTTCTTAGTCTGTTGACTTTGTAGCTCTTTGGCAACAACCTTCCTCTTAGGCTTTGAGGTGACCTCTTCCTCAACAACAAAATCTGAGTCTTCATCCTCTGAGTTCCTCTTCTTTCTAGCTCTGGTGGCTGCAGGAGGTAAACCACTTGGTGTACTCCTCTCACCATCATCTGATGAGCTGCTGGGATCGGGACTAGTGCTCGCCTCGAATATCTGCAATGGGTGTCTCGACCTGTTCGATCACACTGGCATCGACATGGCCGACAACCCGTGAATAGATAAGGTGTAGGCAGAGAAGAAGAGTCATCACAAATTGCGAAGTTTTTGCAAAAAAATGAGTTCAAATTCTAGTATTAGGTTTTCACAGAAGACATTTCGGTCGATCGAGTTTAAGATTCGTGAATCCGAAGTGTTTAAACAGAGCTTACACCACTTTCGGTTGGACGAAGTGGGTTTCGTCCCGCCGAAAACACTAGGGTTTCACAGAATCCTCATTTCGGTCACACCGATTTGCACAACTCGTTGGACCGAAGGTGCGCAGCAATGGCCATAGGCCAAATCGGTCATACCGAAAATGTAAAATCGGTCTCACCGAGATGTGTTTGCGGAAACCTAACCCTAAAACTTTTACTCGAATCTAGTCCAAACGAACTAATCTGTGTACAGGAAGATTTCAATCGTGGCAAGATTCTAGGCAAACCAAACGTGCATTGAATCGGAGATGGGAGCACGAGTGGGATCAAAACTCACCCTAACATGGTGGAGTTTTCACGGCGCAACGGCGCGGAGAAGATGTCCGCTGACGGCGACGGAGACTGAGGCGAGGGCGCTGAAGCGATTTACGGCGATGATCCGGAGACCAAGGCGACGGCAAAGCAAGGGGTGGGGCGAAACGTTTGAAGGAGAAATCAACGCCGCCCCCTCGAGTATATATACCCCTTTTTGTTGGTGGGACCGAGTTGTAAAACTTCGGTGGCACCGAGATGGATAACTGCTGGCAGTTATGCACTTCGTCACGCCGAAAATCACAACTCGGTTTCACCGAGGTGAAAACCTAGATCAGTCTAAATGCTTTCGGTTCGACCGAGTTTGAGTGAGTTGGTCCGACCAAATCACTTAGAAGGTTTTGGAAGTTAGCCTTTGACGGATCGGTGGCTCGAAAGTGCTCCTCACCCGAGGGTCCGAAAATGACTTGTTCAAAATTTGTGATGTAAGCATGAATAGAATTTGAGACAAGAAAGCATAGATAGCTAGGGAGGTATTTAGGCATTCTTGTCCATCCATTTGGTCTGAAAAATCAAAACGCCCAAAACAACAAATGGATGTCCTCGAATGGATAAAATCATGCATCCAACATGCTCACACAATAAGATAGCAAATGAAATATGTGTCAAACATGCACAATCAAAACTCTAGCTACTATCACACAATTTGTCGATGACTAGGTCATCTTTATATGAGTATATTGACTTAGGAGTCAAATGAGAACATTTGATCATAGGTCATACTCATCGCTTAAGCACAAGTGGGGTTACCACTTTTACATAAAGCATTGATGTGTTCACATCATTTGAAGATGCTTTAGCTCAATTTTTAGAGCAAAGCTCCCCTAGATGTGAGAACCCCTTTAAAGGGTCAAACTAACCTTGGGTTGTCGAGAAGACTTCATGTAGATGTTGAAGATGTGGATTCTCAATGTTGATGAAGATCATCAAGAGTTGGGAGCAATCCTTTGGATTCGGGCACTTTCAATACCTACATGGGTTAGTCCCACAAGGAACAAACAAGGATATCCATGGACATAGATTGAAGTTCACAATAGATGATGTCCATGAAAGCAATGATTACCTTGTCCCTTGACTTACCAACAAGAGGGTTTGTGACTCCATGAACTAGTGCACAATGTGGAAGTTGATTGCACAAGTTTTTGCCAAAATGAATGTGAGTGAAGTATGTTGGCGGAGTCACCCTCAAGAACTTTCTAGTTCTTCTTCTTCGGGATCCACATCATCTTGATGGGAATCCTTGGGGTTGTAGTTGAGCTTGACGAAGTAGAACTTGACGTTTCCTTGGGAACCCACTTGACCATGGCTTGAGGTGCTTCAACAAATGCATCAATCTCTTCTTGAAGCTTGTCCTTGCCTTTTTGCTTGTGGTCTTGTGGTGGAAGGTCATCTTGATCTTGTTCCACATTGGAAGAAGTAGGATCATACTTCTCCTTTTGAAGAACAAACTGTGGAGTAGGATATTGACCTTCTTCCCATTCAACACCCTCGGCGTTGAACTTTCGCTCAAAAACAATTCCTTGATTCTTCCGTGCCTTCCTTGCTTAAGTAACAATTTCTCAAAGTTCTTGCTTCCGCAAGGCTTTTGTAGACACCTTTCTCTATAATCCCTTTCAATAAACTATTTTCTTGCTCAAGTGTAACTTGGCTTGAAACATTGTTAGTGGAATCAAGAGAACTACTAGAAGCAACAACATTGGATTTAGCATGGTTATTGTTACTACTAGAGAAAGAATTTTTCTTATGCTTGTCATGCTTAGTCTTAATGGGTGGCAAGAAATTAGACAAGAGAAGTCGTTTGGCAAGATATGAAGAACTCTTCTTTCGAAGATCGTCATTGATTGCTTTTAGAAACTCATGTTCTTGCTCTAGAGTGAGCTTCTCGAAGCGTAGCTTCTCATGAGATCTTAGGAGCTCTCTATGATCTTCTTGAGTTGTTTCATGAGCTAACTTAAGAGTGTTTAGTTCTTTAGTTAGACGCTCAATCTCCTTCATAGCATTGTCATTCGACTCTTCTTGACTATAAAGGCTACTAGCATGTTCATCATTACTAGGTTCATTAGATTTACCATGCAAGAGCTCATCTTCACCAAGCAAGTCATCCTCATCACTATCAAAGTCAATGAATTCAGGGTGTGATACTTTGGGGCCTTTAGCCATGAAGCATCTTCCAATTCCCTCATTTGGTGAATCAAATAAGTTGTAGGAGTTGGAGTTGGAGGATACGAGAGCAAGACCGGCAACACCTTCATCTTGACTGTAGTCGGAGTTGGAGTGATAGCTTCTTTCGGATTGATTGTCGGAGTCGGAGCCGGAGACCCATTCACCTACATGAGCTTGATGTTTTCTTCTTGTGTAGCTCCTTGATGACTTGTCTTTCCTCTCCGAATCCTTGCTTCTCCGAGAGGGTCTTTGTTCATAACGATCATCTCTACTCCTTCTCTCTTTCCGAGGTGACTCATCTCTTGAGCTTCTTCTTCTTGGAGATTCT